>JAODUP010000025.1:0-422500 GCA_025642065.1 Paralvinella palmiformis | reverse complement strand
AACACCAGTGGGATATTAATGACACCAACTTACCGGTGGTATGTAGAAAGATGTTAATATTTTATTGTCATCACATGTTAATACTAATACTATTACTGTTACTATTACTACTACGACTAGTACTTCTACTACTACGATTACTACTACTATTACTATCACTACTCCTACTACGACTACTGTTACTAATAATACCGTTACTACTACTACTACTACTATTATTACTACTACTATTATTATTATTACTACTACTATTACTACTGCTGCTACTACTACAAGTATATTCACACCATGCTACTCACTACTACTACTACTACTACTACTACTAATATTAATAATAATAATAAAAATAAAATAATAATAATAATAATAGTAATAATAATAATTATAATGTAATGCGATTGGTCAAATTCCGACCCATACTATATCCTAAGGATGTTTCAACTTTCATTTCGTGTATTAATTGACCCATATTTTGTCATCATGCACACACAAAAATGGCAGCATAAGAACAACATTTTTTATCCATTATTTTCGCTGTATTTATTTTACGTTGTTTTAAACGAACGTCTAGATTTTGTTAATTGCATTTGATGAAGACAATCGAAGAAAAAAAATACGACAACAACATGAAGCCATTTCTGGCGGTTGATAATCCGACATAAAATGTCCACTTCCTACATAATTGGAGCACGTTTTGTTTGTTTCAATGTTAAAAAAACTGCCTACTGTCAGACAAACTACGGCCGATATATACGCCATCTTTCACTAATAAGCCAATTGATTCAGCGCGCGTCATCCATCGTGCACGTCGCGTGAAGCACGAAAATGTTCGGTTAATGTGGAAAAGTGATGCGTAAATGTTAACATAATTTCGATAATTAGCGCGAAAATGGGCGCGCGCATCCTGTATGAGGTAATGGACTTCCTGGCACCAACTGGCAACAACTGGCAATAACTGGCAATAATATATTGACAGGGTTTCTCATTTGTCTCGGGGACCAATTCAGTACAGTATATAGAGAGTTTTGTCTGATGTCTATATGAGGGAGCGCTGATAACGGGCTCTTATCCTTATTAGAGTCGTTATCTAAAATATATCTGAAGAGGTGCTCGTCGGCCTGTTACGCATGGCGTCCCCGTTGCCGTGGCAACAAATGGCCGCGTTTTGTAGTAGATGATGCGTTCTCATCGTCGTCGGTCCCGCCTTTGACACGTCCCGGTGTTTCGAAGTGTCTCGAAGTGTCAATAGATAAGACAAGACACTCGTCATCGTCACAGATAGACAGACACCTCCGTACGAGCGACGGCCCTCTGTCGGACTGCCAGCGCCATCTAGCGACAACTGATCGTACTCGAACTATGACACTCAACAATATTAATTGGTTTATCACCTGTGATATGGCAGCCGCGCCATGGCCTGTCTCTCTGTCAGACTGGTCAATAAGGAGAGATATATATAATGGCTGACTATTGGTCTCTCTCCCTCTCTCTCTCTCTCTCTCTCTCTCCCTCTCGCTGTTGGCAGCCATGTTCTGTGTAGTTAGTGTTGTGCGTTGAAAGCTTTTCGCCGTAAATCACCGACTACGGCACGTGTCTCCTCCATGACAGACTGTTTACCAAAAAAACCAACGAAACAGATATTTATTATCTGGGAACCTGAGCCGAGAGAACCTTCTCGATGTCTTGTTGGAAACGACCTAATCGAACGAATTCCATCAAGGTTAAACGAACATCAGTATAAGTGAATCATCAGATATCTGTCCCATCTCTCCCGACGGTAATATCTCAACCTCCCCCCCCCCTCCCGCGTCATCCACACCGTTCCCACCCTCCCCGATCTCCCTCGCTCTCGTCTCCCACAAATTTCCGACTTCTTCCCCGAGCGAGATCGTGATTTGAGGAGCCGAGCTTGCCATCTTTATCCAGTTAACTTTTCTGGCGACATTATCTCTGAGATAAAAATGTCTGTCATGTTGACACTTACACTATTATAGGCCTCGGGGTGACTGGTAAATAAGGGGTTAGAGTGTATAAGAGATGGGGACACATGTTGTCATTGTTGTTGCGCATACATTGAGCAGTGGGCGGGCCAGTAAGCCACGGCACTCGATGTTTATACGGCGACTGGCACAAATTGAATTCTTCTTGCCCCGGCCAGAACTGTCATTAATGAAGTTAATTATCGGCAGAGACTAGTTAATGGAGCTCGGTTTCAATAAACGGACGAGAATCACTTACATTTCGTGCCGAACGCTGACACAGACTTGAGTAGCCGCGATGTTTGACGTCAGGTAAAATAGTCGGCCCGCTCCCGACGGGGTGGCATAGATAATGATATATATCTGACGACATTAAATGTGATAGTTTTATCACCTGGAGTTAATTAGCGGGAAGATACATTAAACGTTTTGGTTTATGTATCTGTCTGTCTGACTCCGACACAACCCTCTCTCTCTCTCACACATTTACACGCTCGCGCGCGCGCGCGTACGCACTCGCTCGCACATACAAACATACAATTGCGAACAATGACTTAAGATATTTTAGATATAAAACTGACCACTACACAGGTAATAAATGGTATTAAATGATTTAAAAAATTTAATTATCATTAAATCAGCTGTTGCTGACTTCAGATAGTATCTATTTAATTTTTATCGTGATGACGATATTATATTTAATAAATGCATTATTTTTGCCACAATATACGTTAGAAGCAAAGCGCATAAAATGGGACTTTTAAGGTGTAAAGTAAAATATTTTTTTTAGACAGAACGTAAAAGTGACGTTCAGGAACGTTCCAGGTAGAAATTATAGAAAATTACCCTTATTTGGCGACACTGAATATTGTGACTTCAAAATTCCCCCTCCCCCGACATATATATATATATATATATTGACATGAAAATTTAAACACGCCTACACGCATATTCTCCCGTACCACATATATACGAGCACAATATAACATTACAGGCAGTAAGAGAGGGGGGAGTAATTAGAGTGATCTCCCCACTGAGTCAGACAATACACGCACGCACACACACACGCACGCTCGTGTATAGTACAACCTTATCATTGATACAGAGGGCACTATACCGGCGTGACAGATATAAATGACGATAAAGTAACTTCTAGATTTGTGATAAGTCCATTTTTGGCTTAAATTAATATAATTGTATTTAATGCCGGTCGGTAAGCGTCTAACAGTGAGTGTTCATCAGGTTGTCCAGTATGATTCGCCACAGCCAAATACTGTCTCGACCCATTCCGATAACAATCAGATCATTTCGGTAAATAGTTAATACTATTATAGTACCATACAAACATCTGCTGGAAGCGAACACGGTAATTTGTGGTTTTCTATGGAACCACTTAAAAATGGCGCCTAAAGCTGTATTCAAAGTAGAATGTTACTTTTATGGGTAAATTGTAAAACTGATGTAATTTTCACTTAGACAATAAAATTTTACGATAGATACATGTGTGTGTGTACATGCAGTCGCGCGCGGATATATATATATATATATATATATATATATATATATAGTGATGGTAATAAAACATTTTGTCAATATCAATATTGAAACCAAAGATGAAAGCATTATTAATGAAAAAAAAAAATTAAATGGAGATCTATATTTGATCCAGATCTCCAGTAGTCCATCGATAAATCATAATCGTAATATTTGTTTATATTGACAGGTCCGTGAGCATGAGACTTTCCAGGTTTGGCCAGACAGTCATTGTAAACATATCTATCTAGAGGAGTGTGAAGAAGCGAGACGTCACAGCAGCGGCTGGGCTATGAGGAATACTAACAACCATAATGTTAGCATCCTGAAGAAGTCCTGTCTCGGTGTACTCGTCTGTACGGTCCGGTGTACGATGGACAGTGGGAACAGTGTACGCCTCCGTCCTGCCATCTGTGACAAGGCCAGGAAGAAACAACTCGGTAAGTGTCAGTTAATTAGCGCATCTGACAATTTATGCTGTTCGGGTCGATATGGGAATTAGAATACATACACTGATTGTTATAGACGAGTTTTTTTCTTCTTCTTTCTGATTCAGTGGAACAGGTGTTAGATTGGCCTTCACCTTAACTAGGTCAGGCGTGTTTCTGATTCTCGTGTGCCATATTTTATATGACACGGTAATTAATTTCATTTGTTGCATTTAAATTGATTATCATATAGATTGGCAAACTCGATCGAGAGGGGGGGGGGAGTTGAGAGAGAGTATATTAAAATGACCTTGAAGCCTCAAAGAACAATTATTTCGGCTTCGAGCACCTTTAGCTTTTGCATTTTTAATGCGATTGGCGGCGACGTCGGGCCGATGATGAGCCGCATTTTAGACGGGCGACGAACACCTGTGTGGCATGAGGCCTTTTTTCTTCTTTATAATAATGATAATAATAATAATAACAATAATCTAAAACAGTTTCTTTTTTTGCTGATCGGCGGCCGAACGCCTGTTGATGACGAAGTAGTTATTTTCTGATGAAGTGGATTCGTCCGTTTTTTTTCTCTCCATCCCGGGCCAACAATAGAACTAGATCACTAGCTAACAATCAGATGCTGTTGGAACATTGACAACGTTTTCTCGTCTTTACGACGTGTCTAATGCTCACCGATGCGTGGCCATTGTTCTCGGCGAAAGTATGGTCAATGGGGAAGCGAATAAAAATAATTCACGTTGAAGGGAGCAATTTTTTCTCTCTCCAGTGGGTTAAAAACGGGAACAGATTACTTCCGTTCGATTAAGTCCCGGGTACTCATCTAAAAAGGAAGACCTTTTTTCTTTGTTATTTCCACGGCGCCATAAACGGCACCAATACAATCCTAAATTGATTTTATTCCCCATTCGGAGTTCTGTTTGTGTTGGCCCGATGTTGTTTTTCTTGGCTGTTTTTTATACTTTCGTCTGATCTGAGCGTCTGGTTTTGGGTGCGTTAAGGTAGCAGCCGAAACGGTTAACAAATCGAGTGTCAGAAAGAGCTAGTCTCCGTCAGCGCAGATACAATCTCCCGTTACCTCTCCTGATATAATCAATCTCTATAACTACCCAACTTTAATCACTCTCTCTCTCTCTCCAATTGCGTGCGGAACAAGCCAAAAAAAAAACAAACCAAAAAACAACCTCGACGACCATAAGTCAGTATACGTCACAACACCTGCACCGAATGAACAAAAAACGGATACACGTGAGGATTGTGTTGAGGTTTTTCTTACATCACTCAGAGTTTATATTTGTCGAATGTTTTAGCTTCAAATATCCACATCGCCAACTTCGACATGTCTGATCTATTTTGGGATTCGTGTGCGATGAAAACTCGGTTAAGTTTTAGTGATTTTTCTCGGCATTCAGTGGGCCAATGACGAGTTGGTCTCGTGGTTAGGTTCCTCCATGAATGCGTTACGCGAAGTCGGTCACGGTCGGCTAACAAATCCCTGTTTGTCTATTATCCAGGTAAGCCGTGTCCCAATCCCAGGTGTCATGGTCGTCTAGAGTTACAGCCGTGTAGAGGTCACTGCGGTTATCCGGTCACCCATTTCTGGAGACACGTCAGCGGTTACATCTTCTTCCAAGCGAAGGGAGTCCATGACCATCCGAGACCGGAAGCGAAGAACTCGACAGAAGCGAGACGACATCCGTACAAAGATGGCCGGATATCGATATTTGACAGACGATCTCGGAAACGCTCACTGCAGACTACTCACCTGAGCTATCCATTGGCTAAGATACAACACGTACAGCCAACTTCTTCCTCCATCCAACCTCTAGTCATAGCACCAGGTATGTGGATTACAATAAACAGATATAAAATGTCTTTTTAATTGTACAGTAAGACATGAGTTAGCCGTCACCTGCCTAGTCCGATCGTCTATCCCCAGATTTTTATTTTGCATTATTCAGCGATAAATCGAGGGCGGCTAGGAATTTGTAAACGGTAACATATCTACTGAGATCGCATTGTGCGAGTTATTTGTCTCGGCCTGATTCTAATTCATGTTAAGAATTACTTGGCGATGCAGCATATTATTGTCTGTGTTGTGACGTTAGCAATTTATGACTAAATATGAAAATGATCTATATTTTTTTTCTTTCTAGTCAAAGCCCCGGTGTGTTCGTGTCCGCCATTTGAATGCACTTGCCGCGTGATGTCTTCTCATGCCACGAACCAGCAGCCACCTCAGCCAATATGCAGCAGTAGCAGTAACAACAACAATAACAACAACAACAACAACAGTTCCTGTTTGTACAACAGCCACCAGACAGCTATAGATTCTAAGTCAGCGTTCATTGACATCAACGACTTTCACTTCAGTCCGGAATGGAAGGAATCGTACAGTGACTATTTTGACTTCGGGGCGACGTCTTTGTGTTACGACGGCTACAAGAATGTCGGCATGAAGCCGACGCCCCCGCCGCTGTCGTCGTCGGCGTCGTCATACGCCACCTATCAGATGAACTCGACGGCGAACACCGTCAAGAGCTACATGGACGACTTCTCGACGGGCATCTTCCTCAACTCGGAGCAGTCCTCATGCCCGGGGGGCAGCTCGTCAAAGACTGAGATGATGATGGTCAGTAGTGATTGTATGTACAGCGGCGGCGAGAACCAGTCGGCGTTGACCTGTACCGTGATGGCACAGGACTCGCTTAACATCAGCAGCACGGATAGCGGGATCCTGTCGCTGGGCAGCAGCAATCCATCGCCGTCCAGTAACAGCGACACCAGTCGGCTCCAGTACTCGGCTGACCAAACGATGATCGACGAATTCGACTTGTCTCATCCGGGCAACATCCTGTCGCTGGATCTGCCGCTGACCAAACAAGAGCCGAGCGCCGCCACCAGCGCCGCCCTGGCGCTGAGGGAGAACAAAAGGAGCCTGACATCGTCGCTGATGACCGCCCTACTTCCCTCGATCACGGCCTTCCTCGACGAGGACAAGGTCAAACACCAACAGGTGGCCACCAGCCAGACCGACTACAGTCAGTCGATCTTCTCACCAGAAGCCACCAAGTCCGAGCTGATTTCCTCCTCCTCGTCACAGAGCGTCCAGCCAGCCTCCCCTCCGTACACCGAGTCGTCGCCTCATTCCCTCATCGAGCTCCAGCCGGTCGGTAGTACACCATCGGCGAGACATGCTAACCATTCGGCGTCTTCTTGTACGGCCAAGTTGGCCGATCGTAACAACCCGTACACCAACGAGCAGTCTCTTCTACAACTCTACGACGCCCTGCTAGAGAAGGACCACATACTCCCACAGAACACATATCAGGACACGCTAACGCATACCGAGTTCGACACTCTGAGCTTCTATAATGCCGACATCTATGACTCTAGCTGTCCCATGGCCAACTTGGTCAACTGATCTGACAACTGACGGCTACCCGCTGTGTGGGTATAGAGGTTGGGACTCGGGTCATCATGAAACAAACTAGTCAGCAATCGAGTCGCCAAGAAAATGGCGAAACTATTTATTGTACATTGTTAACATTCCACCATCTTCCGAATCCGCGCTCCATCTTGGAAACAGAGACACGATAGGACACTGTTTGAGCCGTGTACCGTCGCCATTGTGGCGTGGGATGGGACGACGTCTGACGGAAGATTTTACTTGGGCGTCTGCAATATTTTAGTTCGTTGGACATCGAAAATGATTCTGTACATAATTGGTGGTTTATCTTTTAGCGGATACTGGATAGTCGTTTTTTTTTTTATAGTAAAATAAGTGTCCATTTTGTTAGTATTTTATTTGATCTCCGTTCAAGGTGAATTATTGTAAACAGTCGTTCATTTTCCAGAGGTGACCGACGCATTGAAGCTAATGTACGGCGAGCGTGCCGTACTTTCGACTCGAATCTCAGGTTTTGATCTACAGCAAGCTAGAAGATCTTGTCATATCAGAAAACAAAACAAACAAAAATTGTTTAATAATCATGTTTTCATGAGTTTTAGACTTATTGCGAGATATTATATTGTTGTTAAGACAGAAGTCCAACGTTTACAGTTGATGAAGTCTACGTATAAATGTTAAATTATAGGGGTTTACGTCTGTGCTACAGTTAATTTATTTAAACATTAAAACTATATATATATATATATATATATATATATACATATGTACCTGGTGTGTTGTTTCTGTGTTCAAATAGAGCATGAAATATGTTAGATAGTCAGTCAGTCGGTCAGATCGGATTGCCAGGATCGGAATAAACAAACCTTTTTTTTTTAGAAACAACATTTCATTTCTGACCAAATGGAACTTGGATACCCGTACGATAGTGGCGTTGGGTGTTAGGTATTTTTATTCACATTCATTCGTACAATCCCCAGCAATGCATAATATAAATCATATACAACACGGCAGCCGAGCCAACTTTAGTTTAACATATTTCAATATAACAGTGCAGAAACTAGGTCTCTATATTGATTAAAGATCAAATTCGAATTCAAGATTAACTATACGCCATCAATCATGTTTAGATTATTAGACATCTATACAACTGATATACAGAACTCTTTATATATATAGATTATAATGATGTATAATATGAAGACATCGATGACACATTGATTATATTCATCTTCAAACCCTGTCATTATAAGTTGTCATTTAACTGCTACAGAGCAAACGGATTTGCACCAACTTGAAAATCTTAAAATAAGCGACCTGCTTGAAACTGGTTTGAAAAACAGACTCGATTCAGAATTGCATATATATATATATATATATATATATATATATATATATATGCGCATTTAAACGAAGAATATACATTTTTTATCATCATCATCATCATCATCATCATTATATCATCAACAACATATACACACATACATTCAAATATAAACAAACATGCATACGTATGCGCGTGCGTGTGTGTGTACCCTATAATAGGCAACAAGTGGCAGTTATCACAGACACCATTCAAACTTGCCATCGTGCACTGTTTAAAACATTCAATACCTAAACACACGCACGCACGCGCGCGCACGCATACACACAAACATACACACGCACACGTCCGTACGAGAGATCATGCTGGCTGTAATCAGAACTTACATTAAACATTATATAATGTACAATAAGAAATGGTAAACACTCGATTCATTATACATTTATAGTGAATATTAATTAATCGGATGGCTGTTGGTGAAACTCCGACATTTAACATGTGATCTCTGATATATACAGTCATTTATGGTGGTATATTGTTATATAGCTTTCTGTTCGGTAAAGTTTATACAATAAGATCAATCCCAGTTACCGGCCTCATAGACGTGTCACGTGACTCGTTTTAAATAAATCTCAGTTACTGTTTCAGGTCGACAAGTTTAATGACGTCATCAATCTGAAGATGAGATTCTTTGATAAATAGTTATCGACTTTCTCTGATCAACTTATATTGGATTAATTGTTTGTGTCTGGCTCTTATACAGACATTTGTGTGGAATTAAAAATCCTGATTGTCACACACACCCACACACACCCTTTTTTTGCCATTATTTATTACCAAATTTACTGAAGGTCACCGCATCAATCGACATTTCAGTAAACAAATGTCTGTCTAAGGCCGCACACCCACACACACAAACACACACACAGTAAGACAATAACGAGGCCGGAGGTATTCAGGATTGTTGAGATCGCATTAACAAATATCCGGATAATGCATGGACACAATATACCACCATCACTGTCCGCTAAACGTTACCGAACTATTTACCGATATCCACAATAAATGTATCGACTCTAACCTAAAACCACACATAATATATCGTAATACGACAGAGGGCCAGCTGGAGACCACGTGACAGCCATCGGTAGAAGATGTCCTTGAAAATACGCGATCGGTATAACTGTCAGATGACCTTACAAATAAATATAAAAAAATTCACATCGCATTAAGCTGATTGATGGCACACCGTGTCGCCATAGTAACCAATAAACTGTCATTATAACAGCAAAAGTGTTAAATACAAAAAACTCGCAGAAAAACCTTAAAATAATTAGGTGTAATTCTGAGAAAACAATTACGAGTTTCATCTGATACAAGTTTTCTCGCTATTTTAGTTAGCAATTGAGACACAAATCATGCAATACACAAATTATAAATATAACAGGCCAACTTCATAGAAAATGGCACCCCCTCCTTATCTCTCTCCCATCTCCCTCCCTCCCTCCGCATCCAAACTTTATAGATAAACAAAAATTGCAGTGTGTTGCTACATTGAGAGAGAGAGAGAGAAATAAACCCAGACCCAGTTTAGGTGCTGTATCAATGTACACAAAATAGCACAGAAATGACGTGATATGTAAGCAGAAACTTTAATTAAACATCACTCTTGTAGAAGTACAAAACCAATACCGTTAATATATATACCCAGCTTTTACCATAACGTGCACACACACACACACACACACACACACACACAAGGCAATAAAATAACAAGTGTTTATATGTTTATGAATTACGTTAGTCGGAAGTGTAAGTAACGTGAAATGAAAAACGAAATGATTGTTATAATAAATGATTGGACACTTGATAAGATTATAGAACTATGATACATGTGTCAGGTAGAGAGAGAGAGAGAGAGAGAGAGAGAGAGAGAGAGAGAGATAGATAGAGTGAGAGAGAGAGAGAGAGAGAGAGAGAGAGAGAGAGAGAGAGAGAGAGAGAGAGAGAGAGAGAGAGAGAGAGAGAGAAGTATGATACATGTGTCAGGTAGAGAGAGAGAGAGAGAGAGAGAGAGAGAGAGAGAGAGAGAGAGAGAGAGGAGAGAGAGAGAGACTATGATACATGTGTCAGGTAGAGAGAGAGATAGAGAGAGAGAGAGAGAGAGAGAGAGAGAGAGAGAGAGAGAGAGAAGAAGAGAGAGAGAGAACTGTGATATATGTGTCAGGTAGAGGAGAGAGAGAGAGAGAGAGAGAGAGAGAGAGAGATACCATACTTACAGGATATTATAACTAATAATCATCCTAATAATATTAACTAAGTGGGTGGTGGGGAGGGAATAAACGTTTAAGTATACCAATCCTTAATGAGTACGAAGGCAGCACCGAGTGAGATATAAATTAACATTAACATTCATCTTTCACGTCTCTAATAGTTAATGTTTGTTTAACTGTTAAACCAGGTGAGATTATACGGAGACTACATGATAACTGTTATAGTTAAGCCACTAAGTCTTATATATACCATCTCCCTAAACAAGAACTAATGAGAACAACGCCCAGTCTACTACTACTACTACTACTACTACTATACAGTAGTCCCTGCAAGACGGTGTACAGTAGTCCCTGTTAGCGACAATACCGGTCTCTAGCGGGTTGACGTTATTATATAGACCTCGTCACGTCACCGAAACCCGGCAGTCTTCACAAGATACATATAATATATGTGTCTATATGAGAAGGTAAATATGGGAACTATTCTATATCACACACACACACACACACACACACACACACACACACACACACACACACACACACACACACACATCAACACCATGGAAACAAACAGATAAACAAACAAACGAATAACTCTATATACTAAAAAACAACATGACAGAGCCAGCATTGGACCAGACTGACATCTCATCTATATACAAACAAACAAACAAACAAACAAACAAACAAACAAACAAACAAACAAACAAACAAACAGCTTAGTAAACAGAAATGCCACAGGTACATCACAGTTGTCAAAATACAGGACATTGTGTCTCATCATCATCATCATCATCATCAAGACACTAAAACTGATCACTGAAACTAGATACTGGAACTGTGCTAGGACTTAGAATCGGCTTTCGAAAGATCACAGGCACCAGGTTGTTGTTGCTGTTGTGGTTGTTGCTGTTGTGGTGGATGAGGATGATGTGAGCTGGTGGGTTGAGTTGCTGATGGTGGCACGTCGGGATGTTGTCTTTGTGACGGGAGGGGCTGTGGCAGCATATCACGACTCCACGGTCTGGCCTTGATCCGGTAGAACTTGGTTCCGACAGGAACGTTGTAGCGGTTCTGTGGCTGAAGAAAGACAAAAGTGAGGCAATATAAGCAATTACCTCATTGGTGAAGAAATCAAGCTAATGATTATATGGATACATATCTGGATTTCAGCTAACTATGAGCTCGGTGATGACTGATGGTAGGCTAAATGGACGTATGATGTTGATGTAACTGGACAACATTAACGTCTGATCTTACACTAATGACCACAAGTAGACAACTACAGCAGTGTACTACTTCTACCTTACCTTCTTCGCCTGGCAGTATTCTTTATCTGTGACTTCTGCTAAGACCCAGGACTTTTTAGGCTCTCCGGGACCTGGATATAGAAAACAACAGAAAGGTGTTTCACGAGGATAAGAGATGTGTTGATTCCGGGCAAAACAAACTGAACGGTAGAAATACACCGATCCAAACAAAGAATTAAACAAACCAGTGAGGAAGAGAAAACGCAAGAAGGAATACTTTTGGAGACTTCACTGATTTAAACACTCATCAAGATAAATAAAGTATTTTAGAGAGTTTAACACGCCGCACCATTATACATCTATGTTTGTTATAATTAAGCTTAAATCAGATTACAAAGACTGGTCTTTCGGTAAAAGCAAATGAGTGAGTGAGTAGTTTCTATAGCCTCGGTATTGGTCACAGCTGAGACGCATGGCCGAGGAACAACTTCCTCGGTAATATTTCCACAAATATAGCTACGGGTTGGAGTCGAACCCACAGACCGGACGTTTCCAGTCCAACGCGCTATCGCCATCGTACTATCGAAGCCGCCCTACTAGATAAAAGAAAACTGACTGGAGCGTAGCGCGGCTGAAATCAGAACCACGTCAAACATCATCCCTCAGATCACCTCAAAGGCTAGCAACGTAAACAATATGGAAATTAAAGCTGATGTCGCCTGCAAAGCTCGGGACGCATCAGGCCATTTCAAGGTGACCTCGGATAGACTAATGACCAATATCATACATAATTTATCATATCCGACGAACGAACTAGCTTCACTTCCAAAAAAATTACTTCCATATAATAAGTTAGTTATTCCTATATATATATATATATATATATATATATATATATATATATCCATCAAGCTGACAGTTACTTGATGGTAGATCATCTCTCTAGCCACATGTCTAACATCATCACGGCTATAGTCTGATACTAATCTCCATAAGAATCAGCCCGGATACAGGATCACATTGTTACCATTGTCTGATCTGAATAGGATATTTATATTGTCATTGGAACGTGAACACCACCAGCAGAACATATAATGTCAGCAAACTATATACACATTGATATATATATATATATATATTCATGCAAAGAAATTTAGCTACCTCTATCAATTATAGGGTAATATTTTACCGAAATTTATTTCGACAGCCAGCCACATCTAAGTTGACTGTCGAGAGCAGATTAGAACTCGGATAAAGTTGTCGTCTTCAGTTAGTTCAGCGCTATTCTTTTAAGAGGCAACGTTACATTTGAAGAAGAAATAAAATATGCTTGGATGGCTTTCAGTTGGTCAAGGATCGTTTGTGTCGGAACCGAATGTTGTATGAAAACTGAGCAACGGATCGTTAAAGAAAACGTTATATATCTAAAAGGCAACCCGAAACCCTCAAATATACGCTGCCATTTAATGTAGATTGCAGCTTATTGTACCCCACGGGTCGTTTATAATAGATGTTTATGGGGAAATTGGAGACCCCCTTTGGGGGTCTTTTAACAATAAGTGTAGGACAGCTGGCCACGAAAAAGCTGACCATTGGTCAACTAAAAACAAACACCCATATAAATAGTATACTGTTATTGTAATGTTATAATTTCTTTTAGTATATTTGTAGAAATTGATTTATCACTGAACAAGAGTCCAATTTTTCATTTCGTCACGAGTACATTTCCACGGGCCAACTATCTGTATACCTTATGTATGTAAGTTTTTATAAATGCATACATACATGCATTCATGTGTGTGTGTGTGTGTGTGTGTGTGTGTGTGTACGCGCGTCCTTTAAAATGTCTTCTTTTAAAGGATCTATGCATGCATTTATACACGTGCGTGCGTGCGTGCGTTCACATAGACACCGAATAATAAAATATAAAGCATTAATGATCTGAATATTATTGTTTTAAGAGCGACAAAGGACCAAATATGACTTCAATACAAAACGGTGAATGAAACATGACACATAAAACTCCAATTCTATCAGTGAGCCAACGTTTTTTTTTTAACATCACTCCCCATAATAATTAAGTGATTTATTATATTTAGCTGACATGTGTCATAGCAATGTTAGATAATTGTGCTACATGTCTGATGAGTTATCTACATGTTTTATCTATTCCTCCTTTACTATCAGCGCCTTGACCAGTAGACCTCACTCATTCACTCACTCACTCACTCACTCACTAACCGACAGACAGTTTGTAGGCTAACATAAAAAGTGACAATCTGTAGGTGGAGACATCGTAAAGAGAGAGAGAGAGAGAAAGAGACCTATATAGCCATCCTATCCTGTTTTCTTATTGTTTTACTGATGATTGATGTATGGAGCATGACTTTAGATGCAGTGCATAACAATTAGGTAGTGGGAAGCACCCCCCGCGCACCACACACACACACACACACACACACACACATACAGCACGATCCTAGTCAGTTGTTGCTGAGACAGAACAGTGGCGTCTAAGGCACACACACGTGAGAAATAGTTGACTTTTTATTTTAACATATTAATCAACTCGGTCGGTGAATGTCGCGAGGTAAGATTATAAATCATCAAATTACCCACAAGTTACTGCTCCAGTTAACAGTAACATTATCCCGACACGGTAAGGTCGTAGTAGAACATTAAGTTATAGTCATTAATGTTACCATGGTTACTAAAGCTAGACGTCGGTATTTTATCAATAGTTATAACTAAAATAGTCAACAAGATGATGAGACGTCGATGTATCTCCACTTATTTATTATCTACACCATTTATTACAATATTGACATAACATTGCCAATAAATAGTATTTATTACACTGGCTGCCATTGAAATCCAGGTTTATTATGAGCCAATATTTCTATGTCTGTGTTTCGTAATTAAGTATCGTGCTTCTAGTGGATCTTACACGGCATAACGTTTGGTGTCCATCCATATACAATTATCATATAAATATGTGTAAATAGCACAACAACAATTAATCATCAGGTGAGACAGAGACGAATATCTTAATTTTGAAGAAAAAAACTGGTTTCACTACACCGAGATTTAGAACATAAATTCAATTATATACTTAGCCTGATATACACCTTAGAGTATATAACGGCCGAGCTGTCCACTAAACATACTCAGGTATGTGTCTTAATTTGATACAGGCTCGGTTTCCTTAATGGTCAGTGACAGTCAATAGAGTTAAGTGTCACACGGTAAAGTGTCCATAAATCACTTCGATATAGACAGATGAGTGTGCTGAATGTCTTTGTCCTCACTTAGTCTGGCGCTAAAACGGCAACAACTGATACAAGCCACCAATGGAAGGCGGCTGTATAGCGCGGCAGGCTGAAGTCAGGTGATAGGTGTGTAAACAATGAGATGTAATTAAATTACCTGTAAGACATACCGCTGAACGGCTTGAACCAGAGGTCAACACACACACGCACACACACACAGAGAGAGAGAGAGAGAGAGAGAGAGAGAGACGCACGCACACTTCTAGCATAGAAGCTTTCCTGAGTGCTTATTTAGATATACTCGGTATCATCCCATTTATCTGTAGTATGTCCAATCAAGATTTATTTCACCGTTCTGATCTGTTTAACAGGTAGATTAATTTCTTTTAACTTCTTGGATTTGTAAAATACAAACAATATGTCTTACTCTCTACGAGTTGGCTGATCACCTTTATCTCAGATAATGTCTAACCTAAGGACGGTTTAAAATGCTAGACAATCCATCCCTTAATCTAAAATTTGCCAACATGTATCTAGGAAGTGGGTTCAAAACAGTACGACTAATATAAATAGGTAATATAATTATAGATAACAGGCAATAAGTCTAAAATGAACATCCACAAAATAGTTCACATAGCTGCCACTTTATATAACCAAGATATGCCACTGTATATAACAAAGATATGCCACTTAATATAACAAAGTATATACAGAAGGTCTTTGTTTATAAGAAAGCCAATACATTTTCAGGTCTTCTTTCATATCCAATAATTTTCTCTCATAATTATGAATTTAGCCAGGATTAGAAAACTGAAAAATAGACCCACGTAAACCATAACAGAAGTAATTCACTGTTAATTATACGCCATTATTTTAAAAATCAATACTCTCTAAAGCTCAGTAAAAGTCAAAATTTTTCGACTTAACAGGTTACATTTTCAAGGGCTAAATTAAAAGGTATAAGAAAATCGATGACAGTTTAATATTGATCTACGTCATAAAATGATGATTGATGTGGCGTACAGTCATTATACACGATCAAGGCTGGGAGAGTATTTACCAGAAAACACTCTCTATAGATGCCGTAAAATAATATTCTGTTCATCGGCCGTAACAGTATCAAAGGGCTTCTTCTCCTGACCTGACCGTAGCCGTCAATAAATAAATCACGCACACACACACACGCACGCACGCATGCACACGCACGCACGGATTACTGGTTCCGTTGTATGTTTCGCCAATTCCGTACGAGATCAGTTTTTTTTATAATTATTATCTCATTGTGTGATCTTGTTTTCGGTTCTGGATATTAAAATTAAAACCCATTGCCTCCTCCAGCTGGGAGACGCTCGAGGTGACACCAGTTTTACGTTAGTTGGATTTTAACTGATCCATGACGCCGATGGATCACCTTTCCTGGCCGTTCTCTCCTCTGTAAGTACAGATACGATGACAACGGACCTGTTGAGATTACAAACACCGTAACCTCACAGCGCCATCGATGCGTGACGGTTTGGTTGACTGCCTCTTGCAGTGAGGACATCTGGCAGACATTAACACTGGCAATACATTGTGCTAATGAAAAGCTAAGCTCCTCAACAGGGGCTTTGATGATAACAGTTCCGGGGGTGGCTTTCCCCCATCCACTGATATGTAGCCCTCTCTCGTAAGTGACTTCACTTCAGTGATCACAGCGATATTTTCTGATAGGCACTTCCATCTCGTCTACAGGTGAACGTGCTAAATACTTTACGATCAATTCACCTATGACAATATCACCAAACACATCACGCAGACGATTATTCCAATAACACATATTTTACCCGGGTTAGTCCCAATAAGTGCTGGCGCGAAAGCTTATTATTGAACCAAATAAAAAATTAATCCTGTAGTCGTACTCACAATTCGAACACCATTTTCCAAACAAAACAAACATTATACGCAGAGCTTAATCCGACTTTAGGAAGATTACAGCATCCATAATACGGTTAAGATGAACTTAACATAATTGTATTGTGTAAATTTAATATACTTCAGTAAAAAAAAATCGTGCTTGGAAAACCGTCATAAATTTGATCATTTTGGGGAGATAATGGGAACAAATCAACTGTTACATTCGAACAACGACACCATATCTGATAACTTGAAACATGAAAGTGTGTTTGTGGAACAATGACTATTTGTAACAAAAAAAAGTCCGGCCAAAAAAGAGGTGGGCCTTACTCCAGTGGCATCACAATTACGTGATTAAAATAAAAATTCCGTTCAAGAACTTTGATGTCGCACCGTAACCATGGTGATAAGATCGCGAGAGCTGAGGGCACCGGACTAAGATCCAACGGGATACCTTGGTAAACAAATATCCTACCTCTCCCAATTAAGTCATCCTGTTATCGTTTGTTAGAAGTTAGAATTAAGTACTTCATCATCAGTGATCTCTCTAGCAATGGATTAAACAACAAACAAAGATTCAGCAGCAGACCACCCAGCGATAATAATAAACAAATAGTAGAGGGTGTTTTTTCTCAGTATATAATTGATTCCTGGCATATACATCAGATGAACCAGTCTACATTGACGAGACACAGTTAATACTACCATAGGCTGGGCTTTGTGCTCTTAATAACGTTACATAATGGAAAACCACATCTGTAACGGAAACGATGGCTGTAAAAAGGATTACTTAGATGATAATAATAATAACTGTAATTAACATAATTATGTGGTTCAGAAATAATCAAATTTTGTCACGGATGAGCTAATCCAAACTTAGCGGCATAAAAAGTTCTGCGTATACTACATGTGTTTGTCTGCGCGCGCATGTGCGTGTGAGAGGGAAAATTTTATTATACGATAGTAATATTCAGTACAGGTTAGTTATTCGGATAAAGTTAGAAGTAAAAGATCTCTTTAAAAAATGACAGCACATCTGACTGATATATGTCATAAAATGTCATAAAGGTGTGAGGTAGTAAATGTTCACAAAATGCATTCAGAAACGGACAATATCGGATGGAAATTTAAATCTATTTTTGAACGCAAATCTTTATACGAGATGTTATTATTCTAATAATGTACGGTAACTATCTGGCTAGACTAACCTGTCTTAAGACCGAGAACCTCTAGATAATCTGAGTGTAGGAAGTGAAGTAGATTGGTCACGGTAAACACCACATAATTAGCTCTTTGGTCATCCAAACACAACAGAACTAACTCTCCCACATTACACCTGATAAATAGACAAATATAATAAGTAACATTAGTATAACATATAAAACATGAAGACCCACACACACACACAAACACACACACACACACACACACACAAAGACAAGCACAGGACAGAAAGAAATGCAGACAAGCATGTGCGTAAGGCTGAGCAGTCGTCCATACACATACATAAAAACGATGAGTGAGTGAATGAGTGAGTCAGCGAAATATGGGATTTAGCCAGCTAGACGGGCAAACAGGCACAGGTGAACAGGCAGCCTTACATATAGAAACAGACAGACCGACAGACAGACAATAAATGTTCAAACGGCACACTTACGAAGTAATTGACACTTTGTCCTGAACCAAACCGCGACAGCTTACACTCATTGAAAGGTTCATCTGAAAATTAAAAAGAAAACAATTTGTGATAAATAATTAACTAAATTAAACAAATGGCTAGACTTTCAGGTGACATTTGCTAGCAACATAAACAATAAGGAAATAACAAAAAATAAATCAATCAATAACACCAATAACACCAATCCTCATCATTCAAATGTCTACCTTCAAACCTGCAACAATAACAAACACATCAATAAAACCATTCTTCACACAACTCGATGCAAACATCTACGGAAGCAAACGAAATGCTTTACATTTCTGGCAAAATGATACTTCCATATGTTGTGTATCGTTCACGATTTGTAGATCAATTCGAAGGATGAACGATCAACGGAAATTAATACCCATGAATGACATCTACAACGTCACCAATAGAAGATAATAACATAGAATGGTTGTTAATTTAATAATCTACCAAAAGAAACAAGGAGATTAATGTAGACTATTAATAACTGGCTACGATTTCTAGTTTGTTAGACCATTAGACGTGAAGTAATAACACGGTAATACCTAGTATCGTATAACTGACACAGTGACAACTACATAATACACCTATATTATCAAAATTATTTATTGTGGTAAGTTACCAGCTTTTTGCAATGACATATGCTTGGCTGGCACACCTGATTGAAGCTTTCGGCAAAGTGCCTACTTTCTAAATAATGCCGCAGTGCGCAGGGTTTTCAATTAAAATTATTGGGAAAAAACGCATAAAGAAGCGAACAATCTTCCCACAAACAATGAAAAAATGACAGCCATGCCATGATCACGTGTGTTATCTAACCATTAATAAATGCCTAGTTTCATCAGAAATCACCAGATGGCTTAACTTCATGTTAAGATCGTATATGACCGATCTCAATGACATCCGTGGAGAAAAATGTTTGTTCTGTTGTATGGTTTAAAAAAATCTGAACTGAATTTATTTCCAATATCTTTATAGAAAAATTAAAATATTTGGAAAATGTGTTATATGTTGAATTTAATAATATTATTCTATTGCTCTCTTTAACCCCCCCCCCCTTCTGACGTGCTTGCCATTTTCTGCCATTTTACAGATATACTATTACAGTACGTTAAAAAAGCATCTATGTCATATGTGTCAAAATTAAACTATACATACACCTGTTATGAAAATATCGTATTAACAGAATTAGTCATTTATGTCATACGTTCACGAAATATGAATAATTATGGTCATAAGGATCTGTGTTCTGGATCAGAAAGCAATAACCTTTATGGTCTGAATGGCCTATATGCTCGTCTAAACACGCTGAATAACAGATTGATTTGTTATATAACAGAAAATTAGATGACCGACATGAGAGAGTATACTTAATGAATGTTAAGATAATGGTTAGAAGTAACTGAATAAATAGTATTTAATGATACAGTAGCACAAAATAATGATTTAGGGTTGTCTTCTATTAGTCGTCTTGTAAATATACCAACCCATCAAATAACCCAATACACTCCCCCCCAGCTAACTGAGTTGGGTTATTTAGCCCCGATGCTCGTCACGTGGCTGAGGTCTTCTTTAGAGCGCCTCCGTGGTCTAGCGATAGCGTGTTGGACCACAGATCATTACCACCCAGGTTCGAATCTCGGTGTGGGCATATCTGAAGGTTGTTTCATGCTTGGCTTCACTTCATTACCATTGGAGGTCGCTCGGCCCATTTAGTCTACCATGTGCACAGAAGTGGCCATAAAATAGCAATCATCATCAACATCATCATCATAGGTTAATCATTTTCTTTCTTATAAGCACAATTGATTAGAATACACATTACGCAAGTATATATATGATGGTGATGATGATGATTGGTGTTTTACGGCCACTTTTGTGCACTTGGTAGGCTAAATGGGCCGAGCGACCTTCAAAGGTAATATATATATATATATATATATATATATATATATATATATATATATATATATATATGACATCTAAATAAATCTGATTTACAAATCTGATCAAACAAACACTCGAGATATTCACAAAAGAAATCTTGATACAGTCTTGTCAGAAACATCCCAAATTGTGGATGGTGAGATGGTCACGTGTTTAATTAATAAAACTACCAGCCACTTAGAAATGACGTCATCACGTTATAAACTACACGTCAAACGCTAATTAAAACTGTCCAAGTGTTTGGTTCAGTTTAAACAGAACACAAAGAGAGACACACTGTGTTATGTTAGGTGAGTGTCATCTACAGACATCAACCGATAGGTAAAGTTCCTATTGTTAGTGAACTAAGGTGTCGATGTGGTACTGACGAGTTGCTTTATATTTGGAGATAGGTGTGGGGGATGGTTGTCACTAGGTGTAGTCGTATGATAAAGGCAGCCGCTTACAGCAGGATAAGACATCTCGGATGACACTGGCAGTATCTGTCATGTTTGCAGAATCCAGCATCTCTACTGTTATAGCATCTCTCTCTCTCTCTCTCTCTCTCTCTCTCTCTCTGTGCGTGCGTGCGTGCGTGCGTGTTTGGGTATGCATATATGCGTATACATTTATGCATGTGTGTGTCCATACATGCGTGTGTGCAAGCGCGCGTCTGCCTGTCTTTCTGTTATTGAGAGAGAGAGAGAGAGAGAGAGAGAGAGAGAGAAGAGAGAGAGAGAGAGCCCAATACAAACACGGGGGGCTTTTTTAGTCAGTCAGTCAGTCAGACCGGGCGCGGATAAAGACACTCAAAGGGTGATTAGAGAGGAAGTGATAACAACCTGCCTGTGGTGTGTAGAGATGGCAGTCTCTCTGACTCTCTCCCTCTCTCTCTGTGTGTGTGATAAATATTAGCACAATAACAACGCCCGACCAGTTGTCTAACGGTGCCACGATTTGGAAACACTAGCCGACTTCTAATGGTCAATGAGCCGCCGCCAGCTCACAATACGGATAATTACCGATGATTATATTCCAAGGTTATCTGATAGTGTGGCCTCTGTACCTGATGTAAGTGATGCTGGAAGGGACGATGGCTTCCCTTTGATACACCATACACCACACAATGTTTTGACGATTGTTAGATAACCGGCCATAATAGCTGGTACCTTTAATCACCGCATCCTCATAGAACGAACTTCAGCCTCTCAAGTGTTATCTGGCAATTAGCCGGCTAATATAAAGATGATTATTAGTCGTTATTACCATAAACTACGTCGTACATCCTGTTGTCATAACGGGGAGCATAATTATCACATTGTTAATGGCAATAACATCTGGTTAGTGGCTAAAGGGCCAGTAGCTGGAGATGAACAATGCTATCTGATTTTGACATTGATGCTCGCGGAGTATCAGTGAATCAATAAGCTATCATGATATTAACAAATATGATAACCGACTTAGATTGTTATCACCAATCATAACTCTACCTTAAGTAAACACACGCGAAGGGCAGGTGACATTTAGAAAATGTTCTAGTAAATTTTACAGAAGATAAAACTAGTGGGTGGGACGCTGTCCATGTTTCTACTAAGTTTGGAGGGGGTGGGACGGGGGGGGGGGGAGGAATGGCATGGATTCGCTACGCCCGTACCCAGTAGCCATAAGACTTCTGTAGCTGGTTTAAACGTACAGAAAATACCTCCCCAAATTTGTTAATTACGATGTATACAAATATTTGGCACTATACCACAAGTTTATGGTTTAATTAAAACCTGTCTACAATCTACAATCCACAAATATACTACACTTATATGTCAGATTGTTTTACTATAACTACTTGGTTATTGGGATTATGCACATAAATATAATAATAATGATATATCAAAGTGTATAATAAGTTAGTCAAAGGAGATCATATGGAATGATTTATTTTAGTTTATTCACAACTCGAGTAATTGATCTATTTACATTTTGAGACTGGGGCAGAGACGGTTGGGGAAGGGACGGTTGGGGAGGGGACGGTTGGGGAAGACACAGTGGCGGAAGAGACGGTCGGGAAGGGGACGGTTGGGGAAGACACAGTTGTGGAAGAGATGGTTGGGGAAGGGACCATGGTGACTGATCGCAGTTGAGTTAAGTGGGTGGCAGTCATTTGACGACACTTCCTGACATTTGCCCCTATGACCTTCGTTCCTATTTTTTTTAACTGGTTTGGTCAACCGTCACGTGAGGGTTCTTTGTGGGGTGGGAGCGATGCAGGTTCTTTCTCTGTTGGAAATATGTAAATTATTCAGATATTCTGAAATTTTATTTTGGCATTTATTAATTTAGTCACCAGTGACCTGGCGCGGAGAATGATAATTGCAGTTAGGTTTTAGTAATTATATTAATTTATCACAGAAATGAAGAAAGTTCCTATGGGCTCTAAAAAATTTTAAATAACCAAAGCACCGTACTATGACTGTGTGGCAAATGTCTTATTGGCTAATATCTTCAACTAAATTGATAGAAATTTGTCTGGCTTTAGCTTATTCAAAGGATATTGTGTTAGAAGAGCCACACCGCACGTACAAATATCACATCTAAGGTACAGTTCTGACCATTGCATAAATGGTTAGAAACAAACACTGCAGCCATTTATCCGACATATAATGTGAGATTAAAGATTTCCCACTAACTACAAGTGGGTAGATAGATACACATACAGGAACAGATACATTAAACTGTAGATTTACTACACAGCCAAAGAACATTACTTATTGGTATAACATATAAAACGTTGTGGTTATGGTTTATAATCTTCTTCGTTTTCCATTTGTAGCATGCAGCCAGAAGTAATAGAAAAAGCTCAATAACTGGCATATATATAGGAGTGAATCTCTGTCGAGCAGTGATTTGGGGGGTGGGGTTGGGGAAGATAATAATAATAATTACATATTAAATAGTTTGTTTGTAAATATACTAATTAGCTAAAGGAGATACAATTATTAATAGAACGTTTTGTTTTAGTTTTATTAACAATACGTGTCATCTTCATAGATTCAGAAGATAATCGAATTAAAATTAGCTCTAAATATCTATCCAGGAGAGACAATGATGCTAAAGCAATCATTATGAAGTATAGATGCATTCTGAATACTGAAGCTATGACATTAAATACAGACATGCTTAATAAACTTAGCTAATTCTTATCTTTTAATAAATAAATAAACAATTCATAATACCAATTAGTACCAAGTTATTCTCTAGTTGTCAAAATGCCACTTAGGTTATACACACTGGAAATATGTTCACATCTTCCAAATTGTAAAAAAAAACATAGTTTGGTGTTAGACAACAGCAAGAATGAATTATAAGTAACTTGTGAAGCTTTTCAGTTCAGTTTATTTTTAAATCTAAGTTAATTCTTATTAGCTCTGCTTTGATGGCTGCAAATTTAATTTACACAGTTCTAGTTAAGTCAACATTCTGAAATGATCTCCGCTTTAAATTATCTCTAAATGTTTGCCAGGTTTGAGCTAATTCACGTAATCAGTGGCTAGTCATAGTCTGGTCAATTGTGATTTCTAGCAATCAATGACTGTCACATAAACATCAGTGACTATTACAATGAGATCACAGAGAGCACTCACACAGAGACCACTCATACAGAGACTACTCATACAGATGTTTATTCATTAAGTTGAAATTTGACATTGAAATAAATTAACTATAAAATTACAGGGCAAGATTTCTGTCATCACAAATTATTTCACTAAATAAGTCTTTAAATAATATAAATTTAAATTGGATGGACTTTGATGATCAAACCCAACTAACTTTATTTACGGAATCTTATTATGAAACAGTTCTCATGGTTATATATATATATATACATATATATATATATATATATATATATATATATATATATATATATATCAGGTCAGTGCATAATATAGAAATATTTATATAATATTTGAAAAGGGAATAAATATATAAATAGATATATGTGCATGAGAGTATATATATATATATATATATATATATATATATATATATAGAGAGAGAGAGAGAGAGAGAGAGAGAGGGTCAACAGAGAAATATACAGTGACCATCAAAAGACAGATGGACGGACAGAACTAAACACATTTAGACATAAAGACATAGAACCCCCTATTATCATAGCCAGTAATGATTACTTCTGTTAAGTTGATGTGAAGAAGGACGTGGCAGGTGATGGAAATTCAAAATTTGCTGTTTAATAACCTTCATGTGTCAAAGCGCTACTTGACGTCAGCGGAACAAACGGTATAAATAGTTTAATTGGCCACAGACGAAGGAGTACTCCTCCCCATTGTACTCTCATTAGAGTGACCAGCTACAGGCTAACCCGGACACAAGGACAGATCACAGTATTAACGAGACAAAAAAAAAAACATCTTTGAAAACATCTGAAGGACAAGGTCAACGCGCTTGTCTTAAAACACTCAATCTCAATCTCTTTGTCATATTTTATTATAGTAATACTGATAAAAGGATTGCTATAGGAAGGATTCGTACGTCTGCTACTGGGGCACGCTTCTGTCACACTTGACAAGACCAACATCAACTTGTTATTTGTTCCGTTACTAAGGCTGCCTCATTATCAGCTGTGATACTATCTCATTTTGATACCCTCACTCTATTGGTACGATTTCTATGAAGAGATTTCGACTAAAACGGAGTGTATGAACTCTAACTGGCTGAAGATGGGAGATAACTGACACCAGAAACAACAGCATGAACAAAAGGATGGCACACTTTATGGGTATAACTTGACTATCCTTTTGTGCCAAGCAGTTCCTCTCCGGTCAGTTTATCACCAGTTAATTGTCAATTGGTGTCACAATTTGAACACTGATTGCCAGAAAATTGGCATCACCGTTAATTGGTTCATCAAGTGACAGTTGAGTTAATTGAGTACTTCTGCTCCTGTAACCCGAGCTCAACATCTGTAGGCATTACTCCAGTGTATAGACTGGTGATGCTGCTGGCAGCTGAGCTATGGCAGATCATTCACAAGCCACCAGTAGCCGGGCCAATCAAATGTTGGTCAGTTAAACTCTTCACACTTGGGTCCCATTCTATTGGCCTTTCCCATCCTGGGGGCTATTTTATCGTTATGAGATGGGTATCATCTGAGTGTTTTGTTAATTGAGACCTCGACGAAATGCCATATGTACAGTTAGCCGCAGCTGAAATGTTCAATTTGAAATGGTACAACAGCAAACGAACGGACACATTAACCATGACACACTGAAGGCGTCATCATCTTCCAGTTGCTCCTCACCAAACCTCACTATAGATAATCATTTCTTCATACTAAATCTGTCCGACTAAGGGGTAAGCTACTTAATACTGTACAATATAGCAGAAATATCGGCTTAAAATCCCATTAATTTGTTAGCACGGTTTAAAATAATTTATATCGATTTTTCCTTAACCATGTTATTCATATCAGTTCGTATATTTATTATTATTTGGGCATCTCCAAGGCCTAAATGGGAGAGCAGTTAGCCACAGTCCTGCGGCGCCTAGGTTCAAAACCAGGCCTGGCAGTGTCTGAAGGATGTTTCATGGTTTATTTTGCCTCATTACTTTCTGGTGTAGCTTGGCCCATTTAGCCCACCAGGAACACAAAATGGCCATAAAACAGCAAAATTTTCTTATACTTATTACCAGACGGTTTACAATTAAGCATCTTATGGCTAAACAAATCTCGGATAGCAACATTGACAATAACAATATCACACAAGTCAGCAATCGACGTGACAGTTAATTACAGACAGTAGCAATCTGTGTAGTATAAGCTTTCTGATGCTGTTTACATTTCCTCCTATTATCACAGTATTTGTCTACAATTGATCGTCGCTGTGAGTCACGTTAATTCTCTATCATTATATTATTCTATCAGGAAATTCAGCCAGAGCCTACCATCAAAGGATCACTCTATGCCGATGACCGCAATGACTCCGTCCTCTGATGTAACTATTCACGAAGGAGCACCTGTTAATATACCTGACTGCCCAGAGCCTCTATATTAATAACTGAACCTTTTCTCTCCAATGGTCTCTTTGGACAGCATCCACTGATGATGATCGTTCTCCGAGCCTCAATCAACCCAATCCCCACTGGACCATAAAGAGACGTAGAACATCCCAATCCCAGTCTGCTCCCTGTTATTACACGAGTAACAGATAATTATCCCAGTCAACAAGTGGCCGTAATGACACAAAGGTATCAGCCGACGATTACGTCCCCCGGGGAACACCACCATGTTCCATGACCTATTACGTGACGTCACCTATTAAATAGGCCAATTTTAAATTGATCTGCATGTATAACGACTTCCCATTCTCTAACGGGACATATATAACGAACGGAGCGAGCTACCGCTCGAGTCGGTAGTGTGTGGGGCCAAAGATTTGGCTTGATATACGACATAAATGGCCGTCTTTCATTTAATGTCACACTTCTGGCGAGGGCCGCCCGATCCGGCCACACGTAGGCCTACTACCGCTAAACGATAAAAAACTAAAGCCAGTCCGCCGCTGACATCCGTAAATTATTTCCGATTATCGCCCAGCTCTCATTGTTTGGTTAAGTATAATTAGAAATAGATGCAGGCCAAATAACACGCTGCGCTCGTCGGGCAAAACATCCCACACGAGGAAACGATTATGCTATAATGGCATAATTGTCTGAAGCGGTAACATGATAATTAACGTGAGCCTACAGTGGCTGGAGAGGAGGACACTGACAAATGAATTTATTTTCTGACAAAACTCGCCGCGTCTGAGTGTAATTAGAACCGGTCGGTGGACGACGGTACCTTGGTCAGGAGGGCACCCGCCGCTCGGGCCCCGCAAAGCGCCGACGACGACCATATTGTATACGTGTGCTGCCCCCTGGTGAGACGGCGCTGCCCGTCAATTTCGGTGCCACGGATCTGCCAATCTTGCGTCACCGCCGAACGCCACCTGGTGCCGTCTCCGGCAACGGGACTCTGGCCGGGCGATGATGAGGGAAAGTCGCTAAAAGCGGTCACCAGCCGAACGCCAGACACCGGTCGGGTCATCGGTGGTCATGTGCCAGAAACGTCGCTTCCTGTCTCCGTTCGTTTCAGCGCCGAAGCTAACACCTGTCAGCTCACAGTACGCCTCCGAGCTCTAACAGTACAGTTACACTACGACGGCCGATGTCACCATAACTGAAAAATACTGGCTGCAGGCTAGAGAACGGGAGAGTAACAAATGACATTACTCTCTGGGTAAGGCCATCTACAAACCCCTGCCATTACCGCCGTTCAAATGCTCGAAGCACCTGCGTCCGCGATAAGTATCTCTCTTTCTCCGTCTCTCTCTCCGTCTCTCTCTCCTACGACAACAAGATAATTATTACATCAACATAATACAATTATAATAGGACGTCATCTCCCCATCTCAAGGCAAGCAACGAACCAAATAACAGAATAACAGATAAAATAAAAATATTCAGCAAACATGATTTATGCTGTATATGTATAGACAAATCTATATCTCTCTCTCTCTCTCTCTCTCTATATATATATATATATATATATATATATTACAATAAGAAAAACCTGCATTATATTTAAAAAGGCAACAATTCCAGATGGTCATAATCGATTTGACACAACAACCTACTCACTCAGTGACAGTCTGCTAGCAGTGAAGAATTCGGGCTAAGAATAGAATGCCGTTTAAGAAGAGAATACAATTCCTCGCCCTAGGGTCACGTGGCTGTCAACGACAAATTGATTGGTCAGAATACGAAACAAAATCCCCGAGGGTCTCATTCTGCGACCAGTTCACCGGCAGAAAAAAATAGAGGTCAAATATACGTCACAAGCATATCGCCTTTTAACAAGACGCGGCCATATGAAGGGCTGAAATTTGATTAATTACTGGCTCATCGGCGTGATAATAACAACACGTACACGTGTCAATAGCTCCTCACTGTTAGGCTCTCCATTATGAGACAGGGTATGACAAATGGCTAATGGCCGAAACAATCGGACAGACGCTCCATCTAATGGACTGTGAAGGTCGCCGAGACTGAAATGGGAGGTCAGAAAATGGACCGATAAGGTCTAAACGGGGTCGTAGAAGGTCACCATGGGAGTTATGTCTGAGGGTCGAGTCTAAGGGTCGAGAAGGATGAAGGCCAGAAAGCGAGGCGGGACATCGTGTAAAAGGAGTCACAGAAGAATAGCCGTCTACTGGCACAATAAATCGATTACATTAAGTGGCATAGGTTACTGTCCAGTGTCAAGAATCACAACTAATCCATCACCCAGAAATCTCATCCTCCTCTGTCTAGTACAATGTCATTATTTGGATATCAAGTCCTGTATATACTCGTAGAGGTCAGAGAAGGTATAGAGGTCGACAGACTCTACTTAGAATCTTACTTAAGAGATTACAACACGACTCCTGCCAAATGTGAATAAAGTATAGACTGTAGATTGTAAGTTATGTACATTAGCCGTTAGTCGGTATATAATATATGTTTCTTAGAGGTATGTTTACTGTTACCTACTTCTAGCAGAGACATTAGTAATAATGGCCCTCCATATCACCCGGTTGTCGGCCCTTTAAGTCAATCATTTGGACAAAATTGGCCATAAAACATCAATCTATCACCCGGTTGTCGGTTCCTTTAGCTTATCATTTGGACAAAATTGGCCATAAAACATCAATTTATGACCCGGATGTCGGCCCATTTAGCTTATCGTTTGGATAAAATTGGCCGTAAAACATCAATCATCAATCTATAACCCGGTTGTCGGCCCATTTAGCTTATCATTTGGACAAAATTGGCCGTAAAACATCAATCATCAATCTATCACCCGGTTGTGGCTGATTGGTAATAATTCTGTATTGTTCTTTTCACTATGGCATCATTGCAATATCCCCCCTCCGGATCTTTCCTATTGTTATTGTCATGATCTTTCTTTCTCCTTCTCATATAATTATAAATGTTGGTTATTCTGTTCTAATTTTCGTCTTAGTTTGGTTCAAAGATCGACGTTTTTCAATATCGTTATTTTCAGCCGATAATAATTCAGCATTCCTCTAAGAAAATAACATTCCAGTTATTTCCATCACGTTCATATTTACAATTCCATTTTCCTCCCAAAAGGTGACATCTCGGCACAGATCTGATACGACGAGGAAGCCACAAAGACGAAGAACGGCGAGTAAATACTGACGACCGCGGAGAACGGTAAATAAGTATCTTATCGGCGGCATGTTGTCATTCTATTACAGGGCCAATTGGTGTCAGCTACTCATTGAATGGCTTAATGCTATCGGGCGGGATAAAGTAATCGTCTGCCCGATAAAAGACGGAACATTCGGCCGAGAGGTCACTTTATATCATAGAGTATAATCACTTATCGTCGAGTAGACTTCAGTCATCATCTGTGGCCCCTTGCTGCCATCCTCAGTAGGAGGAAAGCACACAGAGGCTAGACGACCGAGTCATAATTTATCATGTCAACATTTGCCGAGTGCTACCGTGGCCCCGACCAGCAGCGCCCTCTATCGGGCGGTCGTTAAACGGATTACAATTATCTCCCAGGCCGATGAAGACAATTACACCGCTGAGTCATCCCGGACATTTACTGTCCCAGCATCTGCGTTAATAATTACTGATTGTGCCACTTAAAAGTGCATTTCCCTCGCATTTAATTAACCCCAACCCGTCCTGTGTGTTAACCACCGCCCTTCAGGATCAATACAAATAACTCGGCATACGTAGAAATTCTTTACGCATAATTGCCCCATACTCTCTATGGAACAGACAACTGAGCAACCCCCCCCCTCCCCCCCCCCAATAATTATGACTCTAACACGATGTCATGTAATTAATATAACAAATATCCGAGACTGGTATCTTGGCGGGAAGATGAGCACAGTGTGTCACTTCGGAGACAAACAACACTCAAGTTCTGACGACGACGACAACAACAATCTCAGTCTATCATCCACTGAAGATTGACTTTTCTCAGGTTCTCGACTCCCTCTAGCGGAGGAGCGTTGTGTGCGCCTGACAAATGCATCGTTTTTTATGACAGGTAAGCGGCCATCATCTTGAAAGCTGAAGTGATGAATTATCTGGCCCTCTTGTGGCTGATGTTCCTCTGGGGGGGGGGAAGGGGGGGGAGGCTGCATCTGTCAACACCACCCTCCTTATTCCCCTCGCCTCTTCCCCGTGGTAGGCTCACCGTCCCTGTCAGATAAGACATTATGACCAATGCCAACTGATAATAAACTGGCCAGCCTCCAGTCTACCTATCCACCACCCTATGTCGATGTTCTGTTTGACAATAATGTTTTATGGCCGTTCACCAACACTGACATTGACCTGCCCGTTATAGCAAGAGATGGCGACATTATGACAAGATTATTGCATAAATACTAGAGTGAGCCTTTTATCGGCCGCTATCAGTCACCTGAAGAGTAGCCATTGGACAAGCCAGTGATTTAATTGGTCCCCGTTTAGACATAAGAGTCCATAAAGGGACTCTCAGCACCGACTATACATGTTTAGTGAAGGCTCAGTAAATATCACCTCAACTGTCTGATGACATACTGTCTGGGGGTGGTGCAGGAGGGTGTTGTTATGGGGGGTTTATTGGTAATGAGGAGTTGTTCAGGGGGCTACGTTGGTAATAATGAGGAGTTTTTAAGGGGGCAAACTGATAATAACTTAAATAAGATGTGTTAGGGAGGTTTGAGGGTAATTGTTGAGGAAAATGAGGCTAATAAGGAGTATTAGGGGGGTATATCAGGAATGAGAAGTGTTGGGGGTTTGTATGTAATGAGGAGAGTTGGGGGTATGTTGGTAATGAGGAGTATTACGGAGTACAGTAGTAATTAGGGGTGTTGAGGATATGAGAGTTATGAGGAGTGTTGTGAATATGAGGGGAATGAGGAGTGTTGGGGGTATGAGGGTAATGAGAAGTGTTCGGGGAAGATTGGCGAGTGATTTTTAAAATGAGGGTGTTGCAAGATAGAATCGGGTGTGGATACTGATTAGGATACTAAAGATTGTGGATAGTATTGGTAGCATGAGTATGGCTGTGTGGATGGTATTTGTAGTATGAAGGTTGTGGATGGTATTTGTAGTATGAAGGTTGTGGATGGTATTTGTAGTATGAAGGTTGTGGATGGTATTTGTAGTATGAAGGTTGTGGATGATATATGTAGTATGAAGGTTGTGGATGGTATTTGTAGTATGAAGGTTGTGGATGGTATTTGTAGTATGAAGGTTGTAGATGGTATTTGTAGTATGAAGGTTGTGGATAGTATTTGTAGTATGAATGTTGTGGATAGTATTTGTAGTATGAAGGTTGTGGATGGTATTTGTAGTATGAAGGTTGTGGATGGTATTTGTAGTATGAAGGTTGTGGATGGTATTTGTAGTATGAAGGTTGTGGATGGTATTTGTAGTATGAAGGTTGTGGATGGTATTTGTAGTATGAAGGTGGATGGTATTTGTAGTATGAAAGTTGTGGATGGTATTTGTAGTATGAAGGTTGTGGATGGTATTTGTAGTATGAAGGTTGTGGATGGTATTTGTAGTATGAAGGTTGTGGATGGTATTTGTAGTATGAAGGTTGTGTATGGTATTTGTAGTATGAAGGTTGTGGATGGTATTTGTAGTATGAAAGTTGTGGATGGTATTTGTAGTATGAAGGTTGTGGATGGTATTTGTAGTATGAAGGTTGTGGATGGTATTTGTAGTATGAAGGTTGTGGATGGTATTTGTAGTATGAAGGTTGTGGATAGTAGTGAAGTATGGATATAAAGGTTGTGGTTGGTATTGGTATTAAGGGCATGATGGTTGTGGATGGTAGTGACAGTAAGGGTATGAAGGTTGTGGTTGGTAGTGGCAGTAAGGACATGAAGGTAGCATTTATGTTAACTTCTCCTTAAATATTTAACAGTGTGTATGTGGGCATTATTATGATAATATTATGTTGTACAACAGTCCTTCTGTATTTACTGAATGATTATTAGATGGTTGTAATGGCTCAGTGTATGATGGTTGGACTAGAAAATAAGAGGTTTTTGTTTTGAATCCACCCTAGTATGAGTTATTTCTGTACATATGTATGTATGTTTTATATTATTATTATATATATATATATATATATATATATATATATATATATTATATATATATATATATATTTTATGTACTTACAATATGAAAAGGGTTTTAGCTTGAAAAGAGTACTGCCCTGCACATAAATATGATATTAACCCTCATCAACATTTCCGGGTCAATTATTACCCCCCCCTGAAGTGTATATATTTAGCTGTAACTTTGTGTATGTTTGGTATAAAACTAAATCAGCCCAATTTATTGTCAATCTATTGCACACCAATAAGCACACACAAAACTATGAAAATGGATTAGCATGAAACGAAGCACATGACATGTACTGTCTGGGTCAAAACTGATCCGAATTGGTACACTGCATTTCAATGCAGTTTAATAGTCAGTTTGGCAAATGGATGTGTTAAATGCATTTCTTATAAATAGAACAATTTAGAAAACAAGAAGTTTGCTGAATACCACATTTCTTTGGGAAATTGAAAGTCTGATTAACATCAGTTTCCCCAAAAATAACTAATTTCTAAGAAATGATGCTAACACATGCTTAAAACTCAGCAATTTCTGAAAAATATTAGCATCTATCCGTAGAACAACCAGTCAGACTTTCCCAGAAATTACAAATTTCCAAGAAATGATGCCAAAATATACTTTTACAGTTTGACAATAAATCATTTAGAGATGTATGGGAGATTTTTGTCGTCACACTGATCCGGAACTTCACACCTGGGACTGATACCAGTGTGGATGAGCAACTCATACCATTCTGTGGAAGATGTCCTTTCTGGCAGTACATGGTGTATATTCCCAGTAAACCTGCTAAATATGGCATTAAAGTCTGGTGGAATTGTGATGTGGAGACATCCTATCCATTGAAAGGTGAAGTATCTAGGGAGACAGCCTGGTGATGTCCAGTCATGTTGGTTTAGGTATTACAGTGATAAAGAACAACACTGGATCGTGGCTTTGAAGTAGATGGAACATCGTCTGTGGCAATTTCCTGACGTCAGTACGGTATCACAAGCAGAACAATTACTACTAAAGCACACAACCCTTATAAGTTGGAATACTGCAGAAAAAAACAAAACAGAGATACCATCAGCAGAGATGTAAGCTTCCATGGAGAAACCAGAAACGGTCTTTAGTTTAGCTGGGAATCTAACACTGACATCGTATCTATACTCTAGAGAGAAATCGGGCGCCTCCGTGGTCTAGTTGGTAGAGCGTTGGACTACAGATCACTACTACTCGGAGTGGCATATCTGAAGGGTGCTTCATCTTTGACTTCGCTTCATTACCTTTGGAGGTCGCTCGGCCTATTTAGCCTACCATGCGTAAAAAAATGGCCGTAAAAACATTAATCTTCCTCATCATATTAGTGAGAAATCAGTGCCGTCATTATTCACCTTGCATTACGATGCTACAACCAAAGGAAAAGACCAAAATACTGAAGTAATTCTGCACTACAACCACAAAAGTGGTGTCCATAACATGGATCATTCAGTTACAATATTCTCTTGTAAGAGAAAGACCACACACTGGCCTATGATTCTATTCTACAACATGCTGGATGTTGTAGGGGTTGCAGCACGTGTCATCTGGGGTTTTCTGAATCCTGATGGTAGAGGAAGGCGCCCCAAATCTGGAGTATGCTCTGTTGTGAACTAGCAGATGATGATGATGATGATGATGATTGATGTTTTACCGCCACTTTTGTGCACATGGTAGGCTAAATAGGCGGAGCGACCTCCAAAGGTAATGAGGCGAAGTCAAAGATGAAACAACCTTCGGATATGCCCACGCCGGGATTCGAACACGGGTGGTAGTGATCTGTAATCTAATACACTGCCGCTAGACCACGGAGGCGCCCCCTCGTGAGCTAGCAGAGGGCGAGATCGAAGTTTGTCTGCAAATGTAAACAGATGCATTGAAGATGCCGGACGAACCGGTAATTCCTCACCAACCAGCCTCAGAAGAAGAGCACGCTGTCGAGAAACGATACAAATTATGTCCAAAAGGATGTGATAAGAAAACATTCGGTGTCTGTGTAGAGTGCCGCCATAGTGTTGGTCCTGCTGGTTTACAGAAAGTAGTAACCATTACATGTGATAAATGTCGCTCACTTCTCATGCCAGATGACTACATTTACTTGTTTGATATTTACAAACTTAACTATTTACGGTTATTTATGCTATTGTGACTTTTGATCAATTTATACCAAACAGTGTCTCAAACTACTGGTCCGTACACCTCCACCGTGTAGAGGGCGCTCTATTTCGTTGAATGGTGCATATAATAGTTAAGTTTGTTGAGGGTCATTTTTGACCCAATCGGTCCGAGTCAAATTCGACCCAAGCTGAAATGGAGGAAATTATAATAATTTCACACTTATCCCAAAAAGTATGCATCCGGTGTAAACATATTCGATGTATTACTTTATTTTAATTCATTTAGCCCTGCCACAGTGAGTATGGTTTTGTTTTTGATATTTTAATAATATTTTGTATTTAATGTTACTCGGCTGACTCACCGCACATCTCTAAAGAGTGGGAATCACAAATAAAAGTTTATAAGAGGCTGTAACAAGTTTTTCTAATGTATCTACATTGATGTTCTGTAATAAGTTGACTCAGTTTATGTTGATGAGGTAGTGTTTAAGGTGGAAATGATGCTGAGAAGACATTAGTAAATGATATGCTAATTAAAACCCAATAATAGGTGGTCTGTAGAGTGATAATTATTGACTAAAAATGATAACAATCCAATTATATGAAAGTAAAAACTAATTAAAGTCAAGAAAATCCTCAGGTTCAAAAACCTCTCTAATGACTGGAATAATGTTAATTAAAACTACAAACCTTCCAACATAATGTACCTTCTTAGAACGGAAGAAGACCAAACCAAACGCCAACAGAAAGGCAGAACGACCACAGAATGAACAGTTGTCAATGATGAAGTCGTCTGTGACAAGATGTAAATTTTCTCCTCTTGGTGTACCACATAAAATGGTGATTTGAAGACATCAAAACATCAGTATAGTATTTAGTACGTTAATTATGCTAACAAATGTCACTAAATGCTTCCCGAACGTTCGGCTAATGTTACTGCTGCAGTAGACATCAGATGTTGTCCCGCAATTTGACAGTCTGAGGCTTATAATGCCTCTTTCTGGCAGTCAGTGGAGCAGATCTGTCTATAGCCGAGAGTTACATGGTCAGACCCCAGTAATGACCCTATCATTAACTGAAGGTAATATTTAGCAGTGAACTATTTCAGCAGACATGCCACTTTCTTTAAAGGAGTAAATTGAATACTAGGCATTTATCACACATCAACAATTGCTCTTAAATACTGGCCCCCCTTTTTCAGCCACATCGCTCCATCTTCACTACTTGCTGCCACTTCTGACAGTTCAGTTTGGCTCTAACTATGCTAATGACTCATAAATAATGGCTTTAAAGTAGTTGCCTTTGAATAAAACAGATGCTTAAATAGTTTCTGAAACTAAATAGTGTTTTCCACTTTTAATGATGGATTTAACTCAAAGGAGTAAAGATAATGCTAACTATCAAGCAAAACATCAGTTTGCTAATAACTACAACAAAAGTTAATGTTTACACCTATATAAATTTAGTAAGGTACATAATCACAATTAAGATGTATTCACCCGATAGATTCTATCATTTAAAACTATCAAAACTAGATAAATTTAATTATAGACATTCCCAACTATCAGACTATCTAGGGCTCTGACTTTTCAATTAAAACTAGCAGCATTTTATTTATACTATTTCCTGTCTTTAACAGTTGCTGTCATGACCACTCCAAGATCATATGCACGATACAACTATATTCCTTATTGTCTGTCTGATAGAAAACAATTTTCATCTACGTGCAACGTATTCATCTGTACCAGCTCTCGGTGTAATTCTAAACTAACAGCTTCGAGACAGTCATGCCATCTTCTCATATACAACCACTGTCGTCTGTCTGCACACTGTAAGACATTACTCCTACTGCGACATGCCTAGGGTTGAACTCCTTTAAAAACGGCGCCATTACAAGTCACCATAAACGTTGACAAATGCGTCAAGCTAGCCCTCAACAGCCCATATATAAACACTGGTAAAAGACAACCCAGTTTCTTTGGCAGAAAAATTAGTCAGTGGCCAGTGATATGTTTAATTGAATTAACAGCGCTATCTTGTGACATGTTATTATGGTATCATTGGTATGTGTGTGTGTGTGTGTGTGTGTGTAGTCTGGGCTATCTTGTGTGATGCATAAAACATCTACAACAAGAGTATTGTATGTATGGACAAGGTTGTGTGTGTGTGTGTGTGTGCACACGTGTTCGTGAGTGTATGCGCGCGCGCACACACCTGCTAAATACAGCACAAACCTGCAATAAATCTAACCCATTTTTAATACATTAAATATGACAAATTCAAATAATAATTGGCCCCAACATGATAAAGAACAAAAGAAAATATAATAATAATTTAGATTTCCCTACTTGGATGGCCAATTTCCATGAATGACTGAGTTTCTGACCAATCACGGATTAAAAAGGAATTTGGTTAAGTCGTGATTCTGTATAAAACAGCCACAGTATAACAGTAGATTAGATCAAAGTCAATAAACTAGCCAAGACAACATAAAGATAATATATCATTATTATATAGAAATAACAATACTATAATATTAGGTTAGTTAACAGATCTAATTAAACAATAATCAAAGCCAGATAACTGATCTTTATAATCATTTAACTGACATAAGAGATAAAAGGACAGGACACTAGGTTGGAAGAATCACTTTTAACTCTGTCATAAATGTAACTTAGGCCAGTGTTAAAAGTAAACATTACCAATAAGGTATAGTTTTCACACACACACACACCCACACACACACACACACACACACACACACACACACACACCTATATATGTTAGACACAGCACTAGTAACATATGTTCTTTTCTACAAGTGTCAGCTGTAGATGTGGTACAAATCATTTAGTTTTCAGTTGATGATTTCTCCTTTCATCTGACACAGCTCAGGATATCATCAACGATATGTATTGTCTCAGTACGAGCTGAACACATCAGTGACTAACACTGGCAAGCAACAAATCAACATGTTAAACAAACATATACCACATATAAAGGTAATTCTAATTACCCTCTCAACATGGCAATTCATCATATTACAACATGAACAAAAACATCACTGTTCACAGCCTCTGCTCTCAGCCAACCATCCCGCTGATTTATATATACACACACACACACACACACACACATACATATATATATATATATATATATATATCCATAGCAGATGTAAAGTTGACAATTTCACCTTATAAATAAGGACATCTATTATTTTCCAAGTCATTCAAGTAATTACACAAACATATATAACCTAAATGATCATCACTGGTAGAAGTTGATCCTTGCAGTATAATTCCTGCTGAATTTTACCTTAAAAGAAAATAATTACTTTATGATTAAGTATCTCATGCAACTTACAACTGGTGACCTTTTTATTACAAATTTATTGAATTATGGGGTTTAACGTAATCCAACTAGAGATATCCTCCTTCCAGTTTGGAAAATGAATATTCTACGTGTTATATACTGTTTAATATAACTGTAAATATGGGTGTGGAAATTACAAATACAAATATTTGTCATTGAAATGGTGAGCACCGAGTCACATCTATATAAATATGGACTGTCTACCTTATATTTCCCAATGCTTAGATAATAGTGTGGTACTAGTTCAGAGCTAGAATCTAGCATTCTGATGAAGATATTCATGTGAAGGCAACAATGTGTTATTTCTTGGTGTTACGATTCCACAATCATTAACTAATGCATGTCTTAAAAGTACACATTTCTGAAGACAGGTTTCAGCCTTTACGATGAGTGAGCATCTGTGAACACCTTGCAAGAATCACTTTACTCATCAGTCAGAAATGTTCTGCTGCTAAAGCTAACCTCTAACACGCAATAAAATATTAAGAACTGCCCATTCTGTCACACTTCTGATATCTCTTCACCCTGTTCAATCTCGCATCATCTTCAAACTCTGCACTATTGCCTATCAAACTCTTTCTTCTGGAGAACCGTCATATCTATTTTCCATGCTTTCTTTAGCACCCAATCCCAGAGAGCTTCGTTCATCTGGTTTTCACTTGTTGTCTGTTCCAAGGGTTAAAACTCATGCTGGGACTCGTGCTTTTTCAGTTGCTGTCCCTACTCTTTGGAATTCACTCTCTGAACATGTTATGTCATCAAATAGCATAGTTTCTTTCAACCACCATTTGAAAACTCACCTTTTCAGACTCGCTTATCCTTTTTAGTTTCCTTGCGATCTGATCATTGTTGATGAATTTTACATCGTACCCAGACTATGAGTTTGCCCAACCCCTGTACTAGGTATGCCACTGAGCTCGATTCTTTTCGAGGATATTGGCACTATAGAAGTTTTGTTATTATTATTAAAACACGTCTGACACAGATATTTGTAGAACACAGATACTTACAATTTTTGACTGTAACTTGGAAACCTCATCTTCTTTACTCCTTAAAGTCTGAAAAAACAAAACAATATTTCTATACAGTTATCATTTAACAATTACACAGGTACACAGAATGAAAAACAATTGCTGGGAAAATTAAATACTACAAAATTTATTATTTATTTTTGCATAATACGTATTTATGCATAACTCAGTGCAAAATGACAAGTGATTGTTTTGTTCATGCTCAGCACTGATTATGTCTGGAATATTTGACCAAGAGCCAACTTTGCAGAGAGATGAGATGATAAGATGAAATATTCCACAGACACAAGTAATACTGGAGCACTAACCCACAACCTGGAAATATCTACTGCAGTACACTACCAACTAAATGTCAACATCCCTAGTGCTGTATGATAATTGGACAGTAATTTTTTTATTAACACACACACACACAGAGAAAGAGAGAGGGAGAGAGAGAGAGAGAGATGGAATGAGAGAGAGAGGGATGGAATGAGAGAGAGAAAGAGAGAGAGAGAGAGGGAGGGATGGAATGAGAGAGAGAGAGAGGGATGGAATGAGAGAGAGAAAGGGAGGGATGGAATGAGAGAGAGAGAGAGAGATAGAGAGAGAGGTCTACAAATGACAGAAAAATGATACACTTCCCACAGAAAGTTCATAACAACCAACTTGTACAATCGTGATATGACAACATTTTGTAGTTCTTTTATATACTATTAAGAAAAAGTTTTCTAGGAACAGATGTGTTAAATTCGGTGTGGTTTGGCTGTTTAGAAAATAAAATACGAAAGAGTAATACATAGTCAGTGGCGTTTAATGGCTTGCCACAGAGAACATTCTGAATTGATCAAATATGATCTACTAACCATTAAATAGGACCTCAATAAATCATTCAGCCTTTGTCCAAAAAACCATAGATATATACATTATATAGGTATATCTAAATACATATAAACGTACACACACTGATGCCTACCTACACAAATAAATATATTCAAAATGAATTACATGTACTATGTGTAGCCCAGTCATTCATAAAACTATTCTTTGTAATTTATTTAATTACATTTTTAAGTTATTCATGTTTCTCATTCAAACAAAGGTACCAAACTAGAAGTAATGCCATATCAGGCAATAGTAATTTTAGATTTGACTTTTCAAAAGTCACACAGTTTACAATTATAGGAAGATATTTTGTTGCCCACTATCCATCTAATAAATATATATCCCATAAAACATGTGTTATAGCTAGTAACCATTATAGCTATAGGTCAACAGCTTTTCACATTTGAACAGAAAGAAAACAACTTTCAGTTTAGCCTTTAGAGCTGTTTATTGAGCGGATAAGTACAACTTCCTTAAATACATTCCATACAAACGCAGCTCCTACCTAATGCTATTCTTAAGTAATGGACAAAATATGAAAATTTAGATAAAAAGGATAACCTGTAACCTCTATTATTTGTTTCAGTTATAATAATTTGAGGGCAAGTTATCCGAGATCGTAATATCAGTATTAAAAAAAGAATCATTTCCGGAAATCCACATTTAAAATTCAAATATTTGCTATCATAAGTAACTACGTGATGACATCAATTTATAACAAATTTTAAATAAACATATCAAAACCTGTAATTATTCATAACTGTTCATGACTGATAAAAATCTAAATACTTCCCAAAACTTTCAACATGTAAAAACGTAAATGTTGTTGTTTTGCAGCAACTTTTGGTCACAAGGTAGGCTAAATGGGCTGAGCGAGGTCAAAGATGGAATATCCTTCTGACATAGCCCAAATGAGGTTTGAACCCAAGTGCTATTGATCTGTGGCCAACCGCGCTAACAGTTAGGCCACAGAGATGGCCTTAAACTTTCATCAAGACTAATCATATCATGGTTCGAGATTTATAAAACAAATGTGTTAGGACAAGTCAATAGTTGAAATTCATATAGTTTCCTCATACCATTATTAAAAATATTTATTTGAGATGTGTATCTTGGGAAAGATGATGTTCTGTAGACATAGGTGTGGATATGTAATTTTGTCTGAAGTTTCTGCCTACATTTGTAAAAACAGTACAACACAATATAAGTAATGTACACTATCTTCATTAGTGGCACACCCTCTTTGCAATGAGAACATTTAGTGCTGCCACCTGGTGAATATTCAGTTCAGTAATGTCTACTATCTTCATTAGTGGCACACCCTCATTGCAATGAGAACATTTAGTGCTGCCACCTGGTGAATATTCAGTTCATTGCATGTAAACACACACATACAGACAGAGAGAGAGAGACTTACAGCTTGTAGTGTTTGAATTTTCCCTTCAACATCTGTCTCTCTCAGTGACATTACTGATTGATTCATTGCAGATTGACCCAAAGTCTGTAGCTGGCTACTTCCTACAGCTGATGTTTCAACTGTTGCCATCTGAGATTCAAGCTGTAAGATCTTCTGCTGAGCAGTTGCCAGCTCTGCTTCTAAATGTTGTTGTATGGACCTTCATGACAATTTATTATAAACATTATAATTAGTCTGATTGAAAAGCTTCACATACAGATATAAAGAGATGCAATAACACACACATTTAATGTCATACTAACTCAAACAAAATAGAGAAGAGAATTTATAAATTGTACTTCTCCCCTGTAACTTTACCAAATGTCATTTTTTAACGTGTCATAATAGTTTAATTGATGATGATGATGATGATGATGAAGGATGTTTTATGGCCACATTTGTGCACAAGGTAGGCTAAATGGGCCGAGCTACCTCCAAAGGTAATGAGACGAAGTGAAAGACGAAACAACCTTCAGATATGCCCACGCCGAGATTCGAACATGGGTGGTAGTGATCTGTGGTCTAACACGCTACCACTAGACCATGGAGGTGCCCATTATAATAATAGTTTAATTGGTTGAGATACTATTTGACTAAACTAATATATATTGTTAATGTCAGTCTTCTTATTTTCAATCAGGTTCATTTGTACCAGATAACAAAATATTGAGTGAGATGCTATACATTAAATATCCATTTTATATGTGACTGTTAAGGGTAATTGTTCCCTATATATTATTGGTAGGTTTTAATATAATTTACACCAGGCCGCTGTTTTCTTTGTTGGTGAAAATGATCACATAAATCAGAACAATTGGACAAAACAGATTATTCTTCCAAGCTAATGTCAGAGAGAAGGAAACTTGATGGATTTTAATGTATACTATCAAATAACATCTTCCACATGCTGTGATATTATTCTAGTAATTTTCTTTCAAACTAAATTATAGCTGGTTGGTGATAACTAATAGACCAGAACTTCTTCTATCCTAAATTATAGTCATAATTAATGGGAAACTGCAACAGAACTAGCTAACCTTTCTCCGTTATCATTAGTTGTAGTCTGGCACTCTTCTGATTCAGTTGTTCGCTCTGCATAGGAATACCAAAAAAATTAATATACGAATAGTGGATAAAATGTATTTGTGGCTTTCCATGAAAGTCAAATCTTGTACTCCATCTCCAGTCAGAAAGAAATATAGATCAACAGAATGCAAATGTATTTAGATAGACCGATACAAATGAAATGCAATTAAAAACAAACCTTTATTATTCAACAACTTGTCTAATTCTGTCTGTATTTCTGCTATTTTTTCATCCCGGCTCTGTAACTCCTTCTGGTGGTCAGCAACCAGTTTGCTTAATGCTTCATTGAACACCACCTAAAAACAGGCAATCACAAAATCAACACGGACAAGAGAAGAGTACAGAATCAAGGCCTATAAAGTGTGAAGATCAGTGTCAATGGTAAAGAAAAGAAAGTTTAACAAACTGCGAGCTTGCTATCCATGAAGATGAATTACGCCAACTAAGATATAATTTGTTAGAACAGCTTAATACATGTAAATTATTATTATTATTAGGACAAATAGCTATGGTATATTTATTTAATCATTATGAAACAAGATAACTTCAAAGTATCACATCATCTTCACTTATCAACCAACATAATATATGTTTTAGTAATAGGTCCTCTTTTTGGTATGTTACATTTCTTTAAGACTAATGAATATCAGCATCATTTTAACTCTTGGGATAATACTTAAAATACTTTTTACATGCTGAATATTTGTTGTTGTTTGTTTTTCTGGGGGGGGGGGGCTGATTATTTAAACCAAATAGTAAGCAAATTATGCTAATCGGAATGCTGGAATATTGTCTAATTCATTTCTTTTCAAAAAATTTAATATTAGTGCTATTTAAATGTTAAATTATGTAATAAATTATTTAACCAGTGGCTTATTTCTTTATATGGCTATGAGTCAAACATTTTATTGGCATTTTGTGTAAAAACCTGAGTATGCATTATACATTAATTACTAGAATATGCTTTATACAAGTATCCACTTTGATTAATGTTATCAGTTGTGGGTGTCACAAGTTATAATATATTCAGATTATCTATGTCATTCAAGTATGATCACCCATAGTGACAATTTTCTTCAGAGCTAATTTACAACCATGAATGAGTTGACACAATTATCTTTATTTGTACCTAGTTTAACATGTTCCTCTTTGTGCGAATTAATTTATAAAGCTGGAAAACAAAGTTACATCCCCCGGAGATTAGTATCGCTGCCAAAAAATATCCCAAACTGGCAGTGATATATCAGTAAAAACTGTTAAAATTGAAACATTCTGGTGGTAGAATCGTAATATGTGATATACTGGATAGAGTGAGTGAGTTATTTGTTTAATTTTGACACAGATCACACCTGAGATGTTTAGCCAATGGGCAATACCCCACAAACATAGGTACCTCAAGTCAACTTTAACATAAAACCTGTAATTTCCAGTACAGTACTCAAACCAATATGTCATTAGGGATCCCTGGATACTAGATAAGAAATATGTTACTAGAAAGATTTAAGATATTGTCTATTATGTTACATTTCCTATCCATCAACTGAATATGAATAATGGCCAAGGTAGAAAGTGTGTATATATATATATATATATATATATATATACACACACACACATTGCTAGGTTATGAAAAAAATCATCATTTATCAGACAATTTTGCCTTTTTATGCCCAATCCATATTTGTATCGCTTCATTTATTTTCCAGTTTACATGATATATTTTTCATCTCCCACAAACCCAACACTGATAAACTTGTATGTGATCAATACATGAAGCATCCACTCCAAATGTGATGTCTTCATATATATATTGTTAATACAATATTTTAGTATATTTTAAATTACTGATACATTCCTATATATTCTGTAGTTGCCCATTGTTTATTTATGGCCAAGATAAATTTATGTCCGTGCTCTTTGTGTATCAATGTACAATAAACATATAATTAAACAATAAACATTATATTTTTTATATTTAGCATTCCAAAAACGTCATTCATTTTATGAAACTGCAAACAGATGCGAAAATAAATTTCTAAATTCTAGTTTATTTATTACCTGTTTTTCTGCTGCTACTGAAGTCTTCATCTGTTGCGTATAAAGAAGGCGTTCCTTTTCCAAATCTTCTTTGAGAGTCTTCATTTCAGCTTCATGTTTTAATTTAAGTTCCTCAAGTGACTGCCACAAAAAATAAAGTTATTATAAAAAAAGAACACTGGATACTTTAAAGTTGATTGGTTTAGCCGTGGCACTGGTCACACATTTGGTCAAGGGAAAATTCCTTAGGGAGACATCAAACAAACACAGATAAGATCCAGATCCTAACCCATAAAGTCAAAGTTTGCAGTCAATACTCTAATTACTGTGCTTTCGGAGTATCAGGGAAACATTAGAGAACAAGATGTGCTCAATATAAATGTTCATTGGTGCATTTTAGTTTCAAACATATACAAATTGAATGAATTGTTATGTTGCGAACAAGTACAAGAATACAAATGTTTTATCAACAATGCATCTCAGAGTATTTGACCTACTATGACTCAATTTAGCCTCCGTGTTTATTAACTGTTGCCGGTCATAATAACATTTTGTTTGCTAGCTGTGGATATTGGTTCTGGCCGACATTTTAATTTTTGTTTCACTTTTGAAAATCAACAATTTGAATGAAAGGAACAGTTCGCCCTCAGATAATATGATTTAAATGTGTGATGCTTATAAAAGTAACTCAAAATCCGATTACAATAATCATGAACTCTCCCTTGTAGATCATAGATATAAGAAAATAATCCTAATTACTGGAGGGTAGCCATTATGGCTTCCTGAAATGCTAGATTGTATGGTGGGAATGTGTTATGACCTCTGATGGCAAAAGGATTTGGTGATTATCCTGATCAAGTCAGGTCAGAGATGCTTTGGCTTAGCCATCCTCGTGACCTTACCTGCCCACATGCTTAACCTAACTACTACTAGCTGATGCAGTCATCGTCTCATTAACACAAATCTGACAGCTCAGTAGATGCTTCTTGTTACAATAGTATAAAAGAATCATCTAAAGGAATTTCACTATATAGTTTTCTTTAACCATTTCAATAAGATATGAGGCTGTTTGGAGCAACTATACTGTAATATTTGTTAATATTGTTTTATTCCCAAAATGCTTGTTTGGCTAACCACTGTTTACATTGCTATAACTGGGTAATACAAACAGCTTGTCATAAGTGATGTCAATTTTCAAGAGCATCCATTCTGTGTCTGGCTTCACAATGGTGGTGCCCACAGATCATTAATAGTCGCTTAATCAGCACTTTGAACTTGATTACTTAATATATGGTTGACTGTATTCATATTTTGACATGATTTATAATTTGAGCATATTTGTATTAGTCCTGAAAATTTGAAATGAAGGCGAACTGTCCCTTTAAATAAATTTTCAAATAAGCGTAACTGCATTTCAGATTTAACAAATTAAATGCAAGTAAAAGCAAGTATGTTTAGACTAAATATACCTTGACATATCATAAAGGTAATTACTGGGTATTTTTACTTTGGTGTATTCAGACAGCGAAGATACCGGTGGTTAAGGAAGTCATTATTTTATAGAAAATAATGAAACATAAAACTGTATAAAAAACCTCCCGCAGAACAGTTATTTAGACTTTGATATAATACATTTTAGTGAAAAATTTATGTAAAATAAAGGTTAACAAAAGTGGAAGTGAAACAGGAGAGTATGTTGAGTCATTATTTAGACAACTGAGATTATGATGTTAACATTACTTAATGTACATGTACAGTGACCACCAAATACCATTTACTATAACTACACTGAGGGTGCTCAGTTAATGCAGCAAAGTGAGTACTCAGCTAAATCTGTTACTTATACTCATAGCATATTTCCCTTGGCATATGACCAGCAATGAAGCTAAAAAAAACCCACCCATTCACTCAATAAATAGGAACTGACTAATGTCATTATTATTGCTATGTCATTTGCTTCATAATCACAACATCAAAGACTGATCACAATAACTTACACACTCCATCACTTTCAACTTCTCGTGTTCAGAATCCTCTTCTGACAATTGTACAGCATCACTCCGTGGTTCAACCTCTTTTGGTGATAGCTTAATTTCTTCCAGCCTTTTTTCTAACTGCATTATTTCATTGGACTTCTCCTCGGTCAGTTTCTGCCTGTCTGCATCAAATACTTCCTTCGTGGCTAACATCCGCCTTTCAAATTCTTCCTCCATTTCTTTCCTGAGCTGCTGAAGTTCTGCTTCCTTTTCAGCCATCATCTCAGCTTGAAGGTTACCTGTAGACTCAGTGTGACATTTTTCCAGCTCCGCCCGCATCTCACATAACACTTTGTCTTTTTCAGCTTCAGAATTCTTATTGATATTCTCAGTCTCTGATTGCAACTTGTCTTCAAAATCCTTCTTTAACTTCTCTGTCTCTTCTTCTAAAGATTTCCTAAATTTTTCTTCAAGAATTTCCTCAGATTTCTTTAGTTTTTCATTATACTCCAGCTGCAGAATTGTTTGAATTTCCTGTTTTTCCTTTTGAAATTTTTCACACAATACCTCTTCCTCGTGAATCTTGCCTAGCTTCTGATGTTCTATTTCCTTGTCTTTTACATCAAGCAGTGTTATCATGTCATGTAACTCCTGATCTTTTTTAGCAACCTCAACATCAAGGTCACTTCTTACTTTCTCCATTTCCACTTCATGTTCGAGCAACATCTGGTTCTTGGTTGTGTTAATTTCTTCCTCGTGCTTGCCATTCAGCTCTCCCAACTGCTTCTCAAAGTCCTGCTTCAAGCAATCTAACTCATCAAGTTTCTCTTTTAGCTTCCTGTCATATATGTCAATCTCACTTTGAGCATCTTTTAACTTTTCCACTTCTAATTCCAGACTCTCCTCAAGCTTTTGTACCTTAGTGGAATGTTCAGTTACCAAAGTCTCAAGCTGCAAGTTCCTCTGTGATGTCTGCTCTGCTTCAAATCTAGCTATTGTGTCAACAAGGTTCTTTGTTACTGAATCCATGAATGTTTGGTAGTCATCTTTTTCCCTTTGTACTTGTTTCTCCATGTTCAGAATGTCACACCTCAGCTGCAGTGCTCCCTTTTGGATGACACTGTGAAGCAACTGGAAGTTCTCCTGAGCTCGTAGCAGACGGGGCTGCAATTGATCCAGAGATCGCCTCTGTTCCTCCAGCTCCCTCTCCTTGTGCTCCAGCTGCGAGGTCTTATCCTGTATCACTTGCTGCAGTTCTGCTAGTTTTCTACCAACTGACTCCGTCAATGAGGAGGGCATAGACTCATCAATGTAGAAGTCAGCCGTTGTGAAGCCTTCACTGGCTGCTTCATCAGGATCTGGTGATGTATCAGGTGTACTCTTTATATCCCGTTTTTCCACTTTTCCGCTTGCCTCATCTTTGATCATCCCTACACGGCTTGCCTTCAGAGGTCCAACTGCTAATGAAGAAGACTGTGCTGCCAATTTTAAGCTAACAGTGGCATCACCACTATCGATACCACCTTCGTATAAGAGTCCTTTCCTCAGAGATGCTGCCATCCCAGACTGGTCAGAGCTGACCATTAGATGAAGCCCATCAGGTTCTGATGAGAAACCAACCTGAGGTAGACAAGTGTCTGAGGCTGGTTTACGTTTGTCATGTGTGACTTCTTCCAGTTGAGCAACAGGTCCAGCCTGGCTGATTGTGGACTCCTTATCAACAACAATTGTCTCTTCTGAGTCACATTCTTCAACATCCTCTCTTTCTGCTTCCACGTGATCTGACAGACCTGGTGTCATGACAGACTTAGTAGATAACTTCCCTGGAAGGTCACTAGTATCTAGTTCTGCCTGAACAGTTTGACTACAACACGCTCTTGATGAAGATGTCTGGCCATCCGAAAATGATACATGAGGGAAGACTAAAGGGGCAACTGAGTCATCATGGCTGCTGGAAAGGTAAAAATTTACCTTTTTCTTAACAAAGCAATGTGAGTTAATGAACTTTGTACATATTATCCCTAATAAACCTTACAAAGAAATACAACATGGATTGAAAGTTTACACACCTGTCTGTCACACACACACACACACACACACACACATCAATAAACTAACCTAAGTTTATCTGCCAATTCTGGTACTTCATTCTTCAAAAATTCAATATCTTCATGTTTAACTGGTGGCAAATTTTCATCAAATCTCTCAGGGGTCTTTGTCTACCAACAATATAATGATGTCACTTATAGCATAAAGGTGTAGCATACTAAAACAATATTAAAAATGAAATGGAAAATAATTTGAATTTGATCTAATAAACTTCTCATAACTTTCCCAGATACTGATAATTCTACTTACAGCAAAAGCCGAGGGCTTGTCATCAAATCCTGGAAATAATGCCTGCAGGAAATGGTTTTCTGTAAAATAATACACATCATCATTAATACATAATCTATTTTATATGTTTTGACTCAGTATAGTAAACATTTCTGACATAGTGCAAACCTATTTTCAAGGTAATCCATTAAATTTATTGGATTAATAAAAACAATATTAGTATATTAACCATATTATGTTGTTCATGTATCTCTTTATCAGTTGATCTTTAAAATAGTCTAGGCAAGACTTGAGATTAGCTCAGGAATGTAATGTTTAATATGGAAAAAAATATTTCTTTACAGTGAAAACAATCAGTTGTAGCCAGAAACAGTTTGCCAAATCTTTATCTAGATCAGGATTCAGAGAGTTTTAAAGTCATATAAGTATAATATAACCTAGTCACTATATACTATGTGACTATCCAACTTACATAATTTTGTAATGTTTGTTGTGTCTTAAATTATGTACAAGCACCCTTGAACTAAGCATTAGGATATGTGGTGCTATAATAAGTGCTATGTTATTATATTATATTGTTACTTACTAAACACTGCACTAAACATCTGTCTTTTCTCCAATTCCTGATCATGAATTTGTTTGGTATCCTTGCATAACTCAGAAGACCACTGTAATTTAAAATAACTGATGATCATTAATAAACTAGTGTTTAACATCAGCTATCAAAGACTAACCACAAAAACTATATAGAAATTAAGTTTTTTTTATATATTTCATAATCAACAAATTATAGGAAAGAATTAGACAGTCTATTTCTAAATCATGAGTTGCAAAATCTGGGATACATGACATCTTCCAGTATAGCTAGTTTTGTGCTATAATACATTATAAGTACCAGGTGTGTATGTGTGTGTTTGTTTGTGCAAGAGAGACCAACAATGGATATAACCGTATGACACAATTACAACATAACCTTACAGTAAGGATAATCATTATAAACTATTCTCATACCTTCATAAAGCTATTAGCAAAGGCCCGTCGCCTCACAACCTCCTGAACTGCACTACAGTAAATATCAGGTGTATTATGCATCTGTAAAACAAGCTTCAGGCAATGCTGTAGTTTTTTAAGTCGCTGATTATATATAACAAGTTTTCCATGTACATCACATATACTTTTCTCTACATACATTACCCATCTGAAATATAAAATACATTTCAAGTTAATATGACTTTAATTGTAAATTACTTAATATAATTATTTAAATCTTAATAAACTCTCACACACCAATAAATACATGAAATAAGAAATATACAGAGAGGGAGATAGCTGAAAATAATAAATATGCTAAAATATAAAGAATATATTCAGTATGATAAAAAGAGCCGATATTGACAAAACACTCACCTAAGTCTTGTATGCAAGTTCTCAGACAGTTCTTCTTTAGCTCGTAAACAACGTCTATGTATATCATAGAGGTTCTGGTCATTACGTAACATAACTACAAGCTGACGCTTGTGACTGTTACATAAATCTGGCAAAACAGATGGATCCTGAAGGTTTCGTGCACGGTTTTGATTCTGCACAAATCCCTATGATAGAAAGTCCATTGCTACAATTAATATCATCCTGATAACTACAGAAAGGAGCACACAAATTAATACTATAATATTTTAAATGTCTAGGGTAAAATACATGTTTAAAAATTAAATATAACTAAAACTAAATAGTTAGTGTAGTATTGTATTTGATTTATTATATTTAATCTGTACTACATCCAGTGTAATATATATATGGAGTGTGTTAGTCATCAGGTGAGTAACTCACATCGACCAAAATCAATGTGCTGCAGCACTGAATCATTGAGTCAGATTAAACACAGTTTAATCAAATATGGCAAACTGACTGTGTCACTAGTTATCTTATGTCTTGCTCAGATAGAGAAAAGGGCATAATTAAAACAAAGTAAGTGACTAAAAAGCACTACATTAAACAATTCTGCTATAAATCCAGTACAAAAAAAATACATATCTATTTATTTATTTATTATACAATCTTATACAGCATCTTAGTTGTCTGCATATGCTGCGTGCTCTAACACGGTGGCTTAAAAAATGAGGGGTATTACCACCTTAACATGGTGAGATAATATAAAGTGTGGATGCTTCGAATGCAAGGAATAATTGGTAAGGTAGATAGCACTGGAATGAGTTTATGTTGTTGTTTGAGTTATTTAGATTTGGCACTACTCACACCTGGTACATTTGGCCAAAATCCAGTGATCTAACCACTCCACTATTGAAGCTCCTGGGAGCAATGAGATATCAAATTCTAGCAAGCATTTTCTCCCACTGTCACAACATTTATATATGCTAGTTTTAAACAACATATATGAATGAGGGGCTACTTCATAGAGAGATGAGACAATCAGGATAAAGCCCTTTTCTCTGGAATAAAACATCCCTCATACATAGATAAGGCTGGGGTTTATTTCCTCCACCTCAAGGTTTGCACTGGCTAATGCAAATGCAACACGTGGAAGTTGAAAGAAGGTTCCTAAGAGCTCCAATGCAACAAGAGGATCTGAACCTGGAAGCTTTACAGAATTTTCACAGAACTCTGCCAAATCATCTGCTGTGTATCCTTTGGATACTAATTCTCAGAACAATAACCTGATAAGCTCTAACTGACCTGTGCCATGTCACCCTGTTCCTGTACCAGTTTGTGGGCACCATACATCAACTGTTCAAGTCCGAACAAACGGTCTTCTAAACCTTTTACTTCCTTCATGCTCGGGTTGTTAATGGCTTCAAGAATACCTTCAACTTCTACCTCCAGACTTTCACTCACCTTTTCATCAAACTGCAAGTTATGAAATCTGACATATAATTCCTGTGAAGCCATAAATATATAAAAAGACTTCATAACCAATATTAGTTTTAGTAAATACCACATTAATGATAAAGAAAAGCAAAAGACTACCAAACACTCACCTGGTGCAGGCCCTCAAGACATTGTTGTGCCATTTGGTCCAAAGTACTCTTTGATTCTTGGGCACTAATCCAGTCTAAAAGAGTTCTTGGTGCCCCTGGACTGGGAGGAGGCCCAGATGCTGTGTCAGTGAGTGACTGAGTATCTGAGGAAGACTGCATCATAGACACAGGAAATGATGGCAATAAACACTCTAAAAGTGGAATCCTAGACAAGAGCTGTACTGTGTCAGGAAAACTACAAGTAAAACAAGATTATAAAATGCATAAATAAGACCAGCTGCCAGTACACTGAAACAAAATAGCACTAGTCACACTAATTGTCTCCTCATAATATGCCATGGGAACAAACTCTAATTGACATCGATATGGTGAACAAAAAAAGTTTCTCCTACTAATCAGCTGTGACCATATACAAACCTTGTCAGTATGGAGATGTTCTTCTCTCTGTTCTTTAGATGCTGGTCTATTCGTTCTTTGACATTATGCCACTTAATTTTGAACACACTGAAGCAGACAATAAATCTCCATTGATCAATCAGTGAAATTAATCTAACATACAGAAATGAAAAATAGCTTTACCATAACAAACCAAATTCTCTCTTGATAGTACCAGGCATGAGGTAATCATAATCAGTAATTGTAATTGATAACACAATCTCAAGTAATCTTAATTTCCAGATGCAATATAACCATATTATCATATTATAAAATTATACTATAATATTGTAAATTTAATAGTAATCAGTGATTACTTTCATGATTACAGAAGGTTTTAGACGAGCTTTGAGAAAGCAATATTATATGGTTTTAATCTCATCCCAATCTGAAGCGAGTTTATAAACTGTATTTTTTATATATAGTTATCCCCACTATTCAAACAATTGTCAGATAATGGTTTTAAATGGAATGTTAGTGCATTAGTGTGCTTGTAAAAAGGGGTGTTTATCAAGATCATAAGTCTGTCCAGCTGTAATCTTGTTATAAAGGAAGCCATCTAGCCACTGGTTCACATGGTGGCAATTACAACTAGACAGGTGGTTATTTAGTGGTGTTCACCGTTGTGTGGTATAATGCATTGTATTTCTCTGAGCCGTGGTTGAATTGGTAAAATCGTCTGGTGGTGTGATGTGATTGCAATCAATTTCATGTCTTTATTCATATCACATCACCAGATCAATAAAGTCTACTTCAATAAATGTCCATTGTTTTTATTTAGTTAGTTATATTGGTATTATCACGCTTGTGTGATATACATTGTATTCATAATTACTTAAAACGTAATAGCAATAATAAGCAATTACATTAATCATTAATGTGGTCGTAATCATAATCATTGTATTCTGAAGTAATTTTAATCAATTACTTTGGTCCCGTAATCACCCCATGTCTGGTCAGTACCACTACCAGTCACAGTACTGATTAAATTTGTAATCCTAAGCATTGATTATCCAAAACCATATAAGAAAGGGAACAAGATTATGGGCACTTATGGGTTTGAAACATATGAAAATGTAGCTCACCAGACAATTTAGATCCAAGTTATTAAATGAGATAAGATTTTAGAGCAAATTTCCATAATACATTTATTACAATTAGACTGCTGGTGCACACCATGTCTTACAACTCAGAAACAAATGGTGGCTGAATACAAATTGAATTTTAAAATGAATCCTAACACAAACTACAGCGATGAATAACTGAAAAAGCGTTTCACTTTATTACAGATTTCTGTCTTAGATTACTTAGGTCAGACAGAAGGTACTTACCTAGTAATATCCTCCAGATTAGCTATTACTGCTGCCCATCCCTGATGCTGCAGATGCTGATCGTGGACTAGACATTCACATAACTTTAATCTTTCTTTAGCTATATCATGGAATTGCTGAAACATTAACAGCACAAGAAGAAATCTATTTTAAATGATTCGTTCAAGAATCGGGTTGCTATTTCAAGATTTTAATAACTTAAACATCGGACTCAAGTGATATGCTGATGACGTATTCAGCTCATTAACTAGAATGTAAAGTGGGTAGTTCATTTAGTCAATTCACAGGAGAACATCTGATAAATGCAGTTCACAATTCAACCCCTGACATAGAAGTATGCAGTACGGTTCTCTAATCACTGCACCATCAACATACCCTAGAACACTAAGATACCTTGTATAAGAATTTTGAACTATTAAGCATATGAAGGGTTAGCCTATAACAGCCAATTATGTGATGCACATATACTAGCTCTGTGTTAAATTTCTCATCCTTTTTAATAAAATGACTAATTACACAAATACAACGGTATTGTTAAATAGTGGCAACACAAGAAAATTACATACACTCATACAATCTTGCTGCTTAAAATTTAATTGCACATATGCAGACAATTGTCGGAGGGAATTAAGAGACCCACCCAAAACTATGCTGGAAATTTACTATACTGATACTAAATGGCATGGGTCATAGCATATTCTGCACATTTGCATTCTTAAATTACAACAGCAATGGTACACCTACATCTATCTACAAGAGGCTGATTATGTTTTGTAATCGGGATAAGCGAATCTAATTTAACTAGTGAACAACTGCATATTAAGTGTAATCGTCTCCCCATTTCTATATGTTATACGAGCAGGCATTATAAAGATAATGTCCATCAGCAAGAAACTAAACAAATATGCATTACCAGGGCTAATTGGGTTCTGGTCACTACAGCATCATATGACGGTTGTATATTCATAGATCCTTCGACTTGTTCATTTAATTCTGCTTCTGCAAAAAACACGTACTAACAAAAATAAAGTTTTTCTCAGGTGAAAAGAACTAACAAAAATCGGCAAAAAAATACATTCAACAGACAATTTTATAATCAGCACCAATAAATATACAAACAGTCAAACACAATCAGTTTTGTTTATTATTATGTCAGGGCTGTTTTTGCAGCATACCCAAATTGTCCATAAAATAATAATGCCAAACTGACAATATTGAATCTATCATATTTACCAAGGCCATGGATATCACTGCTTGATGGTGGTACAGCTGATTCTATAGTATTCTTATTAAATAAGAAAATTGGATTTGTGTCCTGAAATAATATTAACATGATATTAATCATTATACATTGAGATGAAATATGGCAGTAAATATCCACATATTTTGTAGTAACAGAATTTAGTGTTATTAACAAATTCCATTTATATTATAAAACCATATAATGACATCAAAATAAAAAGCTTGTTAGACACGTTAAAATGGTAAAAATTTAAATTGACACATTGCAATTACCTCACAACATAAATACAGTTCAGACACTGCAAATAAACCGGATTATCATAAAAATTAAAATTGAATTAATTAACCAAATATTACAACAATATTATTAAAACATGTTAATTCCCAAGTTTGGTAGATTATTATAGACATTAAATATTCAATTAATAAGTATCATATAAAAATAGCTTTTATAGTCTTTACAATGAATTGTCAAAAAAAATTCCTTTTCCTAAATATTTTGCCTTTCTTAGGTGAATACATTAATATATGAACTCATATGACCATATTATTATTGGTGACACTTAAAATCAATATTAAGACCATCAATTCCAATTTTGGAATTGATTATTTAAAAAAAAATGGATTTGGAATTGATAAATTCTCAATTGAAATTTCATACAAAAAATTAAATCCACATATTAATTTACCATATAATTTTTTAATTCAGAAATCGGAATATAAACTACTCAGAGTAGGTACTCGGGGGTACCTACTCATGGTAAAAAGTAGTAGGTAAAAAAAGAGTTGGTAAAAAGGGGAATTGAAATTGATAAATTCGATGTGGAATTGGAATAGACCAAATGGAATTGACCCCCCATGTCTGAATCAAACCAACACCATAAGATATAAAGCAGTTGGTAATGCCTCATTTTATTAGCTAATTATCATGGGGTTTTGGTCTACACTTGGAATAGTGCATGCTAACAGCCTAAATCAAATTAATGTGTACCCTAATTTCATGTACTGGTTATTTACATACTGATCAATAATTATTTTTTAAATTGAGAAACTTACAACATTAAAATTTTTGCATTTATGATGGTTATTAATAGGTTTTTTAGTACCATATTCTTCTGTGTATACCATGCATTCATATATAGATCTTGTCATCTCCCGTGATGATGACAATTTGATTCTTCCATGCTGTCTGATCATTTCCTTGTTGACATTAATGTATCTTTACAGAAACAATCTGTTTCAGCTAAAGATATATCATATAGAAGATACAAGTCAATTGACAAGGAGGCTTTTCTTGCTGATCTGCGAGTCTCTTCTCTGGTATTGGATCCACCGGATGATGTGGATCATCTGGTGGATCTCTATGATAATACATTGAGAGACATTGTAGATCAACATGCACCTTTAAGGACAAAGGAAATGCCAAGCAGACCAATGCTTCCATGGTATAATAAGAACATACAGGCTGCAAAGAGACACAGAAGGTATTGTGAGCGTCTGTGGATCAGGACCAGTTTGTGTGTTCATTTTGAAATGTTCAAGGTCAGTAAAATTCTTGTTAAAAATACCCTTGCCTCTGCTAAATCTGAATACTATAATAGAAAGATCAAAGCATCCAAGGGAAATCAAAGGACTGTTTTCAGTGTTGTGAATAAAGTATTACATAAAAGTCAAACTGTCCTCCCAAATAATATCAACTCAGATAAAGATATGGCCCATTGTTTTAATAACTTCTTCTGTCAAAAATATTAAATATACATAGTGGGTTCCAGTCCAGCACCTTATCACAGGGTAAAGCCATTGGTAGAAGAGTCCTGCATATCCATGATGGATACATTTGAGCCTTTTACAGAGACTGATATCAGACAGTTGCTGAAAAAGTCATCTAATGCTTTCTGTGCAGTTGACCCTATGCCTACATGGCTTGTGAAAGATTGTCTGGATGTTCTGATAAACCCAATTACAAATATAGTTAATAAATCATTATCTCTGGGTGTTTTCCCAAGATCCATGAAAGCTGCCCTTGTAAAACCATTAATAAAAAACCACACTATGGACTGTAATATTCTAAACAATTACAGACCTGTTTCAAATCTTACATTTTTATCTAAAGTTATAGAAAAGGCAGTTGCTTTCCATCTAAACAAATATTTCTGCCTATAAAAGTGGTCACAGCACTGAAACAGCCTTGGTTTGAGTGAAAAATGATATTATGATGTCAATTGATCAAGGTAAGCCAGTAATACTTGTTCTTCTGGACCTGTCTGCTGCATTTGATACAGTTGACCATAATGTACTTTTCTCTAGGTTAAAAGACATGTTTGGTCTGTCAGGTAGAGTACTTGAATGGTTTAGATCCTATCTGGAACAACGCTCCCAGAGAGTGTCTGTTCATGGTATTTTATTTGACATTCAGTTTTTGTTATCTGGTGTACCACAGGGTTCAGTTCTTGGTCCTCTGGTTTTCACAATGTATACTCGTCCTCTTGGGATCATTGCGCAGCGATATGGGATTAAATATAACTTGTATGCTGATGACACACAGCTGTATATATCACTGGATCCTGACAATGAGTTAAATTTCTCCTCTTCCTTGAAGAATTTAGAACATTGTATTGCCGATATCCGGCTATGGATGACTCAAAATCTTCTAAAACTAAATGATAATAAAACAAATATTTTATATTTGGCATCACCACATTGTGTTAAATCCCTAAAGACACCAGCATTACAGATGGGTACATCTTCGATTACCTCTAATGGGTCAGTAAAAAATCTAGGGGTTATTTTTGACCAATGTATTAACATGCATGAACATGTCACATCAGTATGCCGAGCTGCCTACTACCATCTTAAGAACATCCACTGTTTAAAAGCATTCTTGACACAAGAATCACTTTTAACTGTAGTTCATGCCTTTGTTACATCTCGTATAGACTATTGTAACTCCCTGTTATATGGCATATCTGATTATAACATTAATCGCCTTCAGCGAATTCAGAATAGTGCAGCTCGCATTGTAACAAATACTAGAAAATATGATCATATTACCCCCATTCTTCAAAAACTACATTGGCTACCTGTTAGACAGCGTATCCATTTTAAGATTCTGTTAATAACTTATAAATCTATTAATGATATGGCGCCAGAATATCTGTGTGAACTGGTTTCCATTAGAAAGTCATCCCGAAAACTCAGGTCATCCAGTCAGATACTATTGCAGGTGCCAGTGTCTCGGCTCAAGTCATATGGTGATTGTGCGTTTAGTGTTGCAGCCCCCAATTTGTGGAATAAGTTGCCGGCAAATATTAGAAATTCGTCGTCTCTTGGAAATTTTAAGTCTCTTCTAAAAACACACCTATTTAAGGTCGCTTTCACAGATAAATAATTATTATCTTTTAAATCATTACAGGGTTTTTGCAGACATTATTTGGGGTATTATTAAATTACATATTATTTGTACAGCGCCTTTGAATGGCTCCTGCTAGTAAGGGCGCTTATTAAATATACATTATTATTATTATTATTATATAACATGCACTCAGTATTGACCAGAAAATGTCTGGAAAAACTTTTGGTGTATAACGCAAAGGAGAAACCGGGAAAATCTGCAGCTGGACTGCACCATTTCTTCCATAATATGCTCCCACGTGGTTTTCACCCACCCGATGACCAGGGGAATCGAAGGTCTCTTTAGGTTACCAACACCTGTTAGTGGTTTAGCAACTTACACCTTCTGTGTATGACAGTCTGCATGGATATAAATACGGATTTTGTTCCTAAGGTTCACAAACTTGTCTCAATTGTGAGCAGTGATTTCAATTGTATCGCTAATCAATGAAATATGATGTATATAAGTCAAGTTTTTACGGTAGTGATTTATGTTCCCACCTTGTATAATGATCCTATTGATCATTTGGTAATTAAAGGTAATAAAAGATAATAATTAAGTGATTTATTATAATAAGTTTAAATTAAGTTTACAGTATTATAAATAGCAAAGCCAATCCTAGCCAGTCATTATTATCAACTTAGCAATAAAATATATTAGTCTGTCTAATTTTGTTTTCTTTTAAAAAACTGGAAACATTTAGTTATGGTGTATACTGCCCACTGCCAAAACAAACAAGGAAAAGTGTACTGTATACATATATGGAAGAATATGGTATGTGAGTACATAATGTGATAAATTCCACATGACTGGTGATAATTATTGGAATTTATGTAGTTCTACATTTTAAAGCTTTTTCCAGTTATTAAGTTAATAACAGGGTTTTGATGGCTTCCTGTAAAAATTGAATTTTAACAATAAAAAACGTATAAACACTTATTTTCTGCTTACAGTGAATTTGTTAGGGACCCAGGTCATTCACAATGCCGTTTTGTGGCATTGTAGGCCCTCGATGCCTACCAATATCTGATCTTGGAATTTTTTGTTGGACCCTCCCTACTTTATTTCTTAACAAAACCATTGGCTTAGACAAGATATAACACACCTATTACTGTTACCATTACTATGTAAACAAATTGTGTAGACATAAAGAGAACAAATGACATACCGTTCCAGCAGAATAACTACAGACTCTAGATGATGGTGACAAATTTTGACCACCGCTAATCAACAGCACTTGTTTGTCTTCTGGAATCTGACATTTCTCAGCTATCACCTCTTTTAGCTTACTCACACTGAAAGAGAAAAAAAAACATTAAAAAAAATAATTGATCCATCCACTGTATTAAAGCAAACAAATAAAGATTCATCTACAGGAAATATAAGAAATTGTACTGACAGCTACTAGTCCAACCATGGCAGCATAATGTCACTTAATAGATATTTAAATATAACTCTGCTCTGGCTAAGTAACAATATTAACATTTAAAACAATTAACATAAAAACTCAGGAAATGTTTTTTTTTTATTTTGCAAAATATTAGACCAAATAGCAATAGAACATACCTTTCCATTGCTAGATTCATGTCAAATGTGAGCATTGTGCCCGTGTCCACGAAGAACACATACAACATATCTCTACTTCAGCTGAATCCACCTTAATATCACAACACAGGGCATAATATCAACATCTGTTGTGGTTAATTGCTGCTGCTCTTCTCTGCCAAACTCTTATTCATAACATTCTAAATGGGAAAAGTCCTCAAGTTATTTATCTACCATATCCTCTTAGGTTATGCTCATTTATTAATACACACCACAATACACATACTCTATAAATAAGGAAATGGCTTAGGCACACTTTAATAAGTACTTCATTGTAATTTTGATGGCTGATATGTTTTAAACAAACTTCTAATAAAAACTATGTGATTCACACCTTTTTAAACGGATAATTACCCACCCAAATAAACAGGACTTTTCTGTTTATGTTGTGGGAAGAATCTAGATGTCATATCTAACTGAATTGTCATGAGCTTTCAAGAACGCAGATGACCTTAGCTGAAGGTAAAATCACATGTGGAAAATCTCTTTGGTGTCTTTTTATTTATAGTTTTAATAAATGTCTAAATATAGAATCTTTTTTGCTGGTCTGGTTATTGTATTGTAAAGGTGGTTGAATTTTTGGTCATGTCTCCTCTCCTGGTCAGTCATCCACTCTGGCTTCAGACAGTCTCCATTTTGAAATGAATTTATTAAGGAGCAATAGCTATCCTGGTCCCTCAGTTCACATAGTATCATAAATGTTTTTGGTATTGCAATTTCTTGTATACTTGTTATGTGAAATGAATAAAATCTATCTATCTGTATATTCCTTGCTACTTCTGCAATTTATTTTAAAATATTTTAACTCTTTTCCATATTGTGAATTTTGTTATCCCGTATGAAATGTTGTTATCTTTATCCTTGTGGATGTTATTTGTGTAATATACAAAGATCACATCATATGTCAGTAATTTCTGTGTTATTATTAATTTGCAGACTGAATTAAACAAAATGTCACAAAATAAACTCAAAGACAACCTGTCATCTGAACTCATACTGATAGAGAAGAAGAAGGTTATCTTTATTTTGATGATAAATTGGGTAAGAGAAAGAATGGATTATGGATTATTGTAAATAAAATTCTACATATAATATGTAGAATCAAAACAAAAATGATACATAGATTCTAGACTCAAAGACGTCCTTAAAAAGTAGAATCTCTATAACTGAACTTGCTAAACATTTTCTCTCTCACTGTCACACACACACACTAGCTCTATATAATATAAAGAGATCTGTGATAATTACAAATAGTAAAGGCTTAAAATATTTCTTATCATGATTCACAAATTAAACACATGTTCATTTATAAGCCTACAAATAATCCTGTGTCATTACTTACTATGTTTTCTACTAAGCAAATGACATAAGCCTTTTGAAAGCCAGCTGCTTGAGTTTCACAGGTGTGTAGCACTCACATTACCTTTTCATCCAGGACCTAAATGGTTTCTGCATATACTTTTATAAGCCAAACTAAAAAAAGACATGAGCCAAGTAATTGTCTGGGCATATAATAAGTTAATGTGTTCTAAGTGCAAAAATAACAAAGGAATATGTGACCCAATACTATCTTCATTATAATAGGACTGACAATGAAACAAATTAATAACATCAATTTATAATTATCGGTTTATACATTCATTCATACCAAACCTGTGCCATAATCTGTAATATTAAAAATTCTCAAAGAAAATAGCCAGCCATACCAGTAAATTATATATATATTATCTTCATAACACACAAATTAACTGATCTTTTCTGAGCTTGCGTAACACAGCATTAGATTGCACATATATTGGGCTTCATGAACAAATTGTGATACGAGTGAATGAGTAGTTTATTTAGTTGTGGCACTGGTCGTACCTAGGATATACAGGAGGAACTCAATTAAAAAGATCCCATAAACACAAGTTCTCAAAACTCACACTGGGAGGTATGCAAACTGCGATGTAAATAATATAGAAAACACATCCAGTAATATTGGAATCCTCACAAATAACAGTATTTGTATTGATAATGGTGGCATAGGTCAAAATTACAATCATGGTTAAAGATTAGGAAATGTTCAATAGTTGCCAGACTTTATCTATCAAATTTGATAACAATGAATAAAAATGTGTGATTTATATACTACCACATTTCATTATGTAGTTCTAGGATGCTTTCACCTCAAATTCAAACAGATAAGATTACCAGATGAGCCATTAAAACATGCAGATATTACAATTTTAAGAACATGCCACATTAAAAAATCTTAAAACTAGATTTTAAACTAGTTATTAAGTGACAGTGTCCCAGTTGGTCTTGGAGTTGATTCATATCATCGTATCAAACATTTAAGGGGTATATACGATAACAACAGCATGCTAACTGGATTTCCTAAAAGTAAAACCATCTTTACAGTCATATTTATTTCTCATTGATTACCAATGATTCCCCTTGGGCTTTGTTGTAATGAAGTTACATGTTACAAGTGACCAGCAAAGACAACATTATATCACACCATACTCAATCAAGAACACCAACAATTACATGGTCATTTTCTCTGTGGAGACAGTGTTATGTAACATGTGAAGTAGTTTCACATAAAAGTTACATTTTATCAAAGAAGTCATTGTCGGCTGAACAAGAACAAAAATTAGCATTGTGAATAAGATGAATAAGACTGTTTTCTATCATTCGGGACCTGGCTGCCAGATAAATAATACCGGCCTTTTATTAAATACATAGATTAGTTAACTCATGGGTTGCCTTCTCCAATCCCTGAAAATCCTTACTGATATATATCTATATTTCATGCACCATTTGTATAGCAACAAAAATTCTAAACGGATCTCTTTATAGTGATGAGAGAGATAGTTATTTTATATAGAGTCTGCAACAATGTCTAATTTACTAACTGATACAAAGAACATTCATTGCCAAAAGTCTGATACTAGACTTGGTTAAATCACTACCAGAAAACAATAACCTTATTTTACTATTGCAATCACAATATAATGTAAATGTGTAATTAACAGTTTGACATTTCAGTACTTTGTTCATCTATATCATAACTATGTGATAGACTCTATCAGTCTATGTCTTACAATCTGCTGCACAATTACTAGAACTGTTTTATATTAATAAAACGACGTATTATGTAGGTTTGTATAGAATAAATGTTGCCATGATAAGATATATTATAGTGAATTAATAATTTACTATTTTACGCAAAACTTTATCTATGAAGCCTGCAACAGTGGTAGATCTACTAGTCTAGTGGTATGGCCTAGGGTTTGTCTATTCGACTATATAGTATGTGAGTATGTCTATTCGACTATTGTAGATTGTTGTCAAATTTCGTATCTTTCTCTTTCACGGGATCTTCGTCAGTAGATGTTTCGTAATAATCAATTGTTTACTTACATTTCGCTACAGAACAGCTATCAGAATAATAAGATGCATAAATATTAGTATAAACTTTTTCAAAACAATAATATGCTGTTTTGTTTATATTCTGAATCGACTCAACGTCTGCTTCAACGTTTCGTATTTTGACTCGATACTAACTGGCAAACGCCAAAATTACTCAGTACATAAATCGAAAACATACCAATCAGAATATTATAGCATCAGATAAATGGGTGGTGTATTTTGCACACAGTGGATAAATATATATGACTCACACAAAGAAGGCTCCTGAAAAACGCAACATCAAAATTTCCAAAACAAATCGATTGCAAAGGCAATCGTGAGTCGACTGACCTGTGCTCATGCGCAGTGTTCCATTTCCTGCGTAAACAAATACACGTGTATATATTTACATCTGGACCACAACCAAGTACAGTTTTATTATTTCACATACTATTATGTGAGCAATGTTTAACTGTAAAACAGCAATTAAATATATGAATAAGTATCCATACAGGTCTTTATAAACCAAAACATGGCAATGATAAAAACTCGAGAACCCCCCCCACACACACACACACATATATATATATATATATATATATATATATATATATTCTAAAAGATAGATTATCTGTTTATTTTCTGGTAACTTATAAATTAACAAATACATTTAGCTTGATTCAGTATACTAACAGCTAGATCTATTGAAATAGATGGAATGCAGTGCTTCAAGCATCCTCCTTTTCAAGATTCTATATGCGTTTGCTTTCATTAAAATGATGTATTATGAATGAAATAAACAATTTGAATTAAATTGAAACAGGGATAAATTATAATATAATATAGAAATATCAACACCCGACAATAAGAATCCAAAGCATGAATGCAATATAAATTCCCAAATATCAGTTTCAGTTATAGATTCTACACTTCAGTAATAGTAATTCCAAATACTGTATGACACCTATAAGAAGTCGAACATACACGCACATACACGCACACACCACACTCGATCACTCACACTAAGAAAGTTTTAACCTATGTATATGATTCCAATAAATACTTTATTAGCATATGATCTTATATGATATATAAGTGTTATAAGAATATGCGTTGTATTTAATTAAGCGTATTTTGATATTATTGTTTTATACTACATATATGCATGTAGTCTTCAATGTACCGACCGATACAACAATTAATGGTTGGAGCATTGGGTTACAAACCTTCAGGTTGTGGGTTCGAATGCGGGTCACAGCTGTGTTTGTGGGATGTTTCCCTAAGGGATCGCTTCTCGGCTACATATCCCAGGTCTAACTAATGACGAGGCTAAACAAACTAAATAATGAACTAACAAACTGAGCTTTCGTGATTGACACTGTCCATTGTTGGAACGTTATGATATGATTATGATAACTGATACGTCTCATTATATTTCTATTTGATAGAATTGTAACCTAACACGTGCATGGTTCTTTATGCTTTATATATATATATATATATATATATATATATGATACTGTTTCACGATAGTTCGATTTACTAATTTTTGTTATATTAATTAGTTCTGTAACAGTGTATAGAAAAGATTTTCCCAGACAGCCATATTGGCATATTTTGGTTATTTGTGAAATTTGTTTTCTGGTTTCAGTTGTCATTTTTAATACCAGCTAGCGCAAAGAGATTTATATGCCATCATACTAATTTCAGAACATTTCCGTTTTGTAGTTTTAATTTTCTTAAATCCCACGGTATATTTGTATCTGATATAATTATGTTAACTATATGGCAATTAAGGGGCAATTATAAATAGAGCTTCGATCTTAGGCAATTAAAGTAAGCAAGCCTAAAATCGTCGTCCCCTAACGTGGAAATGTTACAGACTCTATCTTGGTATACTAAGGGTCGGTTATGTCAGGGCTTAAATTTTACGTATACCGAAGCACGCGCGCACACACACACACACACGTTCGCCTATTTGATAGAATGTAAACACAAGTACTATATATGTGTTTTAGAGTGTGTGTTGGATATAAGAGCGTTTTGATATTTGTGTATTTATTCTTGAATCTGGAATACAGATTTATAATTTAATTAGATCAAATAAGTTGACCCTGTTTATTAGTGTTGTTGTTGTTGTTGAATCAAGTTATTAAGCCTCAGTACTGGTCACGCCTGACACATATAGCTGAGAGGCGACTCTAAGGAAATAGGGCGCCTCCGTGGTCTAGCGGTAGCGTGTTGGACCACAGATCACTACCACCCGTGTTCGAATCCCGGCGTTGGCATATCTGAAGCTTGTTTCATCTTTGACTTCACTTCATTACCTTTGTAGGTGACTCGCCCATTTAGCCTACCATCTGCACAAAAGTGGCTGTAAAACACCAATCATCATCATCTAAGGAAACAAATCCCACAAACACAGATATCATCCGGATTCGACCCCACAACCTGGAGGTTTACAACGCAGTGTTCTAACAACTGCGTTTTCTAAGCGCCCTCTGTTCATTATTGGAACGTGATGATAGATCTCTGTGTGATAGCTTATTGATAAAGTTTTTGGGTATTTGTACTTGGCGTTTTCCCCGAGCATATATAAAGCGTCTAGCGTTTATGGCTGCGGTCTCCACTGATTTATTTAAAATAAAGGGGGACGTTAAAAACCCCCTGAGAACGTAAAACACTCTGACAGTGACCACCCTCAGGGTATTTCTGCTCCATCTTTCCGTACTGCTCCCCTGTGAGTGGTGGTGGTGGTGGGGGGGGGGGGGGTGATTTCTCAACCACTCCAACATAGAGGTTGTGCTAAATAAGCGACAGCCTGGGGATTCTCCCCGAACAACAAAACATGGTAGCTCCTCTGTGACATATAGATTTAGGCCGTATGGAGGTGGGAGAATACGTCAACATTGAACACCTTTAAGAAACTGAAAGGATATGTTCCGCTCAGAATATCCATCCCTGTATCTGATAATACCCATAATGCGACAAATCTGGGGAAAAAACTAGCTCAAGGTTAGAATTTCTTCATAAAGTACGAAGGAGCGGCCAGAATATTTAAAACTGAGACAGCCGTCCCCAAATAAGAACAAAATAAATGATATATTAGCTTAATAAAGGTTAATTATCCTAGAAATGCACGAGGTGGTGTGCATAATTAATTATGCGTGTTATATAATATTCTGACTGACCAATGTTCTCAAACCTATGCATGGTCTATTAATTTATCCGACAATACATTCTTCCACAGCTCAATATATTTGATCAGATCTTGAATTTCACTGTTCCATCCAAAAGATCCCGATTTTCTGGGAATCTCTCTCTCTCTCTCTCTCTCTCTCTCTGTGCGCAATTAGAGTGTCCAGGTACATGGTGCGTATTAGTACACACACACACACACACACACACACACACACACACACACACACACACTATTATCTCACCTAGGACACGGTTGGCATCATCAGAATGTATACAACAACTACAGCTAGAGTAAAAATACAATGGATCGTAATGAAAGACATCAAGCTGCCATAACTTGTCGATGTTTACCAAAGATCAATAGACATACGTGAAGTAGTATAAAATGATGATCGCTTCATGATTATTTGATATGTCATGATCGAACTCTTAGCTATCTATGTCTGTTTACTATTATTAAATTCTACACCAATATACTGGCATTTGTCACCAAAACAAGATGAAGAAATGACCACAGCCTGAGGTTACACTGTCAAGTATAGAAGTCAGAAATTGGCCAACAACCCGTTATAATATTCTGAAGTAAATGTTTTATTTTGACACCAGTATGTCGACAATTATGGAGAGTGGACACGAAAGAAGATCTCCTAACGTCGGGGATCAGTCACACTCAGGTCGGTAATCCAAATAATTGAAAGTTAACAAGGTCACACACAGTCGGGATCAAATCACTGAAATGAAATAGGTCAATTTTCAAAATTAGGGCAGTTAAACAAGTGCAATTGTTCAGTCAATAATAACAATAATATTTTTTTATTAATAATAATAATGACAACATAAATCCTTATACTAGCAGAAGTCAACGAACCTGTAAAGTGAAATTACATAATAACACACACACGCGCGCGCGCACGCACACACACACACATACACAGTTCAATTATAGATAAAAAAATAAAACTCACATACTGACTTCATCGGTTAAACTAATATAAAAAGATCATTAACAAGAAGTACACCATACATCTGTTAAAAGCTACATAACTAATTAACCATACATGTATCTATCGTGTAGAAGATATACCTAAATTTTACACACCATACATATACAACACCGAAACAGATACTGGCCAGAGAGTGATAGATCCAGTAATACAAATCGCTTAATGAGAATACATATATGACAACTAATTGTTGGTAACGGAGGTCAAAATGGGTCGTTATTTTTATTTAATAACTGAGAGAATTATTTGTATACAGTGAGAAGAGTAATTATATTTAGTGATTGGCCAGTTTTCTATCGTTAAAACACGACTAGTATTAATCTCCTCTCACTATTATCATCATAACACGAAGCTTGGACAACCCTAATCCTAACATAGGTCCAAGTTAGACCGATGGCTTTACATAGAAGCTTAATAGGCACATAATCCGAATTAAGTCCTGTATAATATACCAGCACTGGATTATAGACCGTTTGGCCAGTGAATAATCCGTGGTTTGTTCAGGATAAAGGCCTTACGCTTGGAAGTAAATATCCTGAAGGATTTAAAACATAATAATAATAACAACAATATAGCGTATAGCAATATATCATAGACCTTACACCAGACCGGACGACTAACTCGTATGAACTGCTGCTCGGACTCTTGCAGACACCAGTTACACCAAATGAGAATCTTATACAAGTAGTGGAATTTGTCGAACTTAATCTTCCAACAGGTGTCCGCCACCGCGAATTTCTATCCGACATGGACTTGCTGAAGGACAGATCTATAATGAGTGTGACCGGAGAAAGGATTACTGACATCAGTGCCGTGCTAGAGGAAAAGCTATTGGCGTTGTTCTTCTCGTCTTCGTGGTGTCTAGCAACAAGACAGTTTCTGCCGTTGTTTAAACAGTTCTGTGCCGATGTGACGAAGAGGAAAGGCCGCTTCAAGGTACTGTGTGTCCCGTTTGATAAGACCGAGGACGACATGTGGGCGTTCTATGAAGATATGCCAAAAGATTGGATGACTCTGGCATTGGCCGAACAGGAAGCAATAACGTAATGTAACATCATCAAGCTGTCGTTATAAGAAGTGGTCGATCGTAAAATAGCCAGTTCGACGTGGGCAGTAGAACTGGTAGCGAGCGGTCTTGGCCTCAGATCTATAGCACCCCGAGTTCGAGCCATGGCCGGGGCTATGCCAGAAGGGTGTTTCATCTTTCACTTCGGCTCATTAACTTTGGTGGTCACTCGGCTGTTTTAGCCTACCGAGTGCGCAGTGGCACAAAATAGCAACTTATTGCGTAATCAGAAATGATCAAACTGCTACATTTAATTTACACAACCTGTTAACGTGTTCCTGTCATCTTAACCACTTTTAATTACCATTTATTGACTTGCCCATATTACAGCTCGTAACATTGATGTGTATCAGAAGTTAGTTGGGCCAACTGGATTATGATACACCGTACACCTAAAACTAACGGCCAGTATTAGTACTAGTAGTATGCTCTATGGAAGTTTCAAAACAGTACTCACTTGTACATCAGTGTTATACAGATTATAGTGGTTATACTAACTACATCAGTTTTGGATGATGTAATAATGAAACAGGACCAACATATAATGACTGAGACGTATTTATTTATTTAATATCTGAATGACACTTGTTTAATATATATCTATTTCTCAGATTCCACAGAAGAGGTTACCCGAGGAGTGGAGAATTTTCTCGGTGTGTCCTCCATCGTGTGGCAAGATGAAATTAAAAGGAGGGGATATTAAATGACGTTTATAAACTGAGGTGTTGTTAAAACTCACTTGATTAGTCCCTTACTCACTCCAAACAAACAACCACCCATTAACTCACTCATATAAATGTTTGCGAAGCAGCTGTTACACATGGAAAATATATGACCAGCTTTAATGTGTTTAGTGATTGATGAAACATCTCATAGACGCAGCTAATTATTGGCAACCACTAACTGTATCACTAGAACACCTCCAGCTTTCACAAACATACATTTATACCTTATTTAAATCCGGACTGGCACTGATCATTTTTAAATTCCAGTCAGTGAAGGAAATAAAATTGCTAATTCATCTCGTAAAACTTCTAAAGTTGTTAAATCTTCTAAAAATAAAACACTTTTAAACTGTGACCGAGTATCGTGCACACGAGAAATATTTCCTATGTTGAATTAGCAGTCAAAATTATGGTAGAAATAAATAATACAAACCACTAAATGACTTCCAGATGTATTGAAAGACAAATATATGAAGAACTTCTACGATATTACAAGACTATCACTTTTGTTATATTTCAGTGATCTTAGAGAGAAGTACAGAGTAAATGTAGTACCAAAGTTAGTCGTTGTCAATACAGATGATGGAGAGCTAATAAGTTGTATGGCAAGAAAGGAAATACAGGATAAAGGTGTAGCAGCTTACAGGTTAGTAGAGTAATTGATCAATACTGATTGAGGTCATTTTGTTCAGCATCAGTGTTGGTCACACCTTAAATACAGGTTGCCCCCCCCCAGGAGACATCGCACAAACAACAATAACACAGGTTTAAATATTGCTGCAGTATCCTATAATATATATATATATATATAGAAACTATGTAATTTATACTGCTAGCATATTGTTATTATTTTTATCAAGTGACTGTGTACATATATCAAACTGATTTACCGAACATTTTCGAAGTGCTTTAGTGTGGCACCTACTTAACCTAACTGGTAGTGTAATTGGCCACGCACTTCTACTAGTGAGTATGCCTGAAGGGTATTTCATCTCTCAACTGACCTTATTGTTTCTAGAGGTCACTAGACTCATTTAGCCCATCATGTACACAAATGTGGCCATAGAACAGCTGATCTTCTAAGCACTTTATTATATGCAGAGTAATATCATTTATTATTGGCAGTAAATACTATTTCTATTACTGTAACACGAGTTGAATTTTTTTAACCTTGGCTCTGGTCACACCCGAGACATCTAGTCAACATCCAAGGGAGTCCGACAAACATACCGTCACCAGTCAGATTAGAATCCACAACTTGAAGATTTGTGGTGTAGTGCTGTAATCACACCATCAGAACCCCCCCCCTGAACATGTGTGAGACCTATGTGCTATTTTTGATATATATATATATATATATATACATCTTTAGTCCTCTTCATTAATGCTTCCTATTTTAAAAATACTTTTTTCATATTTATGTACAACTCTCTACATCACAAAATGGCAACAGACAGCTCATGTCTTTCACATTATTTCTAAATGTTGCCGCTCTATAGCGACGTTTGGGCACACAGCAGGCTAAATGGGCCAAGTGAATCCCAAAGATCATGAGATGAAGTAAAAGATGAAACACCATTCAGACCTAACTTGGCTGGTTTGTAATATTATTTCTGCGAAGTGCTACTGGTGTATTGTTGCTATGTCCGTAATTTCAGATTATGGTACGATGTATTCCGACCGTCGTTGCTAAAAAGAAAAATGAGGGCTGCTGTTAGAGTTGTGCTGGTGATGCAAGGGATGCAGAATAACACCAACGATGGAGAAAAACAGGAAAACGTACTATTAGAAAATGACGATCAAAAAGATAAAAACTATTAGCAGTGATACAGTTACTGTAGTAAAATATATGTGTACTATGTACATTGTTTTATAGTTTAGTTAATGCACCTCATTCAACCATATCATCATAATTATAGCTACATTTGTATGTCTTATAATTGGTTGGTGTGTGTGTGTGTGTGTGTGTGTGTGTGTATGTGTTCATTTATGAAGAGATGATAAATAGCCTTTGAGAGCCTCAGTAAAGGAAAATAATGATCTAATTGTGTCTTTCATGTTGCAAGATTATTTTGTGAAAAAAATAAATACTGACATTATCTGTTCAAAACATTTATTACATTTTTCTTAAGAAATCTAAATACATCAGGACTGATGACAGTTAATATGGTTTAAATTTACGAGCAGTCTTCATCTGTTCAATCCTAGCCTTATCTTCTTCAAACATCTGTCTTAACTTGGCAATATCTGAAAATATTTTCATCCTCATCAATAAACATATATTCAATGCACTAATTCAGATAATATTCCCAAAAACAAACTAGCCAAATGGATTGAAAATAATTTATATGCACCAACTGTACAGTGATGAAAGCAACCTAATATCACATGTCAAAAGTTTGTTAGGTGTTGTTTTAAAGCCACATTTATCCATAAAGCTTGTCAATTTGATCTGCATGTTACATGTGACATACTGAGGAAATTATAGATCAGCCCAACATTACTTCATTTATTAACATAGATTTAATAGCTGTGAAATTCTTATGGCTAGCATCAATAACATCTATGCTTGATGAGCTCATGTCTTCAGCTGAACAATAACAGCTCAGTCTATATTCAAGTCAATGATACACTTTTTATATTTCATCAGTGTTATCTGCACTCATTCCACACAGTGTAAGACTTACGTTCTCGTTTACTTTCTCTCAGCTGAAAGGCATAGAAATTCAGCAACTCCTGAAATAAAGAAAATTAAAAATAATACTCAGTTTTAGATTCAACTAATTGTGAATAACTGGATAGTAAAAGTTACTTTATATCCCTGTAAACCATAGTACAGTGAAGGCAATAAAATATTAGCTTACACATACATGTATATATGGTTTAATCTATTGCAGACATACAGATAAATGGATAGCGTGTTATTGTTTTTAATATATAAGCAGATGTAAATAAAACAAGTTTTAATCAGATGTATTGATAAACAAAACATCATTTAAATATATATCTAAAAAGCTAATATCAGTTAGTCACCAATAAAGATCCAGTTGATCTGGTCTGCTTTATTATTCTTACTTCACAAATGCAGAAGTATAAGCAAAGCAATGAATAAACAGCCTTGATGAACCAGGGGTGAGACGAAGTGAACTTAAAATAAGTTTACTCCACCTTCACCCCTCATACATGTAATATGTAGATCTCTCTCTATATATATATATATATATATATATATATAAAAAAAGTCTATACATTTAAATTGCTGCATTTAGTTTTCACTTAAACAAAGATAATCATGAAACAACCTTTTTGTATTGACCATAAGATGATAATGATTGAATAAAAGATGGCGGCATGAAGTGGACATAATTGAAAATATACAGATCAAACATGGATTGATGTTTTGGGTCATTATTTTTGTCATCACTGAAATCAACAATGAAATATGACCAACTACTGGATTAGTACTGGAAAATCTACATGTAGTTATGAAGTATTAAAATATTTATATGATAAAAATGTTGACTGATGCACTTATCAACTTTGATTTGATGGATTTATATATCTCGTTTAAGCACAAAACCATGGTCCGATATCTGCAACGAACCTTCTGAACTGCCTTGACCCTTTGTTTGACAGTTTAGATAAGTTACAATTTCTACAGAGTAAATTACCAGGATCTGGTGTTAGACAACAACAAAAACAGAGACTGAACAGCCAACAATACTGGGTGTATTGAAGAGACAAGGGTTGATGCTTTGTTTATAATCAGCTAGCACAATGCCAGTAGGAAAGTAGAAATACACAACATCTGCAAAGGTGGCCCCCTACATTATTATTATTATCAGGTTCTCACTCGATTTACACATATCTCAAGAATGACCGTGGTCATGTAAAAAACTCAAGAAACCACAGATCTGCAAGGAATTCTCACCAATGATAAACTATTAAATCTGATTTTAGAAATGCTCAATTATAACAAATGGTGCTTCTGAGGCTATCTTTCTATCCCAAATAAAATGTTTGTGTCCAATAGTTATTGCTTAAATTTCCAATCTGAGTGAAACAGGGTTGGCAAGTTTTAGCCACACTCAGTAAAAACCACTGATAAAAACTGTCCTAGCATAAACTGATTTTGGGGATTTTTTCAAAAATGTGCAAAGGTTTTTCTCATTATGTTTATTCATAAAGCATTAGACAATAGCCAACATTAATACAGTGCTCAAATATGAGGCATTGTCATTTCTCTCATTGTACTGCTACAGAACAATACAGTGTTACAGAACAATACAGTGTTACAGAACAATACAATGGTACAGAACAATACATTGACTGCTAATAATGCAGACTAAGTTTGGGTAAATTTAGTGGCTTTTCAGTTGACTCAAAAAATACCCATCAGATAATTATCACTGCATTGCCCACTACTCTTGGTCCAGAAGGTATGAGTGACTTCTTTTAAGAAGCCTTTAAAATGGCAACCAGCTCCATGGTGACTTCATAATTTTCTGATAAGATTACAATCTCTCTACATTTGTCTTTCTTTACATGGTCAATATAACAAGTTATCAGTGCATATTTGTTTGGCATTATAATTGGTGTACTTCTTTTGTTGTCGTATGCATTGTGTTATTAATTAACTGGACTATTAATATATGAACAGTGAACAATAATAACGAACAGTGAACAGTCATGAACATTGTCACACGACATCATATTGAATATTTCATCATCTGATATTGATGATTGTTGCTTTAACAAATGAAATCAAACGTCCTCGTTATTTTTCCGTCTTAAGCCTATGTGTTACAATATTGATTACTGACGCCATTTATTGGGGTTTAATGGCTAATTTGAGTTTTTGCCAGGTTTTTAATGCACTCCCAGGAAAACCTAGTTTTGGAGCACAAATGCTAATGCTAAAATATAAATATCAATACAGCAACCTGATGTTTATATTTTAGCATTAGCATTTCTGATCCAAAACTCACCGAAATCTCATACGGTTGTCCATTTACCTTTTCTTTTCTTTTCTGTTTTTCTTTAGCTAAAGCCTTTTTCTCGTTCATTTCAGTTCTAGATAAGCCTTTATTTTTGCTGTATCTCGTTACAGTAACCCATCCTTCTTCATCTGGCACTCCATCCTGTTGCTTTTGTCTCTCAATCTCCTAAACGTGATAGACATAATTGTCACATCCCGATTCAAGAACATCAGCGTTATATTGTTTCGTCATTTTGCACAAATGACAATTGTACAGTTATGCTACATATACACACACACACACACACACACACACAAACAAATATATTCCAAAATCTCTGGTGATTGAGTTAAAAATTACACAGACACATAAGCACAGGGAAGCCATCCATTCATGTGAATATAGGCTTAGTTGATAAATAATCCCACAGATTTTCCGTTATCACCTATCTTTATAACAGAATAATAAATTCTAAAACAGCTTTAAAACACTGACCTCTTGTTGTTTTTTGTCATAATCTTCCATATAAGTGTTTATATGTGATTGCAAAGTGTCTGGATCTATGTAATCAGCACCATATTCCTTGCACCATTCTGTTATAATAATAAGAAAAAATATATATGATAGACTTGATGGAATCACACACAATAAAAACATTATAATATATTTGTCTATTGGCAGACAGATTGATACACATACAAAACACATCTTCTCAGATAATGATGCATCAAACCTTCTAAACTTGATTGCAATACAAATAATTACCGACTATGTGGCAATACACGGATTACATAGATAGATAATCACATCAGCATTCATATTATTGTAATTGTCTAATGTTATTCCATTCTTTAAATTTTAATGTGGCTTTATTCCCTGAACTAAATACACCGTTTAGTTCAAATAACTGATATATCTGTCTAGTTGAAATTATTACTGTGTAATAATAGCTACATATATACATGTTTATGCACTTATTTAAAACTTGTCTGTTTATTAAATCTATTACAAGACTAGTAAAGCTAATATGCTATACATGAGCATTGATTATATAGTTCAGACATAAGGTTAATTCCATTCTAGAAATGGATTTATATTTACATAAAATTATAATTCCAAAACTGGTATTGATTTTTAATTTTTGTTTTAAATCAAACAGAATTGGACTTGACAAATCTGGACTTAATCCACAAAACGTAAACAAATGTTTTGATAGTTTTTTATATCCATTTATCTGCTCTTAGTGCCTGCTTTGTGTATCTGAATGCATGTATATATTATATATACTTGTGTATAAGACACACCTGTTTTTAGGACTAATAACACCCCCCCCCGGAGTCGAACCTCTGTATAGGACCCACTAAAATCAGCAATATTGATTCAAAACCCAAAATTCATCATCATCTCTCTCTTCACTGAACATCTGTTGTATCTGTTCATGTGTCATCATACATGTCATCAGAATCAGTGTCTAATTTGTCATACTGTTCAGCCCACACTACATCATCTTCCGTGCCATCTAAGTCATTGCTGATAGAGCACTTCTTGAACGATTTGGTAATGATGGCAGGGTCGATTTAATCCCAGGCCATTTTTACCCACCGTGTGATGATAGGTAATGATGGCTGCTTCGGGTTGCCTGCTGCTGTGCATTCATTTCTGAAAGGCTGTTTGAAGTAATTTATTTAGTAGTTCCCATGTGTCAGCTTTGGAAGTAATTAACACATTGTTTGCCGTAATCGTTTTTATTTTCTTTGATGTGGCTTCTGTGGTCATTCTTTGCGTGGCCATATTTACTATTCTGTTCAATTACACATGCTCACATATCTCAATAGTAATGACAAGTCTTTGTAATCACGTCACTAATTAGAGCATTGGATTAAATAATCCTGGTGGTTATCATGATTAAGTTTGGCTTTGAAAGACAACAAAGAAAACATACCTAATAAATTTGTTTATTGTTCATATTTCATTATTAATGTTGAAAAACAATATTATTGTATTTCTTCCTAAATTATGCCAAATATTACCTTCCCTTTTAGTATGACATGCGTATAAGATATACTCGATTTTGGCATTGATTTCGGAGTATAAAAAGTGTGACTTATATGCGAGTACATATGGTATGTATGTATGTATGGTGTATTTCATCTTGAAACAAATACACCAAGAAAATTCTCAAGTAAATAACATTTAATCAAAAAAGTGATAAATTGCAATTATGAAATAATTTTTTACACCTAATAATGAGTACCACAGGGATATGACATGTTATGAGAATACAGTAATGACTCATTACAATACTATATCTGGGGTTCAAGAGATTCTCAAAGAACACTGGTTATTAATACTCACTTTTAATACCGACAATAAGTTCATCATCTTTATTGTATAATGGTCTGTTAACTTCAAATCCAGGACTGAGTGCTTTCTTTAATGATCTTTGATATTTAAACACAATATATGCAACTTTGTAACCCTGTTGAAAAAAATTGAAATAAATGTAAATATAAGACTTAATTTCATGTATAATGTATTACTTTAATTAATTATAATACCATTATACAATATGTTTCATTAAGTCTCTCATCTGAGTATCACAGTTAGCCTTTTTTTGTAATTAAATTTGTATTAAGTACCGGTACTTACTCTACACACTTGTTTTTCAGTAAATGAATCTCCTTTTCCCTCTGGTAACGCTTTATTTGTTGGCTTCGTATGTAGAAACACATTTGTTATAGGACCACAAACACCAAAAAGCTGCTGAAGATTTGTCTATGTTGTTAAAAAAGGAACAATGTATTACTACAAAATAGCACTCTTGAGTAAATGCTGGAAATTCATTAATTTTTATGAACATTGCTTATTTATAACATGGATTTCTGCTGGTAACTCACTGACCAGCTTAGCTAATTTTTCTTCAGTATGTCCAAAATTCTTTTAAATTACCCTTTCTGCATAATATAACTCTGTTATTACTAAATAATATATCCCATTAGTTATTGTGTAATACAAGGTATGTGGATGATGTAATAAAGTTTAATGTCAAACACATGAAGATAAACTGTATGTATCACCATCTCCGACATGTCGCTCCTGCTTCCATCATATTTGCGACCTTCACCGTATTCGTTGCTATATTTCTCTTTCAGTCGCCAAAACGATTGCTACAACACTCATTACCAGCAGGCTTGATTACTGCAACTCTCTTATTTAGAACATTGCCTCTAGGGATATTCTAAAACTTCACTGTGTTCAGAACTGCTTAGCTAGGGTTGTCACGTGGTCTTCTCAGTTTTCCCATTCTGTCCCACTTCTGAAATCTCTTCACTGTATCCCTGTTCAATCTCGCATCATTTTCAAACTCTATTGCCTATCAAACTCTTTCTTCTGAAGAACTTTCATGTCTATTTTCCTAGCTTTCTTTATCACCCAAGCCCAGAGAGCTCCGTTCATCTGGTTTTCACTTGTTGTCTGTTCCCAGGGTTAAAACTCACGCTGGGACTTGCGCTTTTTCAGTTGGTGTCCCTACTCTTTGGAATTCACTCCCTGATCACGTTAAGTCGTCAAATAGCATAGTTTCTTTCCATCACCATTTGAAAACTCACCTTTTCAGACTCACTTATCCTTCCTAAGTTTCCTTTCCATCTGATCATTGTTGATGAACTTTGCATCGTACCCAGACTATGAGTCTGCCCAACCCCTGTACTAGGTGTGCCACCGAGCGCAATTCTTTTCAAATATATTGGTGCTATAGAAGTTTTGTAACTGTAATCTTAAACCATCTCAATCGATCCAGATACTAGCCAATGAGAGGCATTGGTACATAACACTATATCCAGTGAAATACTGGATAAACTGTAGTTGTACTGCTTATCTCATCAGTATATTAATAAATAACAATATCATATAAAGCGTGTAACATCGGTGTAATAGACTTACCTCATATATAAAAGGTGGTACATTAAGAACAAAAAGTGTTCTATCATTGGGTTTATTAGGATCAGATTCTCTGGTCTGATGAGCTTTGATAAATAATTGATGTTCTATTGAACTAGATTCCTCCAACTTGACAGAAACAGCTGTAAAAATAATAAACAAATAAATACAACCGTAGCATATTAACATGAAGAAATAAATAAGCTTATGGGTAATTAGAATAACCTTCTATTGATTTATATTTATAATGTAATAAATCTGATGATTTAAAATGATATCAAAGACCCGTACTGTAGCATAGTAAGACATCCAAGATTATATATTAGCAAACGTAATGTATCTGGATTACCACCACTGATGACAAGTTTGACAGAAATGGTCTAAAGAAAAGACCCACCAACCCACCCACACTTTATTACAAGTCATGGCCCTAGATCACTTTCACTGCAAGGTGTTCTCACTAAATATATACAAGTGACCAATAATACAAAATTGACTGTATCCCAGTTGCAATTTTACAAAACGCTATTTCTCACTGTTTTCAATAAATCAATTATTCACTCAAACGCAAGACACTGTCCTCACTATTTATGAGCTAAATAATAAAATTAAATACCATATTAATCGGACATAATTTTTAGGCCTAAAACATCATGATTTATTGTAGTACCATCAATTCAGACAACCTAAAAATCTTAACTTTTCCCATGCAGTATTTTCAAGTATTATCAAACGTTTTGAATGCAGGAAATACCAATGTGTATTACATACTGTCAACAGACCAAGGCAATTTATAATGATCTTTCACAGATAATTAAACTGTTATCGCATATGTAGGACCGCAAACTTAAATTAACAGGCTGATAAACATTCAAAGAATCGCATATGAAATAAATCACATATAAATTGACTTAGAATGAATTACACAAATTTTTAATCAGTAGCAAGCCTTTGATGGTACATGTTGGTCACTAATGTGGTAATAACTCAGACAATGTAAATAACTGGTAAATGCGGTCAGTTAGTCACTAACTCTGTATTGAAAATCAATTAATTAATGAGTAATTATCCGGTTATTAGTATGCCCAGTTTCAGCTAATTTTCAATAATCCTATATTATTACCACAATGATAAACATGCTCTTCTACGAAACCAACATGTCTATGTCTCCAAAAACCAAACAAATGAGTTATGACACTGCCTTCAAATTGAAGGTTACTGAGTCCAACAACAGTAATGCAGCAAGAGTTAATAATTACAATAATCAGTTAATTCTACATATAACTTTGGTTATAAAACCATTAATTATAATGATCATCTTGTTTCACTTCTATTTTCACTCCATATCTGTTGTTGACATTCTTCCATTATGACTAAATGTCCGCCAACATATACAAATGGCTTTCAACACCCTGAAATTTCTTCTCCCGATGATTGGATTTCTTGACACTGAAGTAGCATCAGCCATTAAGCCAACCTCCAAAAATAAGTGTAAAAATATTCACTCAAACTATCGGGTCTAATATAAAACCACAATAAAGATGTACAGTACTGACCCTCCCACACAAACACACACACTGATAATCCTTTTAGTTTTTGTTAAAACTCAAAAAAAATTATTCCCTCAAAGAGATGATTACAGAACACTGATGTTGATCACAAGAAGTACTGCTAAAGTCAAGTGAATTTACTCATTATGAAACAACTCTGAAATTATATTAGCTTCATGGTAGCTTCAGCAGTTGACAATTGCAATTAATTCATTGTCTCTGATTTAAAGAGAGATGATCACAGACAATTTGTGTAGAGTATAGGAACAATTAAATAGTCAAGTCAATTGAATCTACTTGTAATAAATTTCTGATCATGAGCAAATTATTTCTCCCTGAATTCTATATATTTATTTATTAGCCTCCTGAAGGAGAGTACAGTATATATATATATATATATATATATAGAGAGAGAGAGAGAGAGAGAATGTTACATAAAATATATAGACATACATTGACATTCATTAAAAATACATGTTAAAAAGAAATTAATTAATTAAAATGGAATCAAATTCATGATGTAATGTACCCTAGAGCAGCTTCTAGCTGAATAGGGCACTATATAAATGTCACATATTATTATTATATTACGTTTAACATCGTTCTGTCATAAGAGTTAAAACTCAATAATAACTGACGAACAGAATCATTAAAACTATAATTAATAGGGAAGCAACCAAGGCAACTGTAATGATGAATAATTGGTATCCACAATGTATTTAACAAATGATATATCAAAACAAATATTACCTGCTATAGAATTGAGACTGTGATATTTAGTATTACCCAGTAAACTTAGTACCACAAACATGCAAATTCAATAAATGTGTATAAAATGATGTTGCTCTAGACTTAAATTGGTAACAAAGTACTTGCACATATACACAGTACAAGTATTTATTTGATACATAAATAAGTCTGCCTCCATGGCAAATAGATGCATTTTCAAGTTGAGGTATTCAAAATTTCTCAAAAACATTTTATTACTTGATAAGTTAAGATAAGATAAAAGCTTAATAATACATATACTAGTAACATTAGCTAAAATCTATTAACCAAATATAAATAAGATAACAATATAATTAGATTGAATGAATGTGATGCAATGATACAACATATAACGAATGAACATGATGAAAATTTGATCTTGATTAATACACTGAATATTAATAATGTACTATCACATTAACGTCAGTGAAAATAATGTACCATTAAAACAAAAGCAAATAGGACCTTTCCATTTCTTTATATGCCTTCTAAATACCTATAGATTAATAGCTCGTTTAATATCATCATCTAACTGATTCCATATTTGAGCCCCTTCATATCTCAATGAGTGCTTACCATACTGTATAGTTCTAAATTTAGGCATGGTAACCCTGAATAAACCTCCGACATTATGAATGTCTACCTTTCGAACAAATAGTTCATGTAGATAACTAGGTCCTATTTTATGAATAATCTTTTATAATATAGCATAAAGCCCGCTTCTGGATATTTTCTATTTTCTTAATATCTGATCACACAGCTTATACCGGTGGCTTGTCTCAGTGGTCAGGTTGCTGACTTCCATGAGGATATGTAATGATGGCACCCAACAGTGATCCTTACTTTTAGGCTAAGTAAAGGATCTTGCAAGTCCTTTTGGGTATCATGAAGTCAAGGTGAAAGTCATCATTATCACTTGAAATTTCAAGAATATTTGCAAGGAACCAGACACAAGATGACATGTCTGTCTGACTGACTTTACTAAATTTCAGTGGGGGACATCCAAGAGCTGTAGCACTGGTGTTTAATGCCGAAATATCATGAACTAGTTCATAGACAGACTGGTCTTCACTAGACACACAGCTACCATCAATAGTCAATGATAACCTGGCCAAATGTTGAGAGCAAATTTTCTGATCTGGTTTGATGTTAGTTCATCTAGTAACACTGTTGATCCCTCTGTTTTGGGAATACTAAACGTACTTAAACTACCTTTCATTGATTTGGTATGCATACAAAATGGATCACAACAGTTATTCTGAAGAAATTAACGTTTATCAAGAAACAATTTCTTGAAATTGTCATGGTTCCACTGTCTGTTGACAAGTCTATCACAGAACAGAGTGAATTCAGCTCCTTATCATCCAGTATCATCCTTATCACAAATTTGTTTTCTTCTGAAATATGAAGTTTTGTAGCAAGTATCCTCTGTATGTTGACCAATTGTGCAGTGTTCAAGATCCATTTTGATATATCCTTACTGGAATAACTACTGTGAATATTTAAAATGTTTTTTTAGGCTAGCAATATATATCATATTATAACATCAGCAAGTGATGAAAATAGCATGCAACAGATGATGCCATCATTGAGCATCAGGCAAAAACTTAAATTAAGTTTGGTAGTCCTAAAATTAAGTTTCTTTGTCCTAACCAGAACCAAGCCACAAAAATTGTCAAATTCTTTTTATAGCTCTTTTTTTTTAATTTTTAAGCTATGTGACAATAAACTTGACAAAATTATAAATTGTTTTGAGAAATTCTTAAATATCTTGACTTAAAATATGCATATTTTGAAAATTAATTTTAGTGTGAAATGACACATGGCTAGAAGCCAAGTCTAGAATCAAAATTTAGAGAAAACTGAGCTCCATCACATGGCATATTTTGATTTCACCTACCATAACCTAATTTTTTCTTCAGATTTCTGTAGTTAAATAGAACAGATTATACCATACTCACATGAATAACGGCCTCTGCTTGAACAGGGGCATGCTTGAACAGGGGCTGGGGCTAAATGTGATTTGAAATAAATAAGCACCCCTGTTTGATTTAGCCTTGAAGAAAACAAATGAAGAAACACATTCCCTTGGCTGATTTATAAATATGTTGTGCATGAATACTACTATAAATGTTGTGCAAATTCTATGACATGTCTTCTTATTATTATCTTTTAATAAAACGCAAATTTCGTACCATACGTTAACATGTTTTTGGATGGATGAACAATATATTTTCAGTACGATAATCATCTATATCAGACACAAACATGTCTTAAAACAATAAGAGCCTCTGCTTGAATAAGGGCATGCTTGAATAGCCACCGGGTGAAACAGTCATCAAAAACAATAGCCGCTGGGGCCCTTATTCGCATGAGTATGGTATGTGTATGCTTCCCTTGCATTTTATTATTACTCTAACGTACAGATGTTGAAGTTGTACAGGTTCAACATTACTAACTATTATGTTTCTGAAAATATTGACTTGCAAAGTTGGTGTAAAACAAAACTGAACTTGATAAAATCTAGGTTTTGGCTTGACCTACCAACCGCAGGTTTACATCTTACGTTCATTTTATTGCAGTTTTTGATAGACCTTTGATACAGCTTTCAGTCCTGAAAGGTTTATGTCTCTATGCCAATTAATTAAAAGGTTATCACGGTTTAAACAAAGCTAAACATTAGGCACAATTTCAAAAGCAGCATAATCAAAAAAAATTCTTTTAGAATTTGGTTCATTTTATATGGAATGACATATATATATATATATATATATATATATATATACACATACACACACACACACACACACACATACACATATAGAATATTTGTTTTGTATATATCAGGATGAATGAATAAAATAAATATATAGACATGCACACTGCATTTAAATTTACCTTGGTTTTACTTCTGAGATATCATGGATTTCTGTATAAAGTATCAACATATTGTAAAGTATACCAATTTGCCCAGTTTGTAAACCTCAGCTATTACCACGCCATTAGTGTTTACTGAATCGTTGATAGGTAGGCTTCACACAGTTCCCGGAAAATCATGGAGGGTGATACAGCAAGCGGCAGGCATCATATTATTTAGAAATAACTAATAAATTTGACATTGATGGAAAAACAAAGACTTAAAAAGATAGTGTCAGATTGCTGGGAATAATTAATAAACGATAAAATGGTGACATGAAATACAAACGAGATAGGGTTAGATTTATATAAGTGGGCATGCACCGATATGAAAAGTTAATACTAAGTGAATTAGAAACAAATTATCTGTAGAATTATCAATTAAGTACAGATACAATCAGATAACTGATGCCTGGCTGCAAGTATCATGCTGGGTCTCTGGCTGGGAATGGCTATATAAGCTAGTAGCGATTGACTCATGTGACAGCAAATAAGCAGTGAATAGAACAGTGAATGAAGCAGTGTCTCTCACTGCTAAATATAGTGGCGCATGTTACCAGATAGATCTTTTGTATAGTGGCAATAAACCCTGCTAGATGTAGCAGCAAAATCTTCCATCTTCTGTGTGTGAAGGAATGTGCAAATGAATAAATAGAATTGCTGCCTAGAATTCTATATGTGTCTAGATAAATGACTGGCAAACTATCTCAAGTGGTACACCTAATTGGTAGTGATCAGTTCATTTCCCCAAAATGTCTGCCTTCCATTTTAATTGTTACATTTCATGGCCCTTTCATGGTGCTTGGACGGCTCAGCCCAAGTGACAACTTGGCCCGGGGCCGAGTTGTCTTGGACAGCTGAGCCCCAGAAAAAGATATGTAAATTAATTTATTAATATTTGTCTGTGTATTATATATATATATATATATATATATATATATATATATCACTTCACTTCACTTATCCTCTTCATCCCCAGTGGGACATAAGGCCACAACAATGTTTTGCCACAAGGTCCTGTCTTTAGCTGAGGCCTGAGCCTCACCCCATGACAGCTTCTCTTTCAGCTCAGCCATTACTGTCTGTTGCCATGTCATCTTTGGCCATCCTCGCTTCCTTTTTCCAGGTGGTGTCCATCTCAGTGCCACTTTGGTTGTATATCTATATATCTATATATTAAGAGCTTGGTGGTGGTTTACTTGCCGTGCAAGACTGATATGGAATAAGTGCATGTAGCTGTGTGAAATGTAGTGGTAATGAATCTAAGCCAAGAGGTAGTAACTTTGACATTTGTAAAAGATATTAAAACATGTGAAGTGTCTATTTATCTTCATTATTCTGAAACTGTAAATATTATTTAGTCTGCAGCACAAACACAAATTGTATTTGATGCTGTTAAAACAACATGACAGGAACTAAAAACACATTTACCACAAAAACTTTAGCACATGCACACTCACATTTGTCAGAATACACACATACTTCTATTTGTACGTAAATTAGTATTGCAGCACTGTATTATATTGAATATGCTTTTGACAAGTGTCACCAACAATTAACTATCAATCAACTGATATTTGCTCTTTCAATCGTGCCATTGATTGGCCTACATTTCATACTAACTCCACCCAACTGACTCGATGTTGCACATTACTACAACACACCGTTTTCGTATCATTTATCATTGGGTGGAGCAACGGGGCTGAGCTGTCTCATAAGCCGATAAGGGGGCCGAATTGTCTCGGCCAAGTTATCAATTGGGATGGGCTGTCTAGCATTCCTACAACAGTATAGGACTAGGTGAACTGTCAGGTAAATTAAATATCCCGTGATAATTATCAGTAATAACTAAATCAAGCTGTGAATATTAGACTACCGCTTCTCATGGTGATAATATTCATGATCGTTATTGGGACAGAATTGCTAGGTCTAGATAGACCTACTGACACAGTGAATTGAAAGAGTTAAAAACCATCCATATGTTTTTCAGTGTAGAATTTTGTTTTATGTATTGTGTTATATGTTCAGTGACAAATTAGCTGTTACCTTTCACCTCTCAGTAAAACGAGATGATCTCATATTTTACTTTTAGCATAAGCACATTTAGATCTAATGATTAAACCTATTATCGCCCAATCTATAGATCTAATCACGAGTAGATCTACTAACATATTATTAAAAATATATCATTCATTTGGTGATAATTACCTATATAGCCTTCTTTAATGTGAACAGATTTATTCATGGCTATTCGATTTGAAATCAAACTATAATTAATTAAATGCACATGAAATACTTTAAAGCACACCATTCGACAATATTCCATAGGTGGCGCCAGTTGTAGCTAGGTTTATTCAACATGAGTTAGACCAAAGACTATTTAAGCTATCTGGTTAGACTTGTATTTAAATAAGTTTAACTAGATCTAGCAGCGTGTTGGAAATTTTAATTGGCCAGAGCATTGCTATGTTGAAGACATTCCCCAAATAAACAATTCATTCAATAAATAACGAGGAGAAATTCCAGCTGGATGTAATTCTTCTCGATTTCTCAAAAGCATTTGATAGGGTCCCACATGCTAGACTGTTACTGAAAGCCGCCCACTATGGTGTGACAGGTCACACACTCAGCTGGATCGAGCAGTTCCTGACAGGAAGACACCAGAAAGTTGTCCTTAACAATGAATGCTTGAACACCACCGAGGTCACGTCGGGAGTACCCCAAGGCTGTTCTTAATGTTCATCAGGACCTCCCCCGTGGTGTAACTTCAATGCATTAGGCTGTTTGCGGATGATTGTATCATCTATCAAAAGATGACCTCAACACCCTACAATGCTGGGAGAAAAAAATGGCAAATGAAATTTCACACAGAAAGGTGTCAGCTATTGCGAGTCACCAACAAACACAATGTCATTCAGGAGGACTACACTAACCATGATCATATCCTGAAAACTACAGACAGCGTCAAATACATAGGCGTGGAGCTGCACAATAAGCTTAGCTGGCAGAAGCACATCCACAGCACAGCCCGCAAAGCAGATCCAACACGTGCATTTCTCCAAAGAAACATGCGAGGATGCCCAAGAGACAGTAGGGCCCAGTACTACTCCACACTTGTTAGACCCATCATGGAGTACGCCAGCACTATTTGGGACCCTCACACCCAGAAAGACATTGACCGCTCTGATAGATTTGTCTACCAAGACTTCCAGAGAACCAGTAGAGTCACACAGATGATGACACAACTTGGATGGGAGTCACTAGCATAGCGTGGTGCGAAGGCAAGATGATGTACCAAGCAGTCCATGGCTTGGTGTGCATCCCAGTGTGGTCCTATCTGACCCCTGTGATATCAGCCACCAGAGGGAACTCTTTAAAGTTCTTCATCCAGTACTGCAGAACAACAACAATGCAGTACTCCTTCCCGGATACAGCCCGACTCTGGAACAGCCTCGCTCCAGATGTTGCGGCCGCTCAGTCACTGGAGTCATTTAAGACCAGACTCCATGGCTGTCTCCTAAGATGAGTCTGATAACAGCACCTTGTAGTTGTATATAGCCACGCACCCTGCACGAGTTAAATTTGTACAGGCACACCGCCATCACTCTCACTATAGTACACCAGTACGCAATATCCAAGTTTGGATTTTGTACTTAATAGGAAGAAGAAGAAGAACACACACACACAAACAAACAGTGTGTTATTATTTTTATAAATTTGTTAATAGGACGTTGTTGCATAGCCGAGCATCGGAAACCTGTTCGATGTAAAGAACCGAACACTCGGCAGCAACCACATGTCCTGTAGTAAATCATGCATGAAATTAACAAACCCCCTATAAGAGGCCGTGCCCTACTGCAAGGCCTGATGTATCGATTCCCCTCAGCGCTATCAGGAGCTAGGGCATGCGCGTTGAGTGCTCGGACCTTTAGCGACAGCCAACAGGTTTCCGATGCTTGGCTACGTAACCTCTTTGTTATTAAAAATATTTTTAACGATTTCAGCAGTTATTATTCAGAAGATATTTCACTGAGTATACTTTTTTGACAGATTTTTACAAACATAATTAATCTGATCATTCCAGGTATTCATAAAAAAATAATATAGACCCATACTTCAGGACCTCAGATTTGTCCTTGTAGAATATCACTTACTACTAGCTATTTGGATAAACTTTATGCAACATGTGGATCTCTGTGAAAAAATCTCTTTTTTTACAAATATCATAGAAAAACATATTATAATCTATTGTAAATCTAAAAAGTTATTTTTACAAATATCACAGAGAAACATATTAATAATCTATTGTAAATCTAAAAAGTAATTTTTACAAATATCATATAGAAACATATTATAATCTATTGTATCAAATGTGCTTTTAAGGTTAATGAAAAATTCCTACCATTATTATTTGGTAATGTCCTCCGTTACTGATAGTTGTATTAAGGCTATGAAAGTGAAGTGAGTGGTCTATTTAGCCTTGGGGAACATTTTCCAAATACAGGCATAGATCGGATTCGAACTCACAACCTGGAGGGTGGTAGTGCAGTGATCTAATTACTGTGCTATCAGAGTGCCCTATATGTAAGCGAAGACATTTTCATTTAAGTGATGCTGTCCTTTGTGTTTAATGTCTTTGTGGTATGTGAATGATATGAACCCAATATATTTGGGACAAATTTATGACAGTTTTGAAAATACAAATCTATATATTATGCTGAAGCAGTGAAATAAATTGATATAGATTAAACATAATTCTCTATAAGATATTTAACACCTAACCAACAACTTATTCTTTATGTGACATTTTGTTAGTTTGCTTTAACAATACTGATTTAACACTAATGAATCAGTTAAATAAAAATTAGTATCTTTATCAAATATATCTAATACTCTCTGGACCACTCTATAATACAGCACCATTTGTCTAAACTGGTGTTACCTTGGATCACTGGAAAATATTCATACAGACAAATGGCTGTTTTCTTACGTATCACTATTCAGCAGTAAAGTAACAAATACTGAACATCATCACACCCACTAATATCACTGTATAGCAGTCAACATGACTACCTTATTAGCAAATCATTATCAGAAAAAAATTAATATAAAACTGTTTAAAGTTCTACAGAGTGATGCCTTCTAAACAATTCTGACAGTTGGACAAAACTGGTATCTTTTCGAGCTTACTTGCTTATTTGCAGTAATTTCTTCAACAAACTTAAATTAGTTGTGTCTGTAATCGAGATATATTCAATAAAGCATGGACCAATTTTTAATAGTTCACACCCGCAACAAATAAAATGATGGGGCATCAAATATATCTCTATTGTGTGATGATTATCCTTTGGTAAATTACATGGTTTGCTAAAAGACGCAGCATATATACAAGTTTCCTGTTGTGGAGTGTAATCACAACTTTCACAATTAACAATTAATTGACGGTTCATATGCCATCATATTTTGTTTAGCAAATCAAAGCTGTGGTTACAACTAAAAGGTCAATAAGTTTATTATGTTTCGTCACGTTTTCTCAATGCAAATTTTATCATACAAGCTTAAGAGCTACACTGTGTGTGAACTTTAAAATGAATTTTAATGAGTAAACAATTTATTGGAGTAAAGAATAAAAGCTATAAAATATAACTATCACAATCAATTTGATATCATTGTAAGGATGTCACCTTCGTTATGTTACATGGCCGCAGTCAAGGTGAAGGGCACTGCCAAAAAGGTGGACACCACTGACATCATAATCCCAATCCCAACCAATGTCGTATTCACTACAGTTTAAGATTCTTTTGTCAGATTGTTTTTGCAAACACACAGACAAACACACATTTGGTCTGTCTCACATACACTATATATATATATATGACCAACATATGAACCCTTTATAAAAAGGTAAGCATCGCCATCTGGTGATTAATGTGTTCAATATATGAAAGAAAGCTTAAAAGTTGCATTCCTCGCAAACTTTGAAGCTTGCTCCTGCTACTTGACCCTTCGGCCCATATATCTAAGGATTTAAAATAATTTAAAAAAATAATTATAATAAGTAAAAATCATAGTCCCAACAAATATTATATTCACCGCTGTTTAAAACTCTTCGGTCAGGATTTTTTGCGAACATACAGAAACGAACACACACACATATTCACTTTTATTTTATTATATGTAAAGGATTGGATCATATCTGGTTATTAAGAGCCTTGTTAATTTAATAGTTTAGACAACAGTGATTTTTCACATGTACTGGTTATATTGTATATGATTATCACACACACACAAACACACTCCTAAGCACTTATCTCCTGGGACACATGGTTGAAGACTGTTCTCTTAAGAAAATCAGAAGATCAGGCATGTGTGTGTGTGTGTGTATGTGTGTGTGTGTGCTCATTAGCATACAGTATACACACGTAGAGTTAGTGTTTACTGTTCCGTGTGTTTCTTTCTTCAGAAACAGCATCTAAAATAGAATAAAAGTAATGCAATATTTGACCAGTTTTGTATAATATTCAACTGTTTAATTACAGAACAAATGCAACATATCTTTTTCACTGTACGTAATCTCAGAACAATAGGACACCTTTATTCTTGGAGGATGTGCCAGTTTCATGTATCCAGCACTGATTACAGTTTTGACCAGGACACCGTTTTATCTCCATTTTATTGAAGTACGTGTTGGCACAATGTTTGTGTAACTTGACTGGACATTCCGTGCAGTCCTGACCCTGGAAAGACACGGCAATAAATGTGAAAGTTATCATTGTCATTACGATGTTCTGAAGAATAATAAAACTTAATGGAACACATGTTCAAATAATTGTCTGGGGAAAAAAAACACAACTAACATATATACATCAATTTTTTTTGGTAGTGAAAAAGGGAGCTCCCAGAAGCACCTTGACTTATATGCCCAACATAGTTCCTACCAGCCGAAGGAAATATTTTGGCCATCCTGGACACACAACGCTACAGGATTCAATCCAATAATAGCCAGAGTCAGAATAAAATTGTCGCATCGCTGCCTATTAAATCATTATTATTCAATAACTAACACTGTTGTCACTTCATAGGGTAAGGTTAATGTTTATTAGTGACTTGAAATAATTGCCTTGATGTACAGCAATAACTAAATCAGTTTCGTTCTCATTTTTATTAATCCCAAAGCTAACACGCAGTTGATGACGACAATTAGTACTGGTTCCTAAAAAAATGATCCAATTTTAACAGGACTTAGGCATGCTTTATCAATAACAAAACATCTGTTAATTGTACGAGCACTTGGTACGCTTCTATCAATGTGATTAAGTTTTGTATTTCTATTTACCTGAACACATATCCTTTTACACATATTACATTGAACAGTACTTTCCGGATACTGATCAAACAAATACTGTTCTAGTTCCAACAATGACCGTGGTGACAAACTGTATACTCCTTCAGCATTCTGAAATCATATAAATATACTCTAAGCTAGTTTTGGTAATGATATAACCATTTTTTTGGTGTTGGATATTAAGATGGCAAGCATCCAGTATGATAAAATATCTAAACACAGAACTCTATGTCTTGCAGCTATGTATTAGTCTCCCGGGAAGAAGAGTGAATGAATTATTTTCTCCAATTAATTCAGTGTAACGTCTCATGTACGGAATTATAACGTAGTTTACATTTATAGTACGTTATGATTCATACAAACATATACTGCACCTAACCACATTATGACGAGTTGATGCACGTGCAATAAAGGATCAAAACACGTGGTTGATTTCTCTGAAAAGAACCTGACAATTTCATATATTGCAAGTACACATACATATTCAAATTAGATACCTTATTAAGCCAGTTTTCTCTCTCTAACTTCTTCAGCAAAAACTCTGCTTCCTTCTTTGCCATTTTATCCACTTGATGAACAAGATTCAAAGAATCAATAGTTGATATTGTTCCCGTATCTGATTCAACAATTGCTTCTATCTACAAAAGACATAATTTGATGATATAATAATATAATAATGCATTTTTATATAGCACCAGAACCAGGTAACCCTGTTCTGAGGTGCTGTACAATATTACTATCCCTGACTCAGACCCGTTTCCACCCAGCACACATCTCAACTCCCAATGGAACATACAACACATGCTGCCACTAAAGGCACAAAGCGTTACTCAAACACATGGCTATCACATCCTCTCAGGTTCTCATTTTTATGGAGCCTCAAACCCAAGACTCTTTGGCTACAAGTATTACGTTCTAACTAATTGTGCCATCACAGCTTGATTATGTTTAACTATATTTTTTATAAACATATTATATATATAGCTCTTTATAACTTTTATATACACAAAATTTTCTATATAGATTACAGACATACTATGTGGTGGTGTTACAGTGTTGTGGGTGGAGCCAACAGTATCCAGACCATTTTAATTGGTTAACTGGTCACGTGCGGAGTGCAGATTACAGGTATGCTATGTGATGGTGTCACAGTGGGGGCAGAGTCCATGGTATCCAGACCATTTTAATTGGTTAAATGCTCACTTGGGGTGCCACAGTCAGTGTGCATATCTGATATATATATATATATATATATATATATATATATATAAGGAACCAAAGTTCTCAATCAATAGTGAGCTCCGGTGGCCTAGCGGTTAAGCACATGGCACTTGGTGCCAACGGTCGCAGGTTCGAACCCTGTAAGAGGTTGAAACTTCTCCAGGGATTAATTTCTTGGCTCACTACATCATGGGTGGATGACTACGTTAAATGGCACTGCTGTCTCCACTGAATTATTTAAAATAAAGGGGGACGTTAAAAACCACCTGAGGACCTAAAACACTCTGGCAGTGACCACCCTCAGGTTATTTCGGCTCCATCTTTCCGTACTGCTCCCCTGTGAGTGGTGGGGGAGGAGATTTCTCAACCACTCCAACATAGAGGCTGTGCTGATTAAGCGACAGCCTGGGGATTCTCCCCGAACAACAAAACCTAAACCTAACCTAAATCAATTTGGTTCCAGTATATTGGTAACACCATATGTAAGTGTAAAAAAATTGCAAAAGCCTAACCACAAGGCTCTTTTTGCTAAAGAGATATTTGATGATATCAAGTCTTGGATGCATCCCCATGTAAAAGTGTATTTTGTAATCATCAAAGATGTGTTTATATTCCACTGTCCAGTAGGAGCCTTGAAACAAATATCTTTGCTTAGTTCCACCCAGAAGGGGTCAGATCCTATATTCACTTTTACAACCCTGCTGGATACTAAACCACTTACATCTGGTAAGTTTACAAAAGATCTCAAATAGTTATTAAAACACTACTAAACAGTTAGATTTGGGGACAGGCTATAGTAGTCACAGTTTTAGGAGAGGAGGGTCAGTTTTTGCTCCAGATTGGCATTCCAAGTAAGATGATAACATTAATTAATTCCTAAATAGCAATATCTATATATAGATTACAGGTATGTTATGTGGTGGTGTCACAGTGTTGTCGGTGGAGCTCACGGTATCCAGACCATTTAATTGGTTAAATGCTCACTTGGGGCGCCACGGTCGGTGTGCGTATCTGATATATATATATATATATATATATATATATATACATACAAGGAACCAAAGTTCTGAATCATTTTGGTTCCAGTATAATGGCAACACCACATGTAAGTGTTAACGTTGTAAAAATGGTAAATTAATTTGTGGATTTAATTTGTTTTGTAGGAAACTTCAATTCCAATTTAAAATTTCTCAATTCCAATTCAAAATTTCTTAATTCCAATTCTAATTCAATTTTTTTAAATAATCAATTCCGGAATTGAATTGACTGGTACAGTGGTTGTGACTGATCTTCAAATGACTGTGTCTTTTGCTGATTATCCTACCAGTAGTGTTCATTCCAATTTGTTGACATCATCACTGATCCAAGAAAAGTTCTTCGCACATGACAAAAAGATGATGTATACCAGTGATTTAGCTAGGCCGTATTTTAGTGACATTGACACATTTATTAAAAACATATTGCTTTAAAAAGACACCAGAAAATAGCTATTTCGTACAAATATATGGATACATCTCTTGTTTTTATGACATGCAATTCAGTAGATCCCTATTAGAACATGCGTAACTATGGTAATAATCAATGACATCTTAACTCCTGTACGTGATTTTGCTTTGCAAAAACTCTACTGGAACAGAATTCCCCCCACGAAAAGAAACCGCATATTTATGAACAAAACAAATTAGTACTCAGTATTCTGTTTATGACCAGGGTTGCCAAGTTTGTGGTTTCCACGCAGAATTGGACTTGTTCCAGTTTAGTCCTGCTGGAAGTATTTAATATTTTCGAGTTGTGTTGTTTTGGGTTTATTTTCAAGCACATGCCACTAGTATTGCAATATTGCAATATTGTGACTTGCTATTCCTCCTATTACTACTTATTGAGAACACACACACACACACACACACACATATTTATATACACACAGACTTTAAAGCTTGTGAAGGGATACTTGGACCTTCAACCCTTAAAAGTAAGGGTTTAGAATAATAAAAAAAATTAATGAATAAACATCATAGTCCAAACCACTGACATATTCACCACCTTTTAAGACACTTTTGTCACAATGTTTTGTGAACACAAACAGACAAAGAAACACACACACACACACACACATTTGTTTGTGTGTGTTCATTAAAAAGAAACTTTACTGAGAGCTATAAGAACTCATATAACACAGAGGAACATGTTAGCTACCATAAATTGCTGCCACCTGGTGAATATTATATTTTGTGAATAAACACACACACTTTTGCTTTTGTTTATATAGATATTACTTGTATTTTCAGTCAAATCTGCATTGTCAGTTTCTACAGAAGCAGATATGCATAAGTGATCCTGTGAGGTTGATAATGAAAAGTACTTTCAATTTATGCAACTTCTTGTATATATGCCACATCTATCCCATGTACTAGTGATCATTAAGTTTTATAATGCACAGATACTTTTACTGTTAATTTTACAGTATAGATTTTATTCCATAAAAGTTCCTTTCAATCTTTTTAAAGATTATCAATACTAACTAAGCATAACAACCCCACTAATTTGAGAAAGTCCATGAAATACACGTAACTGCTATAACTGTAAACTTACCATTTTCTTGAAAAATTCCAGTTCATTGACGGTATAATCAGAAGCCAATTTAGTGATTTCAGACTCTCTTGTATTTACCTGTAAAAAAGATTATTTCATATTAACTAGCAGATGGGAATTTCAAATATTTCTTATCACCACTATCAGAGTGATCTAGATGTTTACTACTGGTGTTCTATAGAACCTACTTTACTCACATTCCTCAAACATGGCGACAACTCCAATTTGTCAAATTGTCTTTCAGTTATAACTGACAACTCTCTTCTATCCAACTTCCTTGTGGAATTGACAATCAACATTCAGCATTATATCAAAGGAGAGAGTAACCAAAAATTTGGGTTGAAATATTTTCATAATGGTGATACTTTGAAATCTATTTACAGATTGCTAGTAAATTGATTTAAATGTGTTAGGTTAGAACACACTAACCATTATATATATAAGCATCTATGATAAAGTCTGATTTAGGTTATGTCTGTTAGTTTCATGATCAAAAACAAATAATACATTTTATAACACATCAATTACAGTAGGTGATATACGATAACTTCCTCAACAAGCCGACTGTTCATGGATTAATTTAAGGTTGGTGCATTACCGTCATCATATATGGATAATGAGTACTTAGAGGCAGCTGACATTAAAAATGATAACTGGTGTTGATAATGGGAGTCATGTATAAATCCTGAATGAGGCTAAGTGACAAATTTCCAATGTTTTGGTGTTCTTTTTAAGATTACATGAATATAATATCTTATATTTTAAATGCTAAGTAAAATATATATTCCATTATATCTAATGCTAAAACTGGTTCTATACAAGTGTAACAAATTACAGGAGTGTTAATTGTTGAGAATGCTAAGTATTGATAATAACTTACTAATCCATAACAATGTGAACCTGTATCCTCAGAGATTGCTTTACGTATCTCTAGATGTATTGGTTTAATGGCAGCATTTATAACTTTCACAAACTCTGCCAAACCTTCATCAGGATGAGGCTCTGCAAATAAATATTTAAAAATACAAACATTATATAATGATTTTGGTATTTTTGTTTAATTTTGCATTATATCGTCTCCAATGAAAAGAAAAACAAAAGAAGTAACCTGTGAAATGAGAAAAATGAATATATTATGTATTTATAAACATAATTTTTTTAGTTCATTCATAAAGTTTAAAGTGAATGAAACCTATAGTTAGCATTTAAATATTTACAATGAGGCACAATGTTATTTATGATGGTTCTTTTAATACATAGAAAAGTGAAGGCAAGAATATTTGATAAAAGATACCATTAAATCTTGCACAAGATGTCTTGTACAGTTTTCGGACATCACGAGCAATCAGAATTCCATGAGACATAAATCCTTGAAGAAACATTCTATGACTATCTCTCATAGCCATTTTTTCCTAAAATAAAATAATTTTTGCATATCATATATTTCAAGTTAGCATGCTACAAATTTATAAAGTGTCACATTTCCAGAAGACAATGAATGGCCTAAATTGTGCTGATGTGTCGTTAAACAACATTCATCCATCATCCATCCAGAAGATTCACATACCAACATAATAAAAATCAACATTACATGAGATTTTAAATCAGCATTTATCATACGAAGTCTGAACAACAAATCCATATATATCTTATTACATACAATTTTCAGGAGTGCCATCAGCAATTTTTTTTTAAATTTGGCTGTTTTACAGAAATTTTGGTCCACACAGTAGGTTATGATCCCCCAAAATACAATGTTAATAAATATAAGCTAGATGTCAATTCTATTTTGTCAATTCTACTCAGTTACATTTGGTCAATTCCAAATCAAATTTATCAATTCGAATTGTATCAATTCCAATTTTTACCAACTCTTTTTTACCTACTACTTTTTGCCATGTGTAGGTACTTCAATTACCCACTCTGAGTACCTACTTGGAATACCTACTCCGAGTAGTTTATATTGCAAGTAGGATTGTCATGGAAGAAATATTCCTGATTTACAAAATTAAATAGTAAATTAATTTGTGGATTTAATTTTGTTGTAGGAAACTTCAATTCCATTTCAAAATTTATCAATTCCAATTTTTTTAAATAATCAATTCCAATTACGGAATTGAATTGACCTCATGTCTGTTAGGTTCATTTACATCAGTGTAGCTCTCAGCACTGATGTTAATATTGCTTAGTGCAGCCTGTGATCTTGAAGATGGCTTGTTTAGTCTAGATGAACATTATACATAATCACCTAATCTGTGATACTTATTTAAATTTATGCATGATGTAATAAATGACATAAGGCTAATAAAACACAACAACGAATTCTGTAACCTATAATGAAAGGAAAATAAATCTGGTGTATTCTGCTCCACAATGGAGACAATCTGAGTGTGACATTAGCAACATTTCAAGACTGTGAAATGTTAAAAAGGACTTTAATTCATAAGGGTGATTTTAATTAATGCAATGTATGGTGTAATGAAAATAGTGAAAGAACTGAGCAATATTTAATAGACATAACAAGTGCTTTAAGGCAATTCTTGGGTGGCCAAAACCCTTTATTCCATTGATTCTAAATACAATGACGTTTACCACCATGATTAACCAATTTATTATGTTATCTTACAAGTTATACAAACATTTTGTGTTTTTGTTGATAGAAAGATCATATTAAGTTTTTGTTCACACAAATCAATTTCAGCTAACTGCCATGTGGCTGATTAACTACACAGCAGTATTGTAACACAAGTTCAGTGTTGGCACACAGAAATTGGTGACATTACATACACTGGGTTGTAACTGTATCAAAACACACAAATTGATTATTTCAGTACACAACTCTGTGCGGCGGAAATTCTCCTAGTGGGAAGGACTGAACAATTCTTACAGGTTCTTTATAGTTCATGTAGTTCCTACTCGTGGTAAAGGGCCTGAATTTTTGCACTCACACAATTAAATCATCCACATATCATAATCTCATTAGTATTTGATGTCAGAGTTTTGACAAACTGAAAACATTTATTGGTTGGGATTAATCTTATGTACAGATGTTATGATATAACACTGCAAATAACTGAACACCCTTCCCTGCATAATCACCAATTATGATTACATATACAATATAATTGATTACAATTGCATCATATCTGAAAATGACAATTAAAATCATGTAATTCAAATTTTGATTATCAGCCATTCCACTTCTGTCTACTTCACATTAAATAATAACAATAATGTTCATGTTCCATATATTCATTGGTATTACTATCTCCCACTAAACAGTTCTCTAAAACATGAGAAAGGTTTTCATATGAAAACATTATTTTAGCATTATTTATCTGAACCTTCTGACACAAAGATCGATGAAAGATTAATTAATGAAGCTATTGTCAATGGCTTCATTAATTGGCATTGGCCCTATAATCTATAATGACCATACTATACTACTGTCCATAGTATAGGCTCTATTATTTTTTTTTATACTAATACTGTAATACTTCATTACTTGACTGGATATATGATTTCATGTTGGGCCAGAAACGTTGAGTTGTGGTTAATGGCAACCTGCCATCTTTAGCCAGTATACTTCCACATTTTGCATCTGCTGGACTCCTGACAGAAATGTTCAACAATTTCTTCATGGGGAAAACCACAATCATCATGAATAAGATAATTTCTTATTCCCCAAATAATACCTGTGATATCACCATGGATGCAGATATTATGTTTAATCGGAAAACGCTCGAAATGTTTTGACCGGTTTCTGAAGTTGAGGTCAAGGAGATAATCATCAAGTCTCCAAACAAGTCATGTGACTTGGATTAACTGCTCATTTTGGCTTTTAAAGAAATGTGTGGATAAAATACTGTCTCTGATAACAGCCATTATAAATATGTCAATGGGTGAGTCAGTGATGTTGTTGTGTTTGAAACAAGCCACCAGAAGCCTGCTGCTTAAAAGATCTGGGTTGGATAAAGAAGATATGAAGAATTATCATCCTATTTGTCACCTTCTTTTGATCTGCAAACTTTTCAAAAAAGTAGAAGCAAGGCATATAGAAAAGCACTTAGAGCACAATAACAATGATCAGTCTACTTATTGTAGAGGTCATTCAAAACAGAAACTGCTCTCTTGAAAGTGCCCAGTGACATTGTTCGGGCTCTTGATGAAGGATCCATGACTGCATTGATTATGCTTGATTTTATCTGAAGAGTTTAGAGTCTAAAGGAAAATTCTAAACTTAGTTTAGAATTTTTCTTTGGCATCAAGAAAAAAGCCTTAACTTGGGTACAGTTGTAATTCACTGACAGAACTCAGTGTGTTTCAGTTGCGGATAAAATATCACCAGATGTAGGTCTTCATTTTGATGTACTACAGGGATCCATTTAGGATCAAAGAAGGATGCAGAAGTGGCAATTAGGGTTTAATGAGTCAAAATGTAAGGTTCTCTTCATCCAAGTAGCTTAACTGAATGGGTGAAGTACCAGATGGGTGAGACAATGTTAGGAATAATGACAAGTGAGAAAGATCCTGGACTGTTTCTAGATGATGAACTTAAGTTCTTAACAAGGTGTTATACATCATTGGATTGGTGAGGACCACTTCCACACACCTCTCAACTGTTCACAATGATGGTCAGTCAGCATTGGAATATGGGGTACCCTAGATTCCCACAGAACAAATTCAAAGTTGAAAAAAATCCAAAAATGAGCCATCAAGCTGATTCTCAAGCTAAGGTATCTCCCAGATGAAGACTATTAGCACTACCATCATTGGATGCATCACAGGACATGTTGTTTGCATGTTTACGGGCACTTCTTTTGAACAAGATAGGCTAAATGACCACCAACGGTAATGAGGCAAAGTAAAAAATTAAACACCTTTCAGACATGCCCACACCAAGATTTGAACTTAGGCATTTCGGGAGTATCACAGGAGAAGAGGGGACATGTCGCATGTATTTAAGATAGCTAAGGTCATCATTAGAGTAAGTCCTTCTTAAGTATGAATATAGAGTAGAGTCCAGTACTAGATCACATGACCATAAGTTTGTACAGAAGCATGGAAGTCTAAGCATCCATCGTTAGTATGGTAAAAGTGGTAGTGGTTAATGACTAATATTAGCTCACTGTCAAAGTGATCCACACCCCATCACTAAAGGCTTTTAAGTCAAGATTAGATAAATTCTGCATCAAGCTATGTTAAGGAGAGATACAACCTACCATGACCGTCAAGTAATTAAAACCATGTACAGATAGTTGTCAACTTATGACTTTAATTAGTTATGTTATGCTCCGTAAATCTGGGAAATATACAAGTGAACAGGGGGTGACGAGGTGGCCTATGTTATAATTACCTTAAATATATTAGACTGTGTCATGAAATTATAATCATTTTTAAAGGGATAGTCAACCTTCCTTTCACATTTTGAAGACTAATACAGCTATACTCACAAATAATTTCAAAATGTGTAAACGACCACCCACATATTATTGTGGAATGTTTTGGTTACTGTTCTAAGCATTACATATTTTAAAAATATTTTCTGAGGGTGGACTGTCCCTTTAAGTTGTACTGCCAGTCATAAAGTTATAAGTTGCATAGGTTGACAACTACTTGTATTACAGTTAAGATCAAAATAAGTTAACAGGCATAATCTCAATATTCCGTATACCCAGCATCAAGGTAACAATTCTACTACAGGCTAGCCTAGGCTAGGATTAAAGATGATTAGGCCTAGCACCGAATGTTCAGACATATTACATATACGTTGACATAGACTTTGTAATTATAATTATTATAATATATACACAACTTACAAGTGCTACAAATAATGAATATTTAATAAAGTGCCCTTACTAGCAGGAGCCATTCAAACTCAAAGGTGCTGTACAAATAATATGTAATATAATAATACCACAAATAATTTGTCTATAAAACCCTTTAAGAGATTTAAACAATAATTATTATTTATCTGTGAAAGCAATAGGTGTGTTTTTAGAATGGATTTAAAATTTTCTAGGGACTATGCATTTCTAACAGTGGGGGCTGGAATACTAAACACACAATCACCATATGCCTTGAAATGAGAAACAGGTACCTGCAATAGTATCTGACTGGATGACCTGAGTTTTCTGGATGATTTTCTAATGATGATGATGATGATTGATGTTTTATGGCCACTTTCATGCACATTCTAGTCTAAATGGGCCAAATGACCTCTAAAGGTAATGAAGCAAAGTCAAAGATGAAACACCCTTCAGATATTTATTAGTGGGCTTTTATGTTCTAAGTGGAATTTCTTCACAGGCTATATTTTTCCCAGGACATTTCCTGATTTTATAAAATTCCAGGACATTTCCAGCATCTGGAAAATAAATTTGTTATTTTCCAGGACACATGGGAACCCTGCATTTGCATCCTATTTCAGGTATTTATACACATGTTAGGTTTACAGTGTAACAGACATAGGGTCAATTCATTTCCGGAATTGGAATTGAGAAATTTTGAATTTGAAGTTTTCTACAAAAAAATTAAATCCAAAAATTAATATACCATTTTTACAATGTTAACACTTACATGTGGTGTTGCCATTATACTGGAACCAAAATGATTCAGAACTTTGGTTCCTTGTATATATATATATATCAGATGTGCACACCGACCGTGGCGCCCCAAGTGAGCATTTAACCAATTAAATGGTCTGGATACTGTGGGCTCCACCCACAACACGGTGACACCACCACATAGCATGCCTGTAATCTATATAGAGATATTGCTATTTAGGAATGTACCCCCCCCTTCAATGTTTAGAACAGGCAAAATTAAATTCACAAATTAATTTACCATTTAATTTTTTAATTCAGAAATATTTCTTCCATGACATTCCTACTTGGAATATAAACTACTTTGTATTCCAAGTAGGTACTTGGAGTATCTACTCATGGTAAAAAATATTAGGCAAAAAAGAGTCGGAAAAAATGGAATTGAGTGGAACTGGAATTGACAAAATGGAATTGACCCCATGTCTGCAGTGTAAGCATAATTAAATGTATGCATATTCTTTACTTAATTATATCTATAACATGAAATAACAAGATTACAGAAATGCTTCAAATTCTATTGATAAGACACGTTTTTATATATTCTACAGGTTTTCTTCTCCTTCCACATGTTTATAGCTAACTCATAGTCAAACTCAAAGTCAGCCACAGAATATTTTGATGTTTTAATTGTCATCAATACATTGAGGTGGTTTTCTTATAATTTATTATAACGACTTGTCTTCATGGAATTTTAGCAACTAAAAACACACTCACAATCAGCAGTCAGGTATGGCATTATTAAAGCAAATGTCATGGGGAGACTGTTAATGCACATAACACTTACAATATTACATCATGTGCTTTTATTCCGCACTAATTAAGTGGTGCCCATGAATTTTTATATTTTGCGCCATATGTTAAAATATCACAGGTATCCATCAAAAATGCATTGTAGAAGCAATACTGCTGATGGACTCCAAGAGTTTGTAGATTATTTTGATGCTACATACATTTCTGGCACATTCGCCTGCGACATCTTCCTCCTATATCTTGCTCCCACAACATCTGTAAAGGATGGAACAATTCCTTCCATTCTCTCATCAGTCACTAACATCCAATCATATGGACCTGTAATAAAGGCCTTCAGAAAGAATCAGGCACTAGCTGCAACAACAATACTTCAAGACCAGATTGGTGAACAACCAAAAAACCTTGCCTGTGAAGATCAGAAAATCTTCATAGAACGCCTTATCAACCTGCGTTCAGATCGCCAATCCTGATCCTGCAGATTGATCATTCATAATTATGTATACAGACTTTTATTTATGAGACTGGCATTTTGTCCACTTTGACTTTGCCAAGAGTCTTTCACTCTTTCTTTGGGGTTAAAAGTCCTGTTATCATATTCAGTGTGTACAATCTATCCGGTATCATCAGCATAGAAGTGATATTTAATGCGCAATGATCCCAAGAGGACGGGTATAGATCTGCATTCGTAACATTCAACATTGTCTTGTGAAAACTACAGGACCAAGAACTGAACCCTGTGAGTGTGAACATCAACATCATGAACATGGTACACCAGATTACAAAAAGGATGAGGTCAGTGCCATTTCTTTTAGTGGATTATGATAAAACTTAGTAAAAGGTGTAAAATTTGAGTGAACAGAACTGTGAATCATTTAGCACATACTTTTTATTTTCTTTTTAGGAAATCAATCAATAAAAAAAACAGTATTTATAAATTGGTAACTCAACCATTGACCTAAAAGAAAATGAAATCAACATACGGTGTTGTTTCCCAGGCGTTCCGTATACAAGCTATTTCGTACCCCATAGTTCCGTAACCGTATAGGCATTGTACCATTAATTCTGAGGGAAAACAAAAAGCTATCTGTTATAGTTATTAATATATGTAACAATTGTGTTGACCTTCTTTGTGTATAGATCTAGTTGGTTCTCATTATTGGGAGTCTATAAATGTCCTATACGGCTTTTGAAAATAAATAATATTGAATGACAGATAATTTTTAATACACAGAATCCACCAAATATGAATAAACTATGAAGTAATTAAAACTACATTATGGAGTTTGTCAACCATAAATATCATGATGATATCAATAAAGAGAGCTGCTAATGCAAATCTCCCTCCCAATAATTTCTTATGTCCATGGGAGAAGTTAATGTAGTAAGTAGAAAAACCACTCACAACATGGCGGCACACGTGAAACTTAGTGGAAAATGGAAAGATGTCAAGATAAACCCGAATATCTTCATGGGTCAGGATTTTTCTGGGTTTGTTTGTATGCAGGAGCTCGCTGATTACGATGTTATTCAAAGCAAGCCGGTTGTTAAAAAAGAAAAACAGGTGAGTTCGAAATAGGAACATTCTTCTATTATCATTACATTCATAGAATATGATAGATATAGATGATAGAATGATAGATAAATTAAAGATAGAGCACCATGATTATAGCTCAAATATTAAGGAAGTTAGAGACATTTTACTTCTTCAAAAATGGCAAATTTATGGTTACTTATTATTTAACATGGAAATGAATGGGAAGGTCTGTGACCTCAAATCCAATTTTCACAAAAATGTATATAACTCTCTTAATATTCAATGAAATGGCTTGTCTAAATAACTAATTGATGTCTAGATAACTACTGATGTATAAAAAACTAATTTATGTATAAAAAACTAACTGATGTCTAAATAATTAAATAAGTAACTGCATCATGATGTCTAAATAACTAACTGATGCCTACAAAAAAAACCTGATATCTAAATAACTAACTAATGTCTAAATAACTAATTGATGTCTAAATAATTAATTGGTGTCTAAATAACTAAATGATGTATAAAAAAATAATTGATGTCTAAAAAACTAAATGTCTAAATATTTAAATAAGTAACTGATGGTCAAATAACTAACTGATGGCCAAATAACTAACTGATATCTAAATAACTATCTGATATCTAAATAACTAATTACTATCTAAATAAATAACTAATTTCTAAATAGTTAATTGATGTCTAAAAAATGTTGTCTAAAAGTTTTATTAATGTCTTAAAAAATTTAATAATGTCAAAACAAATTATTAATGTCTAAAAAGGTAAATGATTAAATATTTAAATAAGTAACTGGTGTCTAAATAACTAACTGATGGCTAAAAAACTAACTAATGTCTAATAGTACTACACTGTCATATGTTTTGTCCGTTTGCCAGTATGCGACCATATACATGTTTCTAGATGGATTTCCCAATGGCAAATCCAGAAAAAAAACGGGCGTCCAAATATTTTTCCACAAGCTATTACAGACGTTTGAATGTACATATGATTATGAAACTTTCAGCAAATTAAACTTTAGAACATTATCTACATTTTGTATATGTTTGTATATATTTTAAAAGATTTGTTCAAGCTAATTTAGATGGCTTTTGTCAACATGTAACTTCATCAACGCACCATTAATTAAATTTTTGGCCGATCATTAAAATTCGAAAACAAGGCTAAAGTATGCAAAACCCCTGATGTCATCCGCAGGTCAAACCAATAAGAACACCTGTATAGGCTTCATGAATATTCATGAAAGGGGGTACCCCCGAAACGATCTGAAAGAAATGTCGATCCCCGCGGTGCTGGCTCTGTCCACGATCCAGAATGAAGAGCCGTTTATACGCACGTACCTAGATCTAGTCATATCATATCAACATATGTTGATATCTAGATCTACTCACTCGAACTCACTTGAAACCTCTACAGGCTCTTATAGGATATAGTTTAAAATTTCATTTTTTTGTAGTGGTACAGTCTACAGACAGCGGTGGTTTGACCAGTGTCTGTCAAGGCGGGTTTTGAATGTGTTTAGGGTTGGAGCTGTGACTATTTTCTCTGGTAGGCCATTCCAGCTGTCGACCACTCTTTGACTGAAAGTGTGCTGTCTTAATGTAGTCCGGCAGTGATTTTTCTTTAGTTTCAGACTATGGGAGTGTGTCTTGCTTTCTTCTGCTAACTGCAATGGGGATGCTCCTATGGTGTCTACCAGGCCGTTTAGGATCTTATATGTTTCTATCATATCTCCCCATCTCTACGGTAAACTAGACTTGGCAGTTTTAGTTGTTTTAGTCTCTCTGATTAAGGAAGTTCCTTCAGTTCCCGAACTAACTTCGTAGCTCTGTGTTGGACCTTTTCAAGATGGTCTATATCCGCTTTCTTGCATGAGCACCAAACCGTGTTGGCATACTCCAGGTGATCTCCGACCAGTGATTTGTACAGCTGTACCAGCATGGCTTTGTCAAGGTATCTGAATGACCTTCGGATTGCTCCAAATACTCTATCGCCTTTGTTCACTGCTGCTCCTATGTGCTTGCTAAATTTTAGGTCCTTAGTAAAGAGAACACCAAGGTCTTTTTCTTCTTCCACAGCTTGGGAACATCCACACAATTAACTTAAGGGGGATAGTTCACCCTGAGATAGTATTACTTAAATATGTAATGCCTATAACAATAAACAAAATTTCCACAATAATAATCACAAACTATACCTAATCCAAATTACTGGAGGGTCACCATTATGGCTGCACCAGATGCTAAAATGTGAAGGAGAAAAGTCAAGTACTCTGACGTCACCTGACCCAGGAGACCATTGGTATACAGAGTTCACATAAACACCAGTTAGTGTTCCCGGTTCTCCTCACGCTTTCTTCGATGATTCCACTTTCTTCAAAACAATTGGAATCATCTTCAAACTGATATGGCTGAATGTCAATTATGACTTAAATTTAGTGAGACTACTATGTTTTGTTCTGGATTTATTCTTGGCTAACACTTGTTTACATTCTTTTAAGTGGGTTATACAGACTTCCCGTCAGATTGCTTGTTTCAAGTGATGTCAAGATTTAGGAGCTTCAAGTCTGTGTCTAGCTTCAAAATGGCTTATATTTTGTGATAATTTTCATGTTGACAAAACATTCTTTTTTTAAAGATTGATGAGAAAAAATCCAAACATAAAGAAAAGGTTTCAACTAAGAGGGGATTGATGTCTGCAGATGTCCATGAAGATTCAGCAACAAATCAGAACTTAGATATTGATCATCCATTAAAGAAAAAGAGAAAAACCAAACATCCAGATATGAATATTATCCAGCCTGAACTCGAGGGAAAATCTGATTCTGTTGAAAAACACAAAGATTTATTGAATGTATCTTCTAAAATACAGAGTGAGTATTATGTTGCTAATGACATCAGACCAAATTGTTTATTGTTCAGTATGGCATTGAAACATTTTACTTGAACAGTACAAAACGTAATATACCATATTTTGTGCTTTACAGAACAGGCTTCGTTGAAGAAAAAGAAATTTAAATGTGATAAATCTCAACTAACAGAACTAACAGATGATAAGAAGAAAGCTCATGACGTGCAAGGTAAACATGAATGTTGTTTTATAATGAAGATTAAAGTTGTTTTCTTTAACTACATGTGTGTTGCTCTTACGTGTTTCATTAATCAGAATAGAATTAATTACACTAGTATTTTGTATCAGGTACATATATGTCTTACTGTGAGGATAAGTGATATATTTATTTGTTTCTAGACATGTCAGCATGGCAGAATCTGTTTGTACCAGCTCCAGTTTTAACAGCACTTGCTGAGAAAGGATTCACTTCCCCGACACCAATACAAGCATTAACGTTGGCTCCAGCTATCAGGGATAGGATGGATGTAATTGGAGCTGCTGAGACTGTTAGTAGAATAATTCGATAAAGTTTGCCTTTGTAAAGGCATGCACATTTCTTTTGCTGCAACATTTTATAATATTATTGGTAAAACATCACATATATTACCTCTTATATCATCATATATCATAACATAACTTACATCATGATCAAATATACAATCATACATCATCCGTCACCCACATTATCACATAACCATGATAATATCACATTTCGTCAGACATTTCGTCACATAACATCATACATATTATAACATGTCCAACAAACTTATAAATCATGTTAATTACATCTAAAGTATGTAAAATTTTCAAAAGTGTTGTCTGTTAGACAACACTTGTCTGGGCAAAAGTTATTCCTGTCTATCCTGAAAATCTCCACTAGAGCAGGTGAAGCTGACTTTTACAAAAAGTTGGTAGTGAACAAGACGAATAAGCTCGAGAAGTTGAGTAGATTAGCTTTTTCTCACAGGTATGGTATTTTGAGATAGTCATCTATTTCAGTTTTTAGACCACTGTGATCACTTCATGGAAATAGATTAGCAGATTAGAAATGGCCTTGGTAGAAGCTGATATTTGTGGAGGACAATGCTTGCACTTATTCTGTGATACTTCAAATAACTTTAAAACCATAGCCTGGGACTTTCCAGCCATGTTTGGTGTAGTTGAATTCCTAAAAACAATTAAATGCAGTAAGTTATAGCAATGTCAGAATGTGTCAGCTGAAGTATATATCAATAAATGAATGAGATGTGCTAGAAGGTCAACATTTTATAGGAAAGATGACATCTGCTCATTGGATCGTCTAATAAGTTGCTTCATATTATCACTTGATCTTCTGATTGTACAATTTAGTTGGTTATAAGGCCATTCTTTAAAAAAAAAAATTGGTTGGGGGTTACATACCAAAAAAAATCCATACGGTAGGTAGGAATTAATTTTTTTTAATATATTTTTTATAGATTGTCTAGTGGAGTATATTGTTCATGAAGTGTGTTTTCATCCAACTACACGCATGCCAGTAATGATTCAGACTAGATAGATATCATACAACTTAAAAGACTTTTTCAGGCATAGACTCAATTCAACTAGTATTTTCAAGTTTTTTGGAGTCTACTAACAATTCACAACTCACCCTTGTTTTGGGCATTCAAATATGGTGTCAAAAAGGAAAATATACTGAGAAACTGCACGTGAGTTATGATGACGTATTTACATTATCGATCAGATGATTACGCATAGGGAGTTAGCGCATGTGCAAGTCCTTGCCACCATCGGGAGTCAGCGCATGCACATTGAGTGTTGGACCTTTAGCAATAGTGAACACGGTTCCGATGCTCGGCTACGAAACCACTTCATTTTAACAAATATTCCTCAGTCTGCAGATAGTCATATCTGCATGTGGTTTAAACGTCATTCAGTAGATAATGTCACCATGCATAATTGCCCACACAATCAAGGGAATTCATCCCAGTGAAGAAAGCGCAAGTAAACCAATATTTCAATGCCCGAAAAGGACTTGATATTACCAAAATTTTGACAGTACCGATGCATCGTGTGGGGCATCAAAGCAAAACACCAATCAAACGACAAATACTTGCAGAATTTAAGCATGAAAAAATAGTTGAAATGTGTTTTTCATTTCTTCATAATTCCATACAGCCATACGGTGGTTTTTGGAGTCATCTGGTTGGGTAACCCCCAACAAGATTATTTTTAAGACTGGCCTAATGTTACGTTTGATTGAATAAGGAGCCATAAGAAGTTAATACATTAAAGTGATCGCTAACTCCATGAAGATCATGGAGAGAAAACATATACTTCATGGCTGAGCCAATTTTTCAAAAATATTTTGATTTATTTGAAACTGTATTTAATTTCTAGAAGAATTTAAATACAAATATTTTTCATTTTGGAAAGCTCAAATGCAAATACTTGAAAAAAGGATTTCAATACTTTCAAATATAAATCTATTTGACCACATGTCTGCACACACAGAGATATTTTAAGTTATGTACAGTATTTTACATATATAGGGTAGCGGCAAGACTTTGGCATTTGGAATACCAATAATACATCGAATATTAGAATTGAAAGCACAGGCGGCTTCAGCAGCATCACTGGGTCTGTCTGCTGATGAGGTGACTTCTGATCAAGATGGTAGGCTGAACTATGTTATTTCTTGTGATGTTTCTTTATTTAAGTGTTTGGTATTGTATTAAGGATGTAAATTTGAGATAAGATTGTTGTCAGCAGTTTTTTTCATGTACAGATGAACATGTTTAAACCTTACATTGAACTAATAATAGTAACAACAGTCATTTCAGACAAGTTTTTTTTTAATTGTTCTAGTGAATGGATAGTTTTGTAATAATAAATTTTTTGACAGAATGGCACATTTTTGTATAGCTGACTATGGTCAGAGGGTAATGCAAATTGGTTTATAATTTATTTCTTCCCCATGGAGTAATTCAAAATAAATTTGGATACATGGTATAGTTGGCAGTAAACCTTGATAGTTTCCTGGCTGTTTGAAAAACTCCCTTTACTCCATTATTATACCAAACTTATAAAGTGCTCTTTCCATACTTAAAGTCTGTACACAGGTGCTGTAGATAAACTTTTGAAAAACATATATAAATAAGATATAACAAATATAATAAGATTATTTCATAACATACTATATAATGTAATAAAGCTAAATTGGGATATATAAAACTGACTAAGAAAAAAACCCGATTTCTTACCCTGTATGAAGATTCTCATACCCTAGCGCATTCAGTCAAAAAGGAATATATTTTAGGATAAGATGTTTGAGGCCAGTCCAGTGTTGGTTTGTTGACTAAACAAATTTTGCAGGCATTATCAAAACATGTCTTTCTGCCATATGAACTGTTTTCATCTTGTCCCAAGCAGTCTGTCAGTCCAAATTGTCAGACATTGCACTGTCAGTGATAGAGGATTTACTGCTGAGAAACATCTGTACTGATAACTGATAAGTTTCAGTTTTGCTCATGACAGTGATCTTTTATGCAAAATCATATTGTTGACCAGAATGTATAAGTTCCATTATAGAAAGGATGGATCGTGCAGAAAATAAGGCATGGGGTAATTGCAATCAATTGTAATTGATTACTTGAGCTAAAATAATTGTAATCGTATTCTGAGAATATGAGGATTATTTAAAAGGAACATTTATCATATTTTTTTCAATACTAAGTAGGGTGATGACGACAAGATGTACTCTTATCAGTTGTACCCAGCTGACTGATTTTTGTTTATCAGATGTAATTAGTGACATTTTAGTTCAGCAGAATTAGTCTAGTAGATTCCTTTTTTGTGTATTCAGTGAATTTATTGTATAAAACTTAGGTTTAGGTGATATATTCATCATGTAAGCAGAATAGACAGTGGCCATTTTCAAAGACCATTTTAGCACTGATTTAGATATGAAAAATTCAGGATGAACAAACAGGACTAATTTAGCCAGAGTATTAGCATTTAGACGGGTTCTTTAAATCTCTATCCTTTGTCAGTTTTATATTTAAAAATTGATAATTAGCTTAGTAAATAGGCTTATTTTGGTATCCATTGTTTTGTCTTTTATTAGGTACATCAGGTTTATCATCGGATGACAATTGTTCAGACAAAAGTGATACTACAGATTCTGAAGATGATGCGAGTGAGTCAGAAGGTGATAACACAGAGTCTGAAGATGATACCACAGTGTCTGAAGAGAATTCTAAAGAGTCCGAAGAGAATGATACAGAATGTGAAAAAAAACCTGTAAGGACATTTGATTTGTTAACTCTATAGTTGTGTAAATCTTGGTTGTAAGTGATTTAATGAAACTATTTTAATCTGAGTTATTAAATTGTAATTTCTGCTTATGTTAGCAAATATTTGTACTGGAAATTAAAAAAAAGTTGTTTTTGCTTAATATACATTGATGTTCATGTAAATGACAGCTTGATAAATTTATCATGTTAGTTATTATCTTTTCTTTATGGAATTGTTTTTATCTAAAATATTGTCAGGTTACCAATTTTTAACTGATTTCTGTTCTTGACAGTGTTTTTTTTTATAACTTTCATTCCTGTTTATATAAAAATACAATACACAAATGTAAGCAACTTCCATACATTTTACTGTATTTTATTATTAAGAAAATACCATCTGTGAATATAGTTTTTATGTTTGCTCTAGACTACAGATACACTTAAACCATTGTATGCCTTGATTTTAACACCGACGAGGGAACTTGCTTTACAAGTCAAAGATCATCTAATGATTGCTGCAAAATACACAGGCATCAAGGTTAGGTTACACTTTATTCTCTGTTTGAATAAAAATTAATCGCTCTTTATTAATATAGGCCAACCATACTACATATGTTACTGTTATAATTAGTTAAATCTCAATGACTAAACAATTGCTGCATAATATAATCAATACTAATCTCTTATCCTAACATTTATTTATGTAATCATTTAATGTCAGGATGAGGAATATATTTATGAATGAATGTGTAGTGTGTTTGTTATTATTGGATATCTTAGATGTCATAGAAAATCTACAAAAGAATACTCATCACACGATTAATACCGTATTGTCCATCATTCATTCACGTCTTAATTAAAAACTACCTAAAATATTCTAGATAAATTTTATTTAAATTTTTGTTGTTTAAAAATTGCTTTAGGTCATTACTATAGTAGGAGGTATGGCATCTCAAAAGCAAACCAGATTATTGCGTAAATGTCCAGAGATTGTTGTTGCCACTCCAGGCCGATTATGGGAATTGCTGCAAGAGGTAAGACGGATGTGGATTGTTGTTGGGTTGAGAGAATAGTGCAGAGAAGCAAAGACATACAGATTTTAGAACACTAGAGTAGTTTAACAAGATAATTTGTTCTGGTGAAAATACTAACAACTATTTTTTTTTAACTTTTGAATGAAGAGATAATTAAAAACAAAGTGTTCAGGGCTTCCAGATAAAAAATATCTATGAACTGTTAAATATGCATCACAGACGTTATAGATTAATAATATAATATGTTATCTTAATGGGATGAATCCATTGGTAGTTGCACTTTAAGTTTAAGAATTACTTAATTTTCAGTACCAGAAAGACCTTAAATACTACTTGTGGTTAGCTAGTAACATGTTTGTATCCACATGCTTGCCTATACCAACTTCTTTAATCTTTATCAGGGTGATGACCACCTGAGTAAAGTCAGCGATATAAGTTTTCTCGTTATTGATGAAGCAGACAGAATGGTGGAGAAAGGTCACTTCCAAGAGATGTCTCAGCTACTAGACATCATTAACAGGTATGTTATTACTTCATTATATTGATATTTAAAACATTAGATGTTGTTAAAATAACCTCAATTTAGGTTAAGATCATTATAGACATTCTGTTCTACTTTTACATTATACATAATGTTAGCTTTATGTATTTACCTGTATTAGCAACCAGGGTTGGGGCTAATATACTTGTACTTGCAATCATTATATATATTTTGAAGTACTAGCACATACTCTGCACTCCTAATGTGAAGTACTCACTACCTGTGTACATAGGAGTATATTCTAAGTATTTTTACCATAAATAGGTCATTGTTTTGAATTTATTTCAATTTATGTGTATATTCATAGCTACTTCCCTTTCATATCACTCACAATTGAGTGAGTATGGATGAGTAACTGCAACTGAAAAATTTACTGTGACTCCAATACTTCTAGGTGTACATTATTTGAGTACATTGATTAAAATGAATATTCATACTTGTATTAATAAAAAACAAGTTCTCATACTTGTATTTAATGCGCTGCCATGTACCCTGCCCCAACCCTGTTGGTAATTAACTTTAAACTGATTTAAACTATATTTTTGTTGGATGATAGCAAATCTGATTTGACTCATTTTAGAAGTTTATTTATTATTTTATTTGTAGCGATCAGCAAAGGAAGGAAAAAAGACAAACATTTGTGTTCTCTGCCACGTTGACATTTGTTCATCAGGGACCATTACGCTTAAAATTCAAGAAGAAATCAATCAAAATCACTGAAAAAAAAAAACTTGGTAATTTACTCATACCCTTAACTGTTAATATTAGTACAGTGTGTGTGTGTGTGTCTGTGTGTATACTAGTCAAAATTAAACGTGTTTATTTCAGAAATGCTCATGGTACAAATAGGCATGAAACCCAAACCCAAAGTTATTGACCTAACTAGGTCAGCTGGTACAGCAGAAAGCCTTACTGAAGCACGTATTAATACAACGGTGGACGACAAAGATATTTACCTGTATTACTTCCTCTACAAGTATCCAGGACGAACACTAGTGTTCGCTAACAGCAAAGACTGTATACGTCGTCTGGTTTCAATATTCAACTTATTGGGTTGTTGTCCATTGCCTCTTCATGCTGACATGCATCAGAGACAACGACTAAAAAATCTGGATCGCTTCAAAAGTTAGTATATCTGGGTTTATCTATTTGAGTAGAATTATGACATTGTGTGTTGTTATTTTATTTTTTCCCATTCCACTGTAATTTCTCGAAGGTAATTCCCATGGCCTGCTGTTAGCAACAGATGTAGCAGCACGTGGCCTTGACATTCCCGATGTACAACATGTAATTCACTACCAAATACCACGTACTACAGAGGTAAGTTGTGTATGTATTATGGATATTAATTTAAACTGTGGGCGTCACATATTTAATACTTCGATTAAATTTCTATAATATATCTTACAGAATTATGTCCATCGTAGTGGTCGTACAGCTCGTGCCAGCAAGGAAGGTCTCAGTGTGATGTTAGTAGGCCCAGAAGATCTCCAATATTATAGAAAAATTATGAAGAACCTAAATAGAGGTTTGTATTTAGTGTGTGTGTGTATGTGTGCTGGTCCATAGTGTGTTATTTACTTAAATTATGTTAAATATCGTGATTGGATATTGTTGTCCTGATTGAAACTTGGATAAGTGATATTGAATATAGTATCACTAAGGTGATTAGTGATATAACTTTTAGGGGGTACACTTTTAAGCATGTTGCTAGATCTGGAAAGAGGTTTGTTATTCAAAGTTTTGTTATCTGGGAAAATTACAGCATTAAAGACAAAATCATTTGAGTGTATGGATTTAGGCATTACATCTAGAGGAGTTATATTTAGGGTTATAGTTGTGTAAAGGTTACATCCCATACACAAAAAGAATTGCACCAACAACAGCCTATTCTTTGAAGAGTGTGCTGACCTAATTAGCAAATGTATATATGCTACCTTTTAAGCTAATAATACTGGGAGACTTTAACATCCACTGGAATAAACCCACACATAGCAATACACTAAAACTTAATAACATCAGTGATAGCTTTTAGTTAAAACAGCATGTTAAGGATATTGGATAATACTAATAGGAATGGAGAAGCAGGTGAATTCAATATGTATCTCCTGTTACTATCAAATAAGAAGTATACGACTTATTCGTATGTACATAAATGATGAGACATGCAAGACTTTAGCTCAAGCCCTTTATTATTTCTAGACTGGATTATGGCAATGCATTGTTACATAATATCCCCCTCTCTCTGACAAACCACCTACAATGAGTGCAGAACTCTGCTGCACGTCTGGTAACAGGCAGTCGCAAAAGGGAACATATAACACCAGTTTTGTTCCAGCTGGACTGGTTTACTGTACATTTCAGATCAATGTACAATATTCTGTTTCACACATTCAAAGTACTAACTGGAACAGCACCACTGTATCTAAGCGATCTGATCCAAAAGTATATACCAGTGAGATTACTGCGATCTGAGTCCTCTTCACTTTCAATGATACCAAAAAGCCATACAGCAATATACGGAAAGAAATTCTTCCAAGCATCAGCTCCCAGGCTGTGGAATAAATTGTTAAACCGTATTAAACTTGCAGCAAGTAAAGAAATATTTTGTAAGGTTATTAAAACCCACTTATTTAAATTAGTTTATTTATAATAATATTATAAATTATATAAACCAGTTTAGTATGTATACAAAATTTTGTGCTATATGAGCTCAGAATATGTTTTATTTATGTTTTAAACATAATGTGCCTTAGAGCATTTCAAGTTGAATAAGGAACTATATAAAATGCTATTATTATTATTATTAAGGTACCCACTCATGTAAATGGTAATAAGTAGTCTATTGTGTTGAGTATGAAGATTTCGTTTATCGTGTCACTGTTACTGATATGATGTCTGATCATGCAATTGTGGATATTAAATTAGCCATCAATAAACTAGGACTGCCTGAGACAAGGGTCGCATATCAGAAATAGTGTAACCTTGTGACATCACCATATTCCACATTGGATAACCTGGTAGAGCAACATAATATCTACCTAACAAATCCGATAGACCTTGGTAGAATGTGGATATCAAAGAAGCTACAAATGGTGTCACAAGTGGGAATGGTGATATCATATTGGCCTAAGCACTGATCACAAGGATTTGTATTGTGAGACAAGATTGAAATTGAACAACGATAGTCAGTTCCAAGCTGTCCATATTACAATGAGAATATTGTGCAAGGGTGCCCAGATCAGAAATTTCTCTTCACATTCCTGGACAAAATGTCACATTGAAAACAGGTTGTGCTGCCTGATTTTCCAACCTGCTTCACTGATAGCATCATTTTAGGATTACTTCGTTCAAAACATCAGTTGTGTCCGTAGACATCTTAAAGAACACATTCTTAAATATAAGTCAGTAATCTGGTGCATCTCTTGGTCAGGATCCATCCAACAATACTTGGATCCCAAAGCAATCTAAAGGCAAGCCACTATCTATCATCATGGATGTTGTAAATATTTTGGTATTACCTGATAAAGTTCTTAAATATATGAACATTGTCTTATTAAAGCCTTGATGAAGAAGTAAATGCTTGACCCATCACAATATGAGAACCATATCCCAGTGTGTCAGATCTGAGTTTTGTATCAAACGTTATCAAAAGGACCTTAGCTAACCAGCTAAAATAATTATTTTCCACTAATCATCATGTTGATGAAATACAAATAACATACAGGAAGCAGCTCATTACTGAGACTTCCCTTTTTAGAGGAAGTCAGTGATGTTCATTTATCTATTGACCACAAGAAGAGTGTGATTGTCATTCTCCTCAAAGTAAGGGCAACATTTGACCCTATGATCTACGGTGTCTTCGTTGGATGACTCGCCAGTAGACTGAATAGAGAAGATTATGGATACCTTGTTTGTAGTACCTCAAGGGTTAGTGTTGGACCCTCTGCTATTCATTTAGTATGTGCTTACATTGCCTGACATCATTCAGCAGTATCGCATATCCAATCAAAGTTAAGCAACGGTCACATAATTCTATGATAAGTGCTTTCAACATAGAATCTAAACAGTAAAATGTTTGGAGTGTTGTAACGATGTCAATAGGATGTAGATGCTGAGAAGAAATTGACTGAAAACGAATTACCTTAAATTTGATATGATTTGTTCTGCTTCTCACGTCAAGCTGCATATTATTAGTATTTCAGTAGGTGCCAGAAACTCATGAACCTGCTAGATAAGTTAGGAATATTGGTTATGGTCTTCGATTTGGAAATTAATGTGGAAGTTCATATAAATCAGTGTGTCAGGTTTCTTATCTCTAGCTAGCGACCATTCATAACGTTTTGTAGCTTGGTGACCTTGGGAAATTAGTGCATTTCTTTGTTACTGATTGCCTTGATGATTGTAATTCCATCCTGATGAAGGTTTTGAATGCTTCCAACAGCTCAATTTCTGATCATGTCACTGCTGTACTTAAACCCCTGCATTGGGGATACATTTAAAGATTGATATCCAAATTTTTAAATCCCATACATGATCAAGCATCAACATATATCTACAAGATAGTACATCCACACCAGCCAACAAGAAAAGTCAGGTTCATAGGATCAAACTTATTGTTGATAATGTTTATTAGCCTTAATATGTTTGGTTATCTATTATTATTCCACTATGTACCATAAACATTATGGAATCAATCCTAGACCAAATGAAACACTGTTATTCAATAAATAGCTTTTAATCTACCCTTAAGATTGACCTTTTTAATATTGCATATTCTTAAATTTGAAATGTCTGCATGTTTTAATTGGTAATCTCCTTTTTGATTTTTTATACAAAACACGATGGAACAACATAGTTGAATGTGGTGCTATGTAAACCAAACATTACAATTATTATTTATAGTGGTATTTTTTGTGTTTAATACAATAATACTAACATTTGTTTAAAACTATGTTATATATATAGCATCCAGTCACATTGTTCACTAAATTGATTTGAAATATAGTTCTTCTAAACCCATTTTGTATTTACTATGAGTTTAATGTAATATATGTAAACATTTTAAATCAGAAATTGTGGACTAAATCTTTTCAACTGATTCCAGATGAAGATCTTCCACCATTTCCTGTTGATAAAGATATATTTCTTGGGGTTAAATTGTGTGTCAGCCTAGCTAGAAACATAGATAAAGAGGAACACAGGTAATTAAGCTTTTAATATAGATATTTTCGACTACAATGAGTAAACATTTATTATATCATTAGGAGGTTTAATTTTGATATAAATTGTATGTTTCATTTCCAGTTTTTGAGTTATGTGATCTGTCCAAGTTAAAATTGCATAAGTGTGTACTTAAAAAGTTTTAAATTATTACACACTGCTTTTTATGCACTTGTACAGAGATATGGTGGTGTTGATAGCATGGTTAAAAAGAATTATGTTCATTTTGCTTTTCTGTTCAATGTATGACAATAGTATTTTCACATACTTGGCAAGTATTCAAAAATATTTTCTCCTGGCCAAATTTTGTGTGGCATATCAGAAACCTGTTGGTGCAGAAAGTGGTTAAAAAACTGTCACAAGAAATGTTTATACTGTAAAAGTTTTCATCATATCACAGATGTTAAAGGTTTTAGCTATTTATATAGCAAAGTTAATGAATACATGGATAGTTTAAATATACAAACTTTTTCACTATCTTTTTATGATAAGAAGACAGAAACGTGAAGTGTAAATTCTCAATGTTTGCTAGATGGCACCTGTATCACGACTATTGTAAACACGTTTCTGAATTGTAAAGTGATTCCACCCAGTTCATCAGCATGGCAGTATTTCATCTATGTCAGAACCGTACAATATGTAGCACATGAACTGATTGTCAAACTTACATAATTTGGTTCCGTCTTTGTATGAAAACAAGTTTATCTATGAATATTCTAATAGATGTATTATGAGCCTGGATTATCTGTCAAGTTTGGACAAAGTTGTAACCCGGAACATAACACACAACAGTTGTATGATACTATAATAATATAATCTAGATCCATCCAATTAAAAGTTTTCTAGGTAATTGTTACTTTTTGAAAAAGAAAAAATAATTTACTAAAGGGTTAAAAAGTGTTTACCATCAATCATTATATACAATCATGTATGTGTCAGGCTGATGATTAGGAAGAATATATTTTCACTAATCTACTTCATTGATATAAGAACTAATCTTCATTCTTTGTCAGTAATAATAATTAAATTACTAAATCTTCTGTATTGGTATATACTTTGGTAGAAGTTCATCAGTTTTTGTCATTATACTGTGAAAAAGGTTAGTAACTTAGTGAATTACTTGTATTCACATGTTATTGGTTTTAATGTTCCAATAGAGTGGTTATTCGAGGATTGCATTGCAAACCTTTATGTTCAGAGTTTAAATCTGACTCATAACCTGTGTTTGTGGAATATTTCCATATGGAGTCATCCCATGATGAGATGTCTCGGATGCGACCTGTGATGTGACCAATTTAGAAAGCAACATTTGATGCCTGATCATCACTAACTGTGATGCAATAAACTTAATTTGGAGTCCAGTGAAAATTGATTTATTTGTTTTGCATAGTATTTTATACTTATAGGAATGATTAGGTGCTCATAGTTTTGTTATATATATATATATATATATATATATATATATATACAGTAAACTCCCATTTATTTGAAGAGACCTGTGTAATTACTTCGAATTATCCGTAGTTCGAATTATCCAATTTGTGTGATTTTTTAACAGAATATTCTCAAGAATGCAATGTTAAATCTTTGGCGACTTTGTTGCTAGGTTACCCTAAACTGTTGGAGGTAATTAACGTATGAGAAATATTTATGAGTGTCAGTTTGGCCTTCGAGATATGCAGTCATCTGGGAACACATGGCAGTCATGTCAGCATGTGACGGACATTGGAGAGGAACTGTGTCGTCTTCATCGTCACTCTCACATGGTTCAGTGACTGGCTCTTTCACTGAGGCTATTATGGCCTCATCTGTGAGTGGCACTGTTGTTACTAGCTGGTCATCCACATTATCACATTTAAGCCTTTAGTTGAAAGCAGACAGTACAATTAATCAGTTTATTATAATATCATCACAGGTCTGGGATCATATTAACTACTTTACATCCAGTGGCACCTGAAACTAATGTCAGCCATCCTAAATTCACATCCCTTGGTCATCAATGATTGCTACCTCTTCCATCATCAAACGATCTATCCTGAATGATCCTGAATAACTTCACGGCCACATGTACCACTATTTGTATACATATTTACCACCCTGTCGGTGGAAATGCCAAGTCCAAATATCAGATGAAAGCCTGACACAACAGAAAAAATATACTGAGAGAATGGTTGTTGCTGCTCAAACAGTGATCACAGATTTGCTGGTTGAGGTGGGAGGAATAATATATTCAGTGTACTATGAACTACTCCACTACAAAACGTTTATAACTGGATGAAGAAGTATGAGGAAATCAAAATGGCACCAACAAAATACACACAAGTATAATGTCAGTATGATCCTCTCCGCTGTGAAAGTTTGAAGGTTCAGCTTCTGGGAAAACGTGATTCAGTTGACAATCTCTTGTTAGTGTTTGAAATCTGACGATCGGTCTATTATACTTTTAAGAAAACACTCCAGTTTCTTGTTCAGAGTGTTATATAGACTAGATGGAAATTTATACTGATCACTATCCCAGTTATTTCATAAACCTAAATCTGTTAATACTGGATGAAAAATAGAGAAGCCACACCAAAACCAGGAACATTATTGACATCTTGTAAATACTGGTATATGAGAAATATTACGCACACTGATATAATCCAGATGTTATTGATTTGATTTTAAATCTTTGTGCTAAGAACATTAACTTTGTACAGCAGTTCTGTGTCTGTAACCAGTACTCTCATAAACCCCAGTCTGTCAGTTGTGGTTTCCCTTAGTTTTGTGATATATCAACTGCAATTTCTTTTTTGGACATCAATATTTTTCCTTCTTGTGTGAAATTTCTCTTACAAAAATATATTTTATAAAGAAGGAATTCTTTTAGTCCTTTTAACTCCATAGTAACGGGAGTTTACTGTATAATTATATAACTGGGCAATGAGTATTTTTAATCACATATCAGTCTATTTTTATAGTTAGTTACCATTCAGCTTTAAAAACTTCATTTGGTAATTTTTTCCAGTCTGAACAAGAAGAAGCATGAAAATTTATGGTATCTAAGAGCCGCTGAGGAAATGGACATAGAACTAGATGATGACAAACTGTATCCTTTGTGTCATATTTATCAACATGTCGTGTATAGATTTCTTTGTTACATGTGATTATATGTTAGATATTCAACAATCATGGGAGAAATGTCTATTAAAATAAAATGGTAACACTTCTAATATTACCAGAAATCCAGTTAAGTTGAATCTGTTTTTATTCATACAACATTCTGATACGTAATACTTGTTCACTTTGACAATGCGCAGATTAAATTACCTTGGAGATGACTGGGAGCAATCACAGTCTAGACAGAAATTAGAAAATTTAAAACAACATTTGAAGTCACAACTCAATCTACCTATTCAGAAGAAATATTCTGGAAAATACCCCACTAAATCTGGAAAACTTTTACAATCCTCTTACTACCGTAAGTACAGTGGTGTTTATTATTTTCAACTGTTATTAAAATAATTGGATGTGCTGACAATGTAAGATATTCCATTTCAGGTCAGGGTGATGCTATTGAAAGATTGAAGACAGATTCTAAAGAAAAGTGTGTCATTCAAGAATCAAACAAAGTTATGACAAAGGCAAAATTGTCCAAGAAGAAAAGAAATCATCGATATGAACATACTGAGAAATAACAAGATTTATGTCAAAGTTGTTCTGTTTCATTATTTGTCAATAGATTGTTTGGTTGTCTCACTCTCTATCACGCTAAGAAAATAAATGCTTTCAGTTACATTTAGTTATATGATCTTGTGTTTATGTTCTCTAATTTTGAATAGAATTAATTATATCTCACCTCTAACTGCAGAGGTGTTATAGTTGGAAGAGCTCTTTCACACAGCAGCTTCACATGAATAAGCACAGATTGTTAAGAATGAGTGGGTATAATGTAAAAAACTTGGCATTTAAAAGTCATGAATTAATCTTTCCATAAAAACTACTGTTGATAGACAGAGATCAAGGCAGGTCAAATTATATCACACTGTGTGCTGTATGTAATTCATGGTGGAACAGTGTGGTGGAGAATAATAATGAAAAGCATATTATTGGACGAGAGATTTTTGTAAATTAGGAGTTGATAATTAGCATATATTCCATAGGGAGTATTTGATGGCGTCGGCCAACAGAAGGCCATTAATCAGCAAAGTTAAAAAAAGTAAGTGTTCTTGAGCATCATGATAACATAATGATCTTGGAAGTGTTTGATTTTTCTCCTCTATACGAAAACCTTTTCTCACAGGTTAATACAAAGTTTGTTCTGTAATATTCGCATGTATGTAGCAAAATTACTGGTGTCCTTGCTATTAGCACAGAAACGTTCCCCCACTGCATTCATCTGAATAATAATTTATTTTGGTATATTCATCTGGATATTGGAGAAAAAATTTATATGCAGACCGTTGTCAATTTAAAAATATATCTACCTGTGAAAGCGATTTTCAATAACGAGACATTATGGCTCGAGGTTGCAATGGTGATCTACAGAATCCTGGCATTTTCAAAGCCCTGTTTTGGAAGTATAATGTTCCAATGTCGAGTGAAATTTTAATGCAGCAGTGTGCTCATTTAACAGCAATAGTTCTGTAAAACTAACAAAAACTTGCAGGTCAGAGTGAATACGATTAATCAACATTAACCTGCTCTACAATGCAGTTAGAACTTCATGGTTGGTACATTTTTCTGGCAATCACAACCTGTTGGCAACTTTTTTTGAGGAGTTCCCAAGGATTCCTGATGATAGTTCAGCCACAGACCAAGACTGAAAGAATAACACTTAATACATCATCACACAAAGCCAATTTGGAATCTTACAACATACTACAGGCTGGAGAAAGCCATGGAGGCGATGCACCAAGATATCAGAAAATTGCATGCAAGGAAGTAAACTTGCAAGATGTTAAATATATCATTTCCTGATGCAGAAATGATTCAATCAGTCATTTTCCGACGAGTGGAAATCTAACATATTAAAACTATGAACCCCAAATTAACCAGGTTCCCCCTTCATTCTAAATGAAGTACTGGCAATATGACTTTTCTTTCATCTTTATGATGCACTGCTTTTAAATACACAAGTAAAAATATGACTAGAAAAAGACGATATGACATGTATTAGCCAAACATTTATTGCAAATCGTTTCAGACAATGCGGGACATATAGTCAACAAAAACTGACGAGGACAACAAATATTCACTTGGGGTAACGCAATGTGCTGACAAATAATTGACACGGTAAAGGGTACACACATAGAAAATCTGTAGCCAAACACCAGTCATTCTTGCAGACATACAGTCATGAACAAATGGGAGATTATCACCGGAATGAAATCAAATTATTAACAAAGGTCCATACAGTTAACAATGAATGTCATATATTAGTTAGCACGCAGACAAATTATTCAAAAAGAATCAAGCTATCCATGTTGCACAACAAAATCATTCGTACAAAGAAATATAAATAAACATTTAACCATGGGAGTAATTTACCCATTTACAATCACGGAAGGGGAGGTGTTCAACCATCAGGTGCTTTCTTTGAATGCCAACTGCAGAATGCAGTACAGCCCTGTCAGGATCTACTGGATCCACCACTATTATGATGTAATTCAGAAATCACCACCTTTTGCTTTTATGAAATTATTATAGTGTATTTTAATATATGTGGCAGATTATTCATCCTTCATTCAGACTCAAAGGAACACCTGAGCTGTTTAAGGACAACTACCAATTACATTACAGAAAAGGGCAATGATAACGATGTGCTCATTCAATTATGAGAGGAATCAAGCATTCTTTTAAGTGCCAAGTGCATCAATTACTAAACACTAATCTCTACCACTTCTTGAAATCAAATTCAGCCAAGATAAATGCAGACATTCATTAACCACAAACAATCGCACACATCACTAATGGAACCTGTAACAGTCTTGATTGTTGCATGTCACAGGTAATAAAGCTAATTAACAACGTGCACTTGCCACACCTGCTACCAAAACCAGCCATTTACAAAAATAAACAAATATGCACACGCATTCAACTCCTAATCACACACATACAGGTAACAAATTCAAACTGCACCAACAAAATCACACACCAGTTATTAATACTTAAGTGTTTAAAAGAGTTACATCTTATAAAACAACACAAGAAATTAAGCGTAACAAGAAATTTGTTTAAACCCAAAGGTTTACTTCAGGAGAAGTTAGCTTTAAGTTCTGAGTAAACATCAACTGGAACTGGTTGGAGGAATGGCTCCTTTACCAGCAGGCAACTGATTTAGTCCAAGTCTTGTCACAAAATTCACCAGTCTTTTAGATGCTATCCCATTCAAAATGTTACTACATCATGCAGAGAGAAGTGATTCCAAACAGCGTACACTGCCACATCTACGTGTCAATCACGTTAAGTTCTGTCACAGGCAGATCCGAACACGGACCTGTAGCTGGAATTTGCTTGTGAAGTTGCCAAATTCAACCACTCGACATTCAGAGATTCATTCATTGTTTAAAGTTCAGTGAACCAGCGAACTTCTGACAAGTTCTCGGACAGAAAAACATTTGGGTTATCTGAGATGAGGATGATGGCGAGGTTGATGATGGCTATTAGACAAGGATGAAATGATGGAAGTCAACCAGGATACAATTATTCTGACTGAGCATAATGTGATATAAATACATCACAGTAACTAATTAGTACAAAAGAAATATGCTTCAGTCACTGACTAGGGCAGGCTGCTGATCTTAACAGTGAACAGTTGAGCTGTTTGAGGCCATCCGAAGCTCAACAACTCTTGGGAAATAAATCCATATCACAGAAGTATTCGGTTAATCCACTGGTTTATGTACATCAGATGTAGCTGCACAGCGTGATGATGTAAGCTCAAGGATGCACCATTTATACACTAAAGCTAATCCTAGGATTCCATCACACATACTCATTTGATCCTGAGGTCAATGGCTCTAATGTCTGAAAAACATAAAAATTTAATTTAAGAAGTGATGACAAATATTACACATCGGACAAGGATGGCGAACAACAGACCAGAGTTAGTCAAATATGTTATCAGATTCACTGAAATGGCTAACTTTTTTATAATGATATCGGGACAAAGTGTGTATAGAAACAAGTTCCACTGAATGTCAATGTAGTCCCCTTTAAAAAGTTATTCAATACAGTGACAAATAACGAACTTACCGGAGGTAGTGTTCTAGAAGGTTGGTACTGGTTTTTCTCAAGACTGAATGTATCCTCTGTTGTTTTACGATAGACTGGATTGTCAAAGTTTAAGCACTTAATATTCCTTCGCATCAATGAACGGTACACAAAGAATCCAATCTGAAGTGGATAAAAAATGGATTAATATACTGACAACAATCAAGCCAAATGTAAGGAAACAAAAGATATTTGTATCTCCTTACAAAAGTTACTGTATCACCACAGAACATTCTATAAGTACTTTAACAGTTGCTACTCACCAGTGCAGCAACAATGACCAAGGCACTGAGGATTCCAACAACAATTCCAGCAATTTTGCCAACTTGCTGGTCACTAGAACCAGCTGGTTCTGTAATTGGCTCAACGTGATCAGAGACCACTGGTACATTCTCCGTTGCAGTAGTGTTCTTTTTTAAAACAGGAGGTGCCTTCACTGGTGACAGACAAGTTCTGCCATCACTCATCATTGTCATACCATTAGGACACTGACAGGAGAATGATGCTGACTTTTCTGAATACTTTGGTGATGGAAGACAGAGATGGGAACAGTTCCCATTGCTAACACCACATCTGTTAGAAGCTAAAAATAACAACAACATCTCTTACAAAAACTACACAAGATGGTATACATTTTTTTGTTAATTAAAGGCACAAGTATCAAGTACATTTACCTTTAGGCTGCTTCAGCTCATGGTACACCCGTACATCCATTGGAGACTGAAGGCCAATTACACTATTACGTACAGGGTTTGGATGAGTAGTGTTCTTGAACTTGCGCACACTGTGAATGGATTCAGTCTCCCAGTCAGTCCAATAGACCCAGTCCTGTGAAACAGCACAAATTAAAACCAGACTGATATAACTCTGGACATTTAGCAAAATAAAACCATATTTTTCACTATGATGACGAAACTTGAACAATACACACCTCAAATACTGTGACTGCAAAAGGATGTTTAAGATAGTGTCCAGAGCTTAGAATCACTTCATGATGGAGGCCACCGAGATCTGAGCTACCAATTGTGTGTAATTTAGCATCAACCCAGAACAGACGATTCAGCATGTAGTCAATTGTCAGGCCATTTGGCCACAATACATCATCCTTTACAATTATGGATCGGTGAGATCCATCCATACCGGCACGCTCTATCTTTGGATGTGTACCCCAATCTGTCCAGTAAATCCACCTAAACAGGATTTTAAAACCTTGTTAGTGACAATATACAGACTAAGGAATATTTGTAAGACAAGCTGAATTTGGGGCATTATGCTGTTAATTAATTAGATCTTTCTCTTTCAACATCTGCTTCTGAAAATATCACTAAAGAACTCACCCTTGATTTTCCCTGGGATCTACCACAATTGCTCTGGGTTCATCAAGGTCAGTGTTGAAGAGCGTTTTGCGATACTTTGTGCTTAGTGACAGAACCTCTATCGTGTCCATTCCAGTATCGGTCCAGTATAGATTCTTATGGATCCAGTCCAGAGCCAAACCATCGGGCGTATTGACTGAATTTTTCACCAACACCGTTGACCTGTTGTTAACCTGGCCCTCAATCATGTCTGCTTCCATAACCTGCTCCAGTGCCACATCAGTGTAATAGACTTTATTTTCTAGATAGTCATAATCAAGACCAATGGCAGCCTTCAATTTATCAAGCACAGAGTGGTAAGTGCCTGAATGCAGTCCAACTTTACGCATATCATAACGGTTTGAAAAGAGAAGATGGGGTTCCTTGCCTGCCACTTTACAGAACCTGTGATTGTTTGGATCTCTGACGTACCCTTCTACACAGTGACATCGGAAAGAGCCAATTGTGTTCCTGCATAATTGTGAGCACATGCCACTGATCTTACACTCGTCTATATCTGTGCACGACTTCCCATCTTCACCCAACTCATAGCCAGCATTACAGGAGCACTGCAAACCACGATGAGTGTTGACACATTTGTGATCGCATCCACCATTGTCTAACAAACATGGATCCTCTGAATAATACAAAAATTATGATTACTACACCATAAAATGTAAAGGTAGTATCAAAATATAACTGAATTTTATATCTATTCCAATGGGAAGAGTTATTTTCCTATTTACCTGCTCTACATAAGGCCTTTTGTTCATCTTCCCCAGAACCACAGTCATTTATTTTGTTACATACAAGAGAGAGTGGAATGCAGTTTGTACCATCAAGTGTGCAATCAAATTCATCATCCTTACACTTTTGCGTCTCGGCCGCTGAAACAAAATAAAGTACTAGCTGAAGAGCGTGATACAAAAAAAATTATATACTCCCCAGAGGATGCTGTACAGACAAAATATATTTCATAGTGAAGGATATTAGTAAACTTACGACAGATATCGGGTGACTCGTCAGATCCATCATAACAATCCAAAACGCCATCACATTCCTGATATCCAGCCAGACACTGATTACCCGATTTACATGTAAACTGGTCCTGGCGACAGTTAACATGACCTGTTGTAGTAAAAAGAGGACATGTAAAATCTATCCACTCACAAAAGTATACGCAGAAAAACATCAGAAACAAATATATATTTTCCACTTACAGTCAACTTCATCCGATCCATCAACGCAGTCTACTTCACCATCACACTTCCAGCTCTTGTGGATACATTCGTAATTAGCACACATGAATTCAGTGTTTGAACAGGTCTGATCGCGGCCTGGTGTCGATGTGCAACCCCTTTCATCACTCTGATCATGACAGTCAATGTCACCATCACAAAGCCACGCCTCTGGTATACAGCGAGTAGCATTGCCACTACAGAGAAACTCTCCAGGTGGACAAGTTGGTGGGGCACAGTTAGCCTCATCAGAATTGTCACCACAGTCATTATCACCATCGCAGTACCATCTGACAGTAATACATTGACCATTGGCACAACTGAACTCCTCGGCAAGACAAGATCGTGTTTCTGCAAGTCGAAGGCTTCCATTATCAACACGTCAACAGGATTGCTTTCGAATAAATATCATTTATATAGATGGGGAATTACATCATGTGAACAATCAACACTCACCACAGTTCACTTCATCACTGCCATCAGGACAATCTTTGCTTGTATCGCATTGCCATGTAGCTGGTATGCACATCTGTCCTTCACCACAAGAAAACTGTTCTGTGGTGCAGGTCTTACCAGCTTAAAATGACAGAACGAGGCATGATAAGACCAAAGTCTTGAGGCAAAAACAAAAAGATAACTATCAAGGTAACTATCTCAAAGACAATTTTAACATACCACAAAGAACTGAGTCTTCATCTGATCCATCATCACAATCCTCTTCTCCATCACATTCCCAACGTATAGGAATACAGGCTGTACCATTATGACACTTGAACATTGTATCCTTATCACAACTTCTTGGTGCTGTAATTAACAAGCAATATCACATGAATAGGACAGAAGAGAAAAACTGCATTTGGCATTACATGAAATTCAATCACAATATGGTTAAAAGTCACCAGTGCCTAAAACAAATGTAAAAATGTACCATTTCTAGGTTTATGTATATATATATATATATATATATATATGTGTGTGTGTGTGTGTGGTTTCATCACTCAGTATTAACACAATTTACATCTGGGTGGTGCTCTCATACAGAGTTATCTTGCCTGTCTACCATCAACCTGAGCCAGCATGAACAAAACATGGCTCATATATATATATATATATATATATATAGAACTCTGTTAAAGTGATTTTTTTCCTCAACTTTGGGAACCTAGTTTACATTCAGCTTCATGTCAAGAAAAGATTTCTAGTAAGAGCTCTTGTGCATAGTTGCACAGAAGATAATAGAACTCACTAGAGCATATCCATACCATGGCGACATTTGACAAAGGAGAAATGTGCAGTCTCATCTGGTCAAATATATCAGTTATTTCAGTTGCCAACTTCAAGTGACATATTACAAATAGTATCTGATTATTAGTATGGGTTAAAATTTATCAGTAAAGCTAAAACAGTCAATTTATTGCCAAAACCAACAGATTTATCATGCCATGTTAATCCAATACATAGAAAACAGTCTATATTCTAGTTAGGTCTACTGCATATTTCAAAACAACAATCAGGCCTTATTTACGACAAGAAACTAGTAAGAATACATGTATTAATTGAGGTAATAACTGATCTAAAGCGTTATTTCAGGCTAGAGAACAACCAGCTCCAATATTTAAGAAAAAACCTTACTACAATATCAAGACTAACCCTTACTGGCCTTAGGCTTAGGCCTTGCTTACAAAACAGCCATCAAGCTGAATGACCAGGGTGAACTACGCTGAAACTAGGTCACATCTACCAAAGTAATATTCAACAATTAATCTTTATCAGTTTACCTTTGGTGGGTTTTGATTTATCCACCTTGGCCACAATTACCGGAATTATGCCAATAAACACCAGGTAAAGTGTGAAAACTCTCATTCTGTATGTATTATCCATTGGCATCCATTAAACGAGCTTGGATCCCGGATGAATAATCAATACAATGCTAGCAGAACTGCACACAAGCCAGAAACTGGTAGCCAGAGCCGTAGGCCGATGCTGTAGACCTTACAGCCACTGATAAAGCCTCTGACAAACTCTAACTCTGATTTGTCCGTTGGCTAATGTAGTCACTGTCTGTTGGCTCAAGGTGTGGCGTGATGTCTGCTCACAGTAAGTTCGGTAGAACCCAAAACTACTGTGACACCTTTAAGGTGAGCCCCCTCCCATGTGGTGTAATACAGTCAACAGAGCAAGGCGGCGATTGACAATAGCCACTTGTTTATGAATGACTGTACTATGATCAACTACTTCAATGGTCCTCAACACACAGCACAAACAGCATGTACTGGAAAACAAATACTCTGGACCAACAGTCAAAGTTTATAAACTTTTTACCACATCGAAACCACACAAACAAATAATTTAGAACTAACCTCATTAACACCTGTCAACTGTCATTTTGTTTCTGTGTAGCTTACAGTTTTAAGAGCCGTACGTATCTAGGACATCATTTGGCATGTTGTACACAAAGCAGGAGTTTGGTTCATATTTAAAGAATTTGCTTTGATACATTTACTTCATGTACCCAATTGGCAGGTAAGGCTATCTCACCATTTGATGTTATAAAATTGTTCTGGTATCCATGCAGCGTAAAGTGATAACTAGAAATCCCATCATTTAGTTAATGCAGTTGTCTAATTTACTCTAATACAAACATCATAATCATGACATACGGCAGTACAGGGCTGCAACTACTGATTCTCACACATCCACATTTCTATGGTAAATAAACCTTGTCACCACCACAAATAAATGAATGGAACTATGATGACCTTACAGTTTGGACAGCCTTATCTGAGGTGTCACCACACTGGTCATGGTCTTTATACATGTAAAGAAAAATCTAACACTGGCATTCTCTCACATTACAAGAAAACATTTTGGACTTTTGTGGAAGCACGACGTCGCTTGACATATAGATAGTGTAAATATTTAGTACATATATAAATCAGCCCTATTCAGGCAAGGTACATTTTTGTACAAAGCCAAAAACTATGAGATGAACGTGACATACAGCATATCTATCCTTCTGTCATAGAAACAAGTAGATTCTATAAATTTCTAGCACTCTAGCTAATCTATGATTTGTTCAATCATCAGTGTAAGATAGTGAACTGAATACTGATCCTAGAAAATTAGTGATTGAATATGTTTGTAATTTATCAATTCATGATAGTCATGTTTTGTGACGACACATTATCTTGGATAAGTAGTCTTCACCCTATTAAATCATCTGAACACCAAACATTGACCAATCAACATTATTAAGAGCCTATTTCATTATCACACCATGTGATCATGATTAGATCAAGGTGTTTGTCTTCATCAACCTCTACAGATAATTAATATCAATAAGGACATCCGGCACGGTCAGAGGTCAACACTTGATTTAAACATGTCTGGATACAAACCATCTATGTTTTTACAAGTTAATGGTATGCCAACATTCTCACACACATCTGCACTAGCAACCAAAGACCTTTTCTAAAAACAAATTATGCCTATTTGTTAATTAACGTAATTTTTGAGCTGTGCAAAGGTCTTGTTTTTATTTATGCCCAACTTGTGCCCCAACTATGCTCTACTTCAATTGACAGCTAGAATTTCTAGTATGTGTGCATCTGTCTGTATGTGTGTGTGTGTGCCTGCTCGTGAATCATAAAATCAATATGTCATTAACAAAATTCACAGCCATGATATCTGCACTGCCAGTACACCTGCATTAGGGTTTGTTTTAGCAACACACAGTACATATTGATACAAACATACAATGTATCAAGTGGGTAATCATTTACCAATGCCAACAAAGGTCATATGTGAGTAAGAACATGAGCCACTTCCCCTGAGAGTAGCCAGCCAGACATCGTTCCACATAATCTAGACCAATCAGAGGCCAGCATAACATAGGATATGTTCATATATTAGTTACCAACCTACACATTTAACCGACAGGCACAGATCATTAGCTTACCAACAGGGCATTGGTAATCTGATATTATCTTGATGTAATCTGGATTATATTTGGCTGTCTCCCACAGTGTTATGTTACATATATATTAAAATTGGAACCTGTAGATATATATTAATCTGCAACAAATTGTCAAAGCATCCGTGGGAAGATAAGCCTCTTATAACTATTTCTGTTTTGGAATATGACAACAGTTACGTCAATGCTCCCCAAGTGTCAATAACTGTGTCCTGTCTACTTGGCATCCCCAAAAAGGACGAAACGCCATTTTATTCAGTTAAAACATTTAGCAATAGACCGTCACTTGGTTCAAACATCCACTGACCAAGCTTACGGGTTCGTGTTACCGAGTACACGCAAGTTCGTCTTAGGTGGTTAACGATCAAAGATAACGTGATCTTTGAAGGGGTTGTACTTGAACATGCGGGGTCAAGAACAAGGTTCAACACGCCACTATATGTGTGTCTAATAGACATGACGCAAGTGGTTTGCTTTCGGTGATTAGGCCTAGTTTTTTTTATAATCTATAGTCACAATATATAGTGTAGTATTATAGTATAGAAGAAAAAAACTCACCACATTCTTTTTCGTCCGAACCATCATCGCAATCTGGATGATCATCACATTTCCATAGAGCAGGAATGCATTTCTTATCACTCTCGCACATGAATTCACTACTGCCACATATACCTGTAAAATTAATTGTAACTTCAATTCTACATCTTCGACGAACGATTAACAAGAAAAACCCCAACTGATTTCCCGTTTCCTTATTCTGATTTATAATAAGTATATTCGTATTGTTGAAAATATAGCCAATAAAATGGTACTTAAAGATCACAGATGTCTTTACATAATACGTATCAACAAAATTGTTGAATTGGCTGGGTTATGTCTGCATCAGTGTATGACAATGTTTGTCAATATATGGTTTTAGGAAACAATTCCAAAACCAGATTATCACAAACGTGAGTTCTTTATCAGGAATCATTTCATAATGTATTTACGGATTTTAATAATTTAACTAGCAAGTTTTTTTTGGTCGCAGTCTAAAATATTAGACCTATAGTATATATGACATAACAGCCGTTGTCATACGTGATACAATTACTGAATTATAATGTTACCGGCTTTTCACTCACCTGCTACAACTGTAAATCGTAGAACAGTTAAGGAAAACAGAAACGCTAGGGTCCGCGGTGACATCATTAGATCTATGCCCATGGTTGTCAAGTTCCACTTCACTCCTGTATGGTTTATCAAATAATACTAAGGTCCGTTTGGATTTCCAGTATTCTTTTACTTCAAACAATTTTATCATGCGGCTCACAGGCTGGGTGCCAACAACATATCTGGGCTGACAAGCGTGGCGTGTAAAACATATGCAGACTTACTCCCACTGTCAGCTGTTACAAACCACTGCTCGAAGGCTTTTAGTTGGTGTATTTTTTATATCAGTTACTCTAACCTTTATACAGAATCGAAGAAAATAGTTGCGACTGTTTGAAAGACGTACCACTCCACCGCCAGCATTGATGTTACTGAAAAATATTTCTAAAACAAGGGTTTTTAAATGAGGGAGTGGACCGCCATATAGCATCGTCATAACACAGCCACTCATTTGCATATGAATCTACTAGTCCCTGATCACGCGATTCACATTCTGTATAGTAAACACGGACTACTTTAGCTTTGCGTGTGGGAGTGGCACCGACGAAACATTTTTTTCTATTTATCAGCCGCAACTAAATCCATACAAATGTACTGTTTTTAACACCCACTTTGATAAACATTAATCTGCAAGCAATAATTATTTATTTTCTGCAAAATTACAAGTGATTTCATTGATAATCTATCATGGGGAGAAGGCCATTTTACGGCGTGGGAATACAAGAGGGTGTGAATGTTTTGACCAATGGGAATCAGTTAAAATGGTCTGACGACCAAAGTACGCCCTTAGTATCCTTTCTTCCTCCGCCCAGACAGTGGAATGTTATGATGTCGTCTGTTGTGCGCTTCACCTGATTCACACCGTCGCCATGAGGAGTGACGTATCAATACCTCCCCCTCTTTGCTGCTATGGGCTCGGTAACGCCATGTGTCATGCTGTGCTTCCTCGTCACACTGTTAAATATCTTGCCGGAGAGAAACTTTGGGCCAAAAATTATGGTAGAAGCAAAATGGTTTATATAAACCTAGTAACCTACGTGGTGGGGTGATCCATGGTTTTGAGTTGCTAGCTGTGCTATATACTATGTGTGCGCGATGGCTCTGTCAACGCCTATACACTCTAGTGTAATAATAGGCCTACTTAAAGACCAGTTTTTAGTAGTGTATACGTGTAATGGCGTTCCGAATTTGATTATATAAGTTTAAATTGTAACTCGAAAGTATTGACGCAGCTCGTGTACGGCACTACAATTCATTAAAGCTGTGGCTGAGGGATGTTACATCGTTCGCTTTGGCAGATTTACCTTATTGTTGTCAGTTACTGTGGCATGATCATTTCATTTTTGAAGGGGAGACAGGAGCCATTAAGTTTATAAAAAAAACAATAACAGTCAACTATATCACCTGGTTAATTAACTATATAGAAGTAGAATAGAATTAACAACACGCTGGTATAACAACACAAGCAAACGCACTATTCACTGATTATAAAGGTATTTGATCTATAATTAACAATAGATATAGTACTGATCTTAATTGATCGGGATCTCTAACTGTCATATGACAATTGTCAACAACAAGTGTGGACCAAAGTATATATATATATATATATATATATATATTAGTAGGCTATTTTATTTATAATGTAGGTTAGGTGTCGATTAGAGATAGATTAAGATATGTCTAAGTACATGATGGGTTTGGCGTTATTTCATGAAGTTGTCCACTAGCAGGTAAAGTACCTTATGGCTGAGCCACCCAGCTCGACATTTCTCACGTCATATTTGTTTACCACAGCGAGGACCACCCACTTGTATTATATGCAGAATATGTTTATGAATAAGTCATAAATACAAGTGCAAAGAACAAAATAACATTTAAAACACAGGATAAACACAACTCGGTCCAATTTAAAGAAATGCGTGTGGACTTGAGCTAGTCAACACAGAAAATTACAAACTGACTGGAGGTTCAATTCAGTTGAAATTATTCATCTGCATTACCGAGACAGCAGTTAAATAGGCCTCGTAGCAAAGCCACTAATCGCTTGATCTAATCACACGATATTTACCGGAGAAATAATCTCCTTCGGGCAGTATTGGGGGAGTTAGATTAGAATTAAAGTTAAACATGAAGAAATAAAAACTTCGTACGTTTTTCATCGTTGCAGAGCTACCCGATACAACGCAATTTCTTGTAAACATCGTTTTCTTTTAGGTCAATGGATCCACCGATCAGTGGCCTTTTCGTCCTAAGGTATACTTGTCTGTAACTATGGGTAAGCCCATGTTTGCGATCCAATTTACTTAGTATCTACCTTTATAACTACGGGAATGTCTATTAGTTTTAATAGACCTATCTATAATTGTATTGTCTAATTTGATTTTTTTTTAGATAATGGCGTACAGCCAGCAAAATGAGAACTCCGCCCTCTATAGTATTGTAAATGGTAGTACGTGCTAACTACCGTGACTACGTACGCGACCTTTCGACCTTCCTATCTGAAGTTTGTTTTTATACAAGGAGTCGACCAAGATATTGCTATCATGTGTTAGACTACGCCATTAATTGGCTGTGTGCCAGTAATTATAATTAATAATAAAGCCGTCAAGACCCATATATCATTTAAAATTTATTTAAGTATCATTTTAATACTAAGCCTACTTGTTAGTAATTTTATTTAAAATGTCTTCTTTCGTGGAATAATTATTTATGTTGAGATATAATTAAATCTAATCGCCATACACATTATATCTAGGACTGGATCGAAAGTTTATATATATATATATATATATATATATATATATATATAGGTAATTTTAATTCGAAATGACAATCTGCGAGTCATATTTATAATTACAGTGTCAGTATAAGACGCAAATAAAGTGTAATTTACCAATATTATTATCCAGCAGATCATAGATAATAATATTGGTAAATAAAGTGTAATTTACCATATTATTATATCCATAAATAATAAATTAAATTTACCAATATACTGGACTCTATTATTTTTCTTCTTTTCGCTAAATATAATTTTAGTGTGATTTACTATGTACACCACATTTTAAAAGTCTTTGTTATGTGCAGTGAATATTATTGTACTATGGTTTATAATGTTGAATACCAAACTTTACTCTCATTTATAAAGTAGTAATGACGGACGATTAGCATATAGTTATAATCTGATTTTCAGTTTTAGAATACAATTTTTCAACAGTGCCGGCTTTTCGGTGTCGAAGCAGAGTTAAACGGTACACAGAAGTTAGTTTTTGTCATGATTATAACAGATCCGGAATATTGACGTTGGAATGGCGGGAATATTCCGGTATTATCGCTTAGCGGACCCCCCTATAAATCCCACAATGCAAAGCGCGGCTGGTTTGTTTTTGGTTTGTGACGTCATCATGCTTAAGGCTTATTGGTGTATATAATAAACTGCCAGGATGTTAACATAGGTGGTCAAAAATGTTACAATAAATAAGATAATCTATATATGTAATTGTCTCCAAATCAACCAGAATAAAATACTGTAACAAATGACATAAGTCACGATTAACTCAATGTTTACATGATACCATTAGAACTGAAAATACGAACTGTAAATATGCTGATTATTTTAAGATATAATATTAACCTGTCACGTGTTGATTGAGACATCGATCAGATATAATTATGAGGTGAATCAAACAACAACAAGTCAGAGCATTCTATTTCAACAAGTTGTGACTAATGCGACACATCATCGAGAGATTTAGATATCTTAAGACGATGGACGATGTCCAACTTTCATGATCTCTCTCTCTCTCTCTCTCTCTGTGTGTGTGTGTGTGTGCGTGTGTGTGTGAAAACGCTGGTGACGAATCACCACGAGTGTGAACATTTGAAGTAGCATTGATGGGGCATATATATATATATATATATATATATGTTTCGTATATTGCGCATGATTAATTACACTGTCAGTTTATAGATAGAGATAGTCGTGTCACGTCCGAAATAATACAAACATAATAATAATAATAATAATAATAATAATAATAATAATAATATAATTTCTATTGCACCAATATCCTCTAAAAGAATCGAGCTCAGTGGCGCCGCTAGTATAGGAATTGGCTAATCTCAGAGTCACGGTATGAATTCCAAAGATTATGGACAGCAATTGAAAAACTACGAGTCCCAGCATCAGTTTTAACCCTGGGAACAAACCACAAGTGAAAACAGATGAACGGAGCTCCCTGGGCTTGGATGCTAGAGAAAGTATAGAAAATAAATACGACGGTTCTCCGGAAGAAAGAGTTTGATAGGCAATGGTACAGAGTTTTGAAAATGATGCGAGATTGAACAGGGAGCCAATGAAGTGATTTCAAGAGTGGCACAGAATGAAAAATTGGGGAGACCGTGTGACAGATAATCCCAGCTAAATAGTTCTGAACACAATAAAGTTTTAAAGCATCCTTAGATGCGATGTTATAAAGAAGAGATTTGCAATAATCAAACCTACTAGTAATGAGTGTTGTAGCAATAGTTTTGTCGTCTGAAAGAGAAATATAGCGACGAATACGGCGAAGGTCACGAATATGATAGAAGCAGGAACGACATTTCAGAGAAACATGTTTTCTGAAATTAAAATCGCTATCAAATATAACACCAAGATTACGTACAATGTCTGATGGTGTGATACTATGATTAAGGATGTGGGTGGGGAGGAAATGAGTAAATTTGCTGCGTTGTCTGGATGTACCTAAAATAATGAAATCTAGCTGTTTTGTTGGCATTGAGCCTAAGTCTATTGTTTGTCATCCAGCCAGAGATATCACTGAGATAGTCACCTAGCTGTTTAAGAGATAGATATGTGTCTGCTGTAATTAAAGATTTGTATAAATGATGGTCTAATTTGTTGCTGTAAATAAGAGAGCTTATAATGGTGTGGTACACAGAGTAAAAATCAACGATCCAAAAACGGAGCCTTTATTAGGGAACGCCGCAAAACATGGGAAATGTCTCTGAAAAACCGTTTCATATTTTTTATTGGTTGTGCCCTATTTGGATCCAGGCGAGTGATGTGCCCGATATGTCATATCAATCAGAGAGGCAATCTAGAAGAACGGAATAATCATTGGTGCCAAAAGCTTCAGATAAATCTAATAGTGTTAGTGCTTTCCTGTGTCTATGTTTAGTAATATGTCGTTGTGAATCTTCAGTAGAGCCGTTTCTGTAGAGTGAAATTGTTTGTAAGCAGACTGAAAAACATTAGACAAGTGATTACAGTCTGAGTAAACATTGAAACGATTGGATACAACATTTTCTAATAACTTAGATATGAAAGTTAGATTAGAAATAGGTCTATATACTATAGCTATTGGGGTCATTGGCTGGTATAGATGGGTTCCCAAGAAGCGGGTTTAGATAAGCATGCTTAAAATGAGATGGGAACTTAGTGATACACTGTATATTTATTATCTTGGTAAATGAAATAATCATTGTATAAAGACAGGGTTTTAGTGAAATGTAGGGATAGGATCAAGTTCACAGAACTTATTAGGGGATGATAAAATTAGTTTAGAATCTTCAGTAAGTGAGGCTGGTTTAATCATTGTAGAATGGTGATGTACAACTGGAAAATCAATATTACAACTGAAAGCGAGACCTGGAAAGCATGAATTTTGGTGATGTTATCCTTAAAATGTCTGGGAAAAATTTGCAGGCTGAATTATAGTCGAATCATTAGCGGGCATCGAAACAGAAGCCTTTCTATGGAGAGTCCTATTAATATGGTTACAGAGTTGACGAGCTCATGTTCCTATAAAAGTTAACTTTAGTCATGAATCTATTGCAGAAATGGCACTGTTTGGTATATCTAGACCTGTTAATTTGTGTGCCTGAGTTTCTCCATATGCGTTCTAAATATCGGCGACGCACTTTGGCATTAATAATTTCATCCACAACGAAACAAGTAAAGGCGGTACTTTATCACGTGGTTGTATTGGACTGTTGTGACGTTTATTGCTCCACCTGTTTTCGTGAACTGGGGTCACCTACGCCAAGAGATTGCTGTGGCACACTGGGGTAGCAGTTGAGAGAATTTTTCGTGGGTATTGTTTAACAATATAAAAAAAATTATTAGAAGGGAATGAAAACAATATCGAAAATTCATTTGTCGAAGGCCTTCAAGTTTTGTGCGTGATTTTTTCCATATGTTTTCTAAATAGCGGCGAATAATATCAGAGGAGATACAAGGGTACTTTTGCCGCTTTTGATCTGACAGGTGCGTGTTTATCAAATAAAGAGTTATGTATGGTATGGTATTCAATTCAATCAATTTATTTCAGAATATAAAATTCCATATACAGTGAAGTATTTTGAAGTGAAGTAGAATTAAGTTTATTCATCCATTTATCATAAGAGCTAGAATGATGGTAAAACAAACTAAAAACAATGCATTACTTATACTAGCAAATTGCTAGTAGCACCTACACGTGTTCTAAAACTACAAACGTTTTTTTTTGCGAACCAGCACCCTAAATCATCATTATGGCCAAGGTATGTACAAATAAACCAGTCAGCGAATTTGGTTTGAAACACCTTTTCTCATTAAAAACAATAAAATTTGAAACAACAAAGTCAGCACAAATAAGCAGTTCGATCCTAGATGGCTGAATGTGGGGCAGTTGTGATACAGGTATCAGCCGCATACGGTAAATTCATACCACAACCAATATAACTCTAGTTCAAGACTTAAAGTTACAACTGAGCTCCTCCATGTATGTTTTAAACAACACAGGCGACTGAATTCTAACCGGTCTTACACCATTAGACACAGTAACGAATTGGAAGAATTTGTTACCCTAACGTACACAAAAGTTTGTTGACAATACTAAAATATGAGAAGTCGGATCAAAGTAAAATCAGTATTATCTTTAATAAGTTTCTTAAAGAGACACCAATGATTAATACGATCAATTAAATGCTGTTGAAGCATCAAGATAACATTACATGTTTACTGGACTAGAGCGTTGAGTATAGTATTATGTTATTTGCCTGAGTAGACACACAAATGTCTGTACCATCTTTACATAATCGTGATAAGTCATCTTTAGGGTTAGTGATATATTAAAATGTTACTATGTCGATCATCATTAATTGCAAGAATGTGAATGTTGTGAGTATGCCGGTATATATCTCCTATTTTAATAATTTATTTATGAGCTTGCCTGCGCACGCGCACACATATCAATGATGATGATGATGATGATATATATATATATATATATATATATATATATATTAGCGAATGTTCTATTTGTTTGTTTGTCTTTGTGTTTGCAAACAGTTCTGACAAGAGTCTTAAATAGCGGTAAATATGACGTACATTAGTTGGAACTATGATTGGGACTATGATGTTTACTCATCAATATTATTTTTTATTATTCTAAATCCTTATAGTTATATGGGCCAAAGTAGCCATCCACAGGAACAAGCTTTAAAGATGGCATGCAGTTCTTCGGCAGTAAGCAATTGTTCACAAACATATTAGGTCACAGTTTTCATAGAAAGCATTTTAAACAACATTCATCATTTTTCATCCATTCAGAGAATGCATATAATCTCTTATGTGCCTTCTGTGACAAATTACTAAATATTATCGTTATACCAAAAGTGTTCATTAATTGTACTTATAGTGCTTATATTATTATTATTTTTTAAATAATAACAATTAATGTTGATGTTGTTGTTCGAAGAATATATATATGGAAGACAAATCAGAACTACAGTAGTTGAGCAGACTATAGTCTGCTCAATTACATGAGACCAAACATGTTCCTATGTACATGCAAATATTGTTGTAGCACCACAAATTAACAGATCCATAACAATATCTGAGGATTGTCGTCATTTTTACTCATCAGAGAGATCCCGAGACTGATAAACTCATCGGGGGCCATATATAGCTCTGGAGAAAAGTTACATCAATGCTAGCGTTCGGCACGTTTTAAAAAGATGCGGACTGTACAATATTCTTCGTGCCAATGAAATTTCAGCTTAGAGCTGTTGTACATATCTGAACCACAATAGACAATTTCCGCGACCACTGCGCCATCTAGCGAACGTCCGTTTGCGGGTCGCGTTTCACCGGGCTCGATGAACCATATGATAAAAACACGGCTGTTGTTACGTATCCGAGCATCGGAATCGTGTTCGCTGGTGATAAAGGTCCGAGCACTCTATGCGCGTGCGCCAAGTTTGGATATTCCCGTGCTCTGACGCAAGCCGAGCAACGGAATCGTGTCCGCTGATGATAAAGGTCCGAGCATTCAGCATCGGAACCATGTTCATCAATGTTATTATAAATCTGAGCCATTTCATGATTGTTTTTAGTTTTTCATCTGCTCGCACCAGTGTCAGTGACTGGAGCTTAGTTGTAATTACTGCTACTAACGTTTAATAAAGATATTAGATTAATTATATTTACGATTAATAGGCATTATAATCAAATTAAAAAGAATTTATAAGAAATGCAACATTTTATGGTTCCCACAGCAAAGTAAATATTATTTAGTATACTATTTAGTCAAGTTATTTGTTCCAAATGGATTTTTTCAAAGGCAGAATTTTTTCCAGGAGATTTTGTAAAATTCAAGGACATTTCCGGGATTTGGAAAATGAATTTGTTATTTTCTAGGTTTTCTCAACATGTGAGAACGCCGATTATTTGTAAAGTCGCACGGCTGTTCTATCTTCTATTTCTTTGATTTTCGTTTGTACCCCTTCAAAACTATCAAAATCATCTTCTACTTTCAACCCAAATATAACTACTACGTGCTCGGCCGCCATATTTGAGCGGAAGTAATAGCCAACGAGGAATAATTGGCGGATGCGCATTGAGTGCTCGGACCTATAACGCTGAGGTACAGGGTTCCGATGCTGGGATACGTAACCACTTCGTAAAAACATTATTTTACCAATCGTGAGATCACGGAGAACACAATATGTTATATATATATATATTGATAACATGTCTATTACAGTTCCCAACTTGATGATTTATTTTCAATAACATGTATGTTTTTCAGGCAAAAATAAACTGTCAACCTTCCCTATACAAATAATCTTATCTATTAATAAAAAAAAGATTCTACGTTATATTTAATAACAATGAAACTGCTACAAGAACTTGTAGATCGATTTAGTTTTGTGAATCCCCCAAAACGTAAATTTACAAACAATTAGTGAATTACACTTCTTGTTCCATGCTACTATACCAGACTGTTTATAACAGTCTTTGGTAGTAGCATAAATATTTAGCGTCTCTAGCTGCTACTACATGGATTCACTGACCCGCAAACCACAGTAGATGCATAGGACTGCGCATGCGTCGCGGAAATTGTCTATTGAGGCATATTATAATTAAGTGTTACAAAAGGACTCAACTCGACATTTGAGACTAAACATTATGTTTTCTACCCATAGCACTAAAATTTAAAACACCACTAACACCAAACGTCGCGCTTGCACTCGATCCATCTCATATTAAAACCCATTATCATTCTAAAGGCATTGTTATAAGCAACGATAGCCTAATGGAAGGGCCAGCAGCCCCCTTATACTGAACTGAAGGGGACATCAATAAATATTGCTGCAATAGGCAGAAAACAATTTGTGCTTCAGAAAATCAGAGCAATTAAAGTAGAAGTTACGTATCAGCATATTACTACGTCCATACAACATTCTTACTGATTACACGACGAGTCTCAAACAACTTCCCCCCCCACCTCTTCAATCGAGCTGGGTGGAGCCCAAGTATATAGCTATAGTAATGAGTTTCAAGTTTTTTTTAACGAAAGTTATGCGATCTCTGCGTCCAGAGGTTCACACTAGTCATAGGCTTCTAACCTAGTTTCGCGCTGTAGCATGTCTGTTGGGTGAACGGCTAGGTGATGATTGGTGTTTTATAGTAATTTTTGTGCACATGGTAGGCTAAATGGGTCGAGCGACCTCCAAAGGTAATGAGACGAAGTGAAAGATGAAACAACCTTTAGATATGCCCATGCGTTGTAGTGATCTGTGGTCCAACACGCTACCGCTAGACCACGGAGGCGCCCCTGGTGAATGGCTAGACTAACACGTAGTATAACCGCTGCTTTATACGGTCAGTTTAAAAACTAAGTATGAAAAAGCTATCCTGTTAGACCCATCAACAGTTCTATCTTGGGTGTGATTAAGGTATCGATATATTTGGTTCGCATCTTCCAAGCACAAACAAATGACAAAGAACCACAGTTTGCGTCAAAACTGATGCGTCTCATTCCTTCATTTAGTTCAGCCAATCAGCAGCTTAAGGCCGAGAACCATAAGGTGTTATGGCGCCAAACAGTCTTTGATCACAGGTCAGATACTCACTCCCTCACTGGCTGAGATTTTAGAAATGGCGACAGTTCAAGGTCGCTTTTCATAGCAATTATAGCTTGTTGTGTGTGTTTCTTCAAATACTGCTTTTAATATATCGTTTTAAATTAGTGCACCAAGAAAAAATTACTTATATGCATGCATGCTTGTATGGAACATTCAAATAACTGCATCATCATTGCCTATCAATGTACACATTAAAATATTAGCTTTTAAAAAGATTTGATTTTAAACACATTTCAGCACGCGACACAAAATCTATTAACCATCTTTTAAATAATGGTTTTCTTATGTTATGCAAATGTTTCTTGTGTTATGCAAATCTTTTATATAAAAAAAAACAGACTCATTTTTCTGAGTTATTTTATTAATAGCATTCAACAAAACTGTTTGGGTATAAAATGCACGAAAAAACCCATCAGAATGAACAAATTACACGCAATATAAAACATCTAAAATAAAGGTAAGGAAATTAAAATTAACACTTAATCGCACAAAATTAATCAATAAATTGCATCAAAACTTTTGATTGATCTACCTATAGGTCTAGTTCGTTTCCTTTTTATTTTTCATATATACAATACTATATATGGGGTAGAAGATTTTGACTTAGAGATTGCAGTCCAATTATTTGGCATGACTTCTAGACAACTTGAGTAGATATTACTTCAATAATAAAATCTCCCCATTTTACACGAAGAAAGTTTTGACTGGAAAGTAGAATGGAAACCATTTTGAGCATTTCACCAAATATCAACACTTAATTGCATAAATGTGGAATGACAATTATTACATCGATGTAATAAAAATGATCACAGAGTCACGTTTGGTGTGTGTTATCAAATAATAATTGAAGAAGCTACAAAACTCAAAAATAAAATAAGTCATGTCTTCTATAATGTTTACTGACATGACTGGATTTCACATTGAAAAGCCAACACGATTAATGTCCTTCATCAAACTATTACTACTGTTTTGAAAATGCATTGAAATAATAACCTTTTTAAGCAGTGTCACTACCATTTGCTTTTCCATTTCAATAACACCAAAAGAAAGAAAACAAAACCAGAAAATAGAACAAAAAAGAGGTTTAAAATATCAACAACTATAATAAAAAAGAGGTTTAAAATATCAACAACTTCATCACTTAAAATGATGGATAACTCATAAAAATTAGGGCAAACAAAATCATGCTAAAAATGTATCCGCACATTATCCGAACGGCACAAACCATCACTTCACTAAATACAATCACACATTGGTATATACTAACCTAGTCACTAACTGCTGAATATGACTAATTTAACTTCTCAATGTTGTGTTAAAGTACTGTACTTCTAACATATACATCATAACAGTAAAATAGAGCCAACAACATTATAATAGTATGTGAGATCACACTGAATAGCCTTTTGGCTTAGTCTGTGACAAAAGCATTATAATAAGTTTATGTATTGGAGCTTGTTCACAAATAAACACAGTTTAAATCATTCAGATTAAACTTAAATTTTGTATTGGGGTCAAAAGTCAAGTCATTAGCAATATATATATATATCATTTTATATACGAAAGTTTAAATTATATTAAACTTTTAATATCCAGGTATAACTTCGACACACATGGTGACCTTTGTTAATTTGTGTGAATGTATTCAGAACAATTTAGGAAGCAATTCTGGTTCTTAAATTAATTCATCAAATTGTCCTGTTCATTAATTTCTAAGGCATTCTTTTTGCTCTTTATAAATATAAATAAGACATGTATAGCTTTTTTCTACATCTTAATGATTCTAGTCAAAATGTCTAGTAACAAATAACCTAAAAATAGGTAAACAGTAGCCATAACCATACCAGTAGCTACTTGAAATATACTGATTAAAATGTTAAAACCTGTCACTTAATCTTCCATTTCTACTCGAGTGGCATATTGACTAGTACAACATAAATGGAAGTATGTATATTCATATTTGTGCCTTCTAGTTTGTAATATACAAATTTTAAATGAATCAATTCAGAATAAGCAATTCTCACTGATTGAATTCCTGGTGAAAATAAGGCCACTTATAATTGTCCCTTTTATAACAGATTCTCAACTTGTGGCATATAGTAATACACATTAACAATTTTTATGAAATAATATTGATTTCTCAGAACACACAGAGAAAAGGATAACCGGTCAGGGTTTTGAATTTCATACACACATTATAATATTGGCTCAGCTTTTAATTTAAAATTTTGATCTGTTCCTGTCTATCTGGAGTTATACTTGTTTTATCAATCACTGATGTGAAATATGACTTTAATATAAACAAACAAAGTACTAGATAGAATATATTGCAGCTATAGATATTTCATCCATAGCAAATTGCACCAAAGTACTTATTAAGAATTGAACCTGGTAATTCTAGACATATTAAAATTTAACCAGCGGCAAAAATCCTTTTCACTAACAATATCTAATAACACATGCCACTTATCACACACAGCAATGTATGTTTATTTATCCTGCTATTGGTTGAAAACAAAGCAGAAAATTAAAAATTGCATAGAAGTGGCACTATTGATTATGCCATGTGTTTGACTTCCATGTCATAGAGTACCTCTAGTATACAAGCGACGCTCCAAGCTTGGGCCGGACAGCTGTCATGACATACCTGAAAGTTTTATAATGGTTAACCTTGAATCTACTTGATGAGAACATACATTGACAGACTGCATAATAATACAAAGCTTAAACACAGACACGCGCGCGCACACACACACACACACACAACTTACAGCGCCATTTTTGTTGGTTAATTCTGGTAGAGATTTCCATGTTGACGCCTGGATGTGTACATTATGATTTGACAGCTTGCTCTTGACAAAGTTAACTGTCTGGTCAAATAATCCTGGCCTGGCTGCTTCAAGTACTTTGGCAAAGTAGAGCTTAGCCCGTAGAAAGTAACCCATGGGCCAGACCCACTCCTAGATTATAAGAACGATATTAATATCTACTATACGATGTAATTATAGTTAAACACGACGAAAGACAAATAACTGCTGCACATACAAACAATGTCTAAAATCACATATTATTTACTGTCACTTCTGGCCATTAACTAATAACTCTCTATTAACGACAACAACAATTCAATACTGAATAGCCAACTTACAGGTCCTTGGTGGTAATTAAAGCCTTTGGCAAGTTTGAAATCATTTGAATCATCTGAGTTAACATAGAAACCACCATACTTCCAGTCACTAGGATCTAAAGTCTTCATCCCTAGAGGACCTAGAAGATGTTCCTCTGTTCCAGTGAGAGCTACCCAAGCATGTTCTGGATCAAATAACTCGGGAGCCTGTCATATAAACAAAAATATTTCTGAAGCGGTTATCTATAATATCATTTCTTCGGACATGTCCTGAAATAGATGCAACTTCAATTGTTTGCAACTTATGATGTCATTACTGTGATACCCATTATAAGGTATAATAGTTAATGCAAACAAATATATGAAATTTTGCATCACTGAAATAATAAAAAATTATGGACATGACTTAAATAATCTTAAGCAGATAGTACTATTGTCTGTATATGTTAAATAGTCTGTTATCAGTCTGATCATAGAGCAGGTTTATATGTTGCCTTGAGGATGTTACTTCGTGTTATATGGACATTAAATATCAAGTATTTATATATTAAGTGATTTAGCCAAGGTCTATATTTAGTGGTGCATTTAACATAATTGTTCTTTACATTCATTTATAAAAATAACATGCAAATTTATCATCAGTAAACAATGCGAGTAATACATGTGTCAAAACCCACCAACTCAGAGTGAGTGCAACAAAAATACTTCACACTACAAAACAAAATACCAACCACAGCCATAGCAATGGGAACATTTGGTCTCAGTTGGAAGTCAGCCCATGGTTGAGATGCCTTAAATGAATCCTTGTAAATCCCACGTTTGTTTATTAAATCAGGACGATATTCATCAGGAAGTGGCTCAGGGTTGATCCAGAAGCTTTTCTCAAAGTTGTTTTGAATAAGCTTCCACCACTCTTTAAAAGTGACCTTTACTGTCTTTCCTTTCAAGAGAAATAATTGGTAAAGAACATGACAGGTGTTAGCTTGATCCTGACAGTTACCTCTCATTTACTAATTAACATTACAGGTAGTTAAGACATCATTAAGAATCCAAATATTAATACCTTGTCTGGTAATTACAACATCCTTGTGAGGATATATGCCCTGTTCACTGAGCCTTGTCAGCCATCTTAGAGTTGAAGCTGATAAACCAACTAACTCTACAGCTGACCCATCTCTAAAAATAATAATAAACACCATACATGATAGGATATAATGAAAACACTAAATGTCTATAACTTAACCAGCTATTCAATTCAATTACATGATTTATTTAGGATGGAATGTAAATATATTTGTATACACATAGAAAACAAATATATACTGATGAGATAACATGAATACTCTGAAAGCCAATACTCATAAAAGTCAAAGTTTATTGTTTGTTTTATACATAAAAATATGCTGATTGAATTAATATGACATGTACAAATATTTATATGCAAAGCTAATAAATAATTATGACATGGACATCAAAATTTTTGGTCGAATTGTTACTATGGAGATGATGATGATTGATGTTTTACAGCCACTTTTGTGCACAAGTTAGGCTAAATGGGCCGAGCGACCTCCAAAGGTAATGAGGCGAAGTGAAAGACGAAACAATCTTCAGATGATGATGATGATTGATGTTTTACAGCCACTTTTGTGCACAAGTTAGGCTAAATGGGCCGAGCGACCTCCAAAGGTAATGAGGCGAAGTGAAAGACGAAACAATCTTCAGATGATGATGATGATTGATGTTTTACAGCCACTTTTGTGCACAAGTTAGGCTAAATGGGCCGAGCGACCTCCAAAGGTAATGAGGCGAAGTGAAAGACGAAACAATCTTCAGATGATGATGATGATTGATGTTTTACAGCCACTTTTGTCACAAGTTAGGCTAATGGGCCGGCACCTCCAAAGGTAATGACAAGTGAAAGACAACAATCTTCAGATGATGATGATGATTGATGTTTTACGCCACTTTTATGCACATGGTAGGCTAAATGGGCCGAGACCTCCAAAGGTAATGAGGCGAAGTGAAAGACGAAACAATCTTCAGATGATGATGATGATTGATGTTTTACAGCCACTTTTGTGCACAAGTTAGGCTAAATGGGCCGAGCGACCTCCAAAGGTAATGAGGCGAAGTGAAAGACGAAACAATCTTCAGATGATGATGATGATTGATGTTTTACGGCCACTTTTGTGCACATGGTAGGCTAAATGGGCCGAGCGACTCCAAAGGTAATGAGACAAAGTAAAAGACGAAACAATCTTCAGATATGCCCATGCCGAGATTTGAACACGGGTGGTAGTGATCTGTAGTCCAACACACTACCGCTAGACCACGGAGGCACCCCTGTTACTATGGAGACTTTATTTACCTGGGTGTTGCAGGTTTGCCTCGGTTGCCAGCTTTGTCTGAACTTCCCATTTTATCCATCCACGTGCCACAGTTATAAGCATTACCCCCATAGATAAAGCCAGTGTTCCAATCAACACCTACAGTCACATTAAAACCTGAAATTCAAATTGTTCATTTCAGCATTCATAATACACCATTTTAATGAAAGCTAAATATGTGCACAAATAAAGGGAAACACTGCATGTTCAGAATCATAATTTACTGCCTGACCACAATCACATAAAATAGTAACTAATACACAATGTACTCAGTGAGGAAACACACATTACAGTATTGTTTTCATATATCTCCTCAATTTCTGCCAATAATATATACCTATGATTATTTTATTTACTTGATAGGGGAAAGGTTTGTAATTTTGATCAGCTTCTAAATTCGATCATTTTAAACTTAGTTTTTCTTTTTAAATAAATCAATAAAATAATTAAAAACATTAAAAAGTTATATAATTAAAAATAAATGGTGCTTGAAAAGTCAGTCATAACCTAAAAATATTACTTAATTACAATACACAAATTACCGACGAAATTTGCATATCTACATCACAAAGATTTTCTGCGAAATTTGAAGAGACTGAAATGACATTTTGACAGAAGGTAGGGTAAAACTTTTATATTTCAATCAATGTAATTACCTTCTTCTAATCCTTGTGTGCTGGAAAATCCTCATTTTGAAAGTAAAATAATCGAATTTATCTTGATATTAAGAGAAAAACAATGATCGAAGTTACATGCCCACTTTATGAAAGGATGCCATACAAATTTGATCACATAATTAGGCCAATTTTGATGCATGCATATGCAAATTCCTGGTTGATGTAGGTTTCCAGTAAATTGTAAAAATATACGGAATGAACATGTTTTTATTTGTAAATTTGATTTATTTTTTTCGTAAATTCATAATCAGACCCCTCAGAAAAGGAGGAACGATCCAAATCCGATATAATAACACCAGTTGCAGCTCACTGACCAAGGGGCCAACACAAACCCATCCTATATGTCGTAATGTCAACACAGCCCCACAGCTGTCCTTGTGTGATGATCAAAATTATATTACTGCACTAGCTGCAATCAAAAAGACTGAGGTGATCGAAATTACAAAACTTTCTCCTATATACTGTAATAATCTTTAATTTTGTTTATAAGTATGTAAATAGTATGTAGTTCAATCAAAAGAAATTCAAATGACCTTGATCAGTCATATCATTATCTATTGATGGTCCTGCATTTCTTTCTCGGAATTCTACACCTTCAGCATGTCTCTGTAGTGCTTCCTGGATGACATTGCATAAAAGCTGATCCTAGAGAATGCAAGAATTAAGTAAAGACTAGATGATAGTATATGCCTAAATTTTATTCATCAACAATGTTTTAGTACAAGATTACTTAATCATGTTAATAATTAGAATTTTTTTAAAGCTACTCCTGTAGCTCAAACAGCTTCAATGACCAACTATTTAAAAACAAATTTTAATTAATGAAAGAATAGACTGTTCTTCTGACAGTTTCTCTTACAAAAACTAAAACTAATTGACAGCCTAATATTTAACATAATTACTAAGGAATCATTGCTTATAATTTATTCATATCACTACCATATAATAATTAAATATAGTAAACATCAGCAGAAGGTAGTGATTCACAGTATCTATCTATACCCAATCTCAGTGCGCTTCCACTTACACATTCTCCAGACTTGAGAGGTTTACTGTCATCAGTAGGATACAGCCTGGACACAACATCTTGTAATATATGAGTGCCATTAGGTACCATCTCACAATAATCTTGGATACACTGCAGCCACCACCACACAGCATCACGACAATTATAACGGGCATGTGATCCAGCTCCAAGCAGGTTGGGGATCAGTCCGTGCCGCAGACATCCACCAAATGCCAAGATTATGAATCGGGCATCAGCATGACGACCAGGTATCAAGAGTAGGCCTCGCAGGGCAATAAACGTATCCCTACCCCAGCAACGGAAGATACCATTGGCAAAGTGGGGAAAACCTGAGATTTAATTTATGAAATAGTAAATTACATAAAATTCTCCTTAAAACAATTAAAAGAATTGTTTCTAATTAACCAAAATATCAACAGAGTGCAGACAACATTTACATTTATAATTTCTTGCTGAATAGTAGTGGGCATACAATGTTATAATCATACTGAAGACAAAAAGAAAATATATATAATATATTATAATTTGAAAAGATATGTGATTGGAAGAAGAATCAGGTGACCTTGATACTCCCAGTACAGGAATTATGATAGCATTACCTGCTGCTATAGTGACACAACACTGTTGCTGTTTCCCAGTTTTGTCATCAGTGACAGTTGGAGGTACTGGTGCAGACAACTGGGGTGAGAGGTCAGGAAGCACAGATGTTGGCACATAACTACAAAACTGCACACTACCTAGTCCAAGGGCACGTACAAATGTTGACCCATTCTGGATAAACCTACCAACATAAAATGAATATTACCTGTTTATTTTGTATTTTTAGATGAGTGGTTGGGTTATATCATGGTTATATCCATAATTCATCATCTCGCAAACAAGAGTAATTCAGATTCATTTCAGACTAAATAATAATATCCAGTGTGGTGAACTGGAAAAACTGTACATGATAGCATCACGTCTTATGCAAAAAAAACTTTTTTTATGGAGTATCATAAAGAATGACAGAGCACATTCTCTGCTGCTAATAACAAATTTCCAAAACCCCAAATCTGTTGTCTTTATCCAGGCATATCATAACTAGTAAAGGTTAGCCACAATAAGCGTTGAAGAAACATCAGAAGAAGATTAATTCATTAAATAGCAGTTCTCTCTCTCTCTATGTGTGTGTGTGTGTGTGCATGTGTGTGTGTGTGTAACTTACTCATGAAGTTTAGCCCAGGCTACTTCCTCCACAATAAGGTAAACTCCAGTAACAATAGCATCAAAATAACATGGAATTAAATATCTTGGTATCTTTGTCAGGTTGCTGAATACAGACTCAAACCAGACACCTAGCTGTATATATATATATATATATATATATTGATATATATATATATATATATATATATATATATATATATATATTGAGATATATATATATATATATATATATTGAGATATATATATATAATAATTACATTAATTAATTAATTACAAATTTATTTACCGCATATGTATATATGTGCGTGTGTACACTATATTTTAGCTTACATTTTTTGTACCAGGGAAAGCCTTTAGTCTGTTTACTATGTAATCACACATCCAGTTACCATCTCTGAGGTTATTACAAAGAGGATGTCCAAGGTCATTTTTAGCTCTTATTTTACTCAACACTGACATGACACCTATAGCAACAACAATGAGAAAAACAACATCAATATTAATCAATCACAACAATATCGATACAAATCCATTCTATTTCCACAGATTCAGTCACATAATTTTTAGAACCGTTTTCCTACTTGTGTATCCTAAAATACGGTTGTCAATGTTACTTTATTTGTACAAACAATCACCAATTTTTCTATTTAATTCAAATATCAGTCAGACAATCAGTACAACATGTAACAATATAGTAAGAAGGTTGTGGATTCCCATCTGACTACTAAGTTTCTGTAGAGATAATAGCTATTATACTATACTATATTATACTCAGTAGCATTATTCTAAGAACTTTACATGTTTTCTTATCATTATTGATTTTCTATATGTCTACACTGTGTTATATGCTGTTCAGGATTAAAGCTATTTATTAATGACCTGCAACATTCTACATTGGAACGGACCCATGCCATCCTTAGAACAATGGTGGAATAATCTAAGCCATGAATCATAATAGCATTGTGATACAGTGTTGAATTAGAAACTTATAAGTCTTCAGTTCAAATTCACTAGCCTATTACCACACTGGATTTTCACGTCTTCATCAGTTCATTGAGTGATGAGTCCATTATTGGACAGCTTTGGTTTAAACGTGTGGATGGCGGGTCTATTTTTGGCAGCAAGAACCAATCTACTTCCTTGGAAGTTGGTATAAGTGTTTTTTGGCACTAATGTTATTCCACCATTGCTTTTTAAGGACATCACACTTTATATCATTAATACATGAACTTCCATAACCGAGTGCTTTCTTCAAGTCCTCTGAGAAGCAAGTTGTTGGCCGTGTTTTAACCTCTAGGTACTTCATTCACAATACTCCATTCTTTACAGGAAATAATAATACTCACCTTGCAGCCCACAATATGACAGGGGACCATGACTAGGTATGTCATAAGCACCAAATCCCTTGCCGTCATCTCGCTCTTCTGGGTCACAGCGAAAGAGAACACGGCTAATATCAACCAGTGACAGTCCAACAGCTATGTTCTCCAATGTCGTGTTGGAGATCTCCTTCAGATTACGGCCACTGTAGGTGTGCATGCGATATCCAAACAGCGACAAGCATTGTCTGACCTTCAAGACCGCATCCTTTATCCCTGGATCAAGAGAGATTCTGGAATTTGAAACCATAGCAGAATCTTTCATTGGCATTCCAGCGAATGAGATTCTTGATCTGACATAAAAGTTAACAACTTAAAAGAGCACTTACCTGACAGCTATAATGCTACCAGGAGGGAAATGCACAAACTCCAGAATAGTGCCATCTGGTGTTTTGTTCAGTTTTGCCATTGTACTCTTATCTACATTGATGTGTTCCTTCATGTAGAGTTTATATCCCGGTAAACCATTGAGGAAGTTAGGATCCTTAACATACTTCTGAGCGCATTTGTCGTCTTTGGCCAGGTAAGCCTCAATCAGGATCTCTTCTAGGACACCTGTATACAGGGCAACATGAGAGAATACATGTCAAAGGTAAGTGTTCCAATAGATGCATGGTGTTACAATGGAATTAAATACTATAATTTTTGTGTTAACACTGTAAGATGAGTGGAATGGTGTGTCTATATTGTGATATTCTATAACACTTGTAATAGTTAGACTGTTTAAAAGAAGGTTTTCTACATGATAAATATTTGCTAAAATAAATCCTACAGAACTGAAGACAAAACAAGTAGACTTTTCACAGAAACGTAATGACCCAGTATATATATTTGTCCAAATGTACACATCACAGTTTCAGAGTTTAGTTTGTAATGCACTGGTATTAAGTTTCTTCTCTATAATTAGAGTGAGTGCCTGCTGGCATCATCTCAGACATACCAGCCAGGAACCGCTTGATAGGGAAATAAGATGATCAGATCAAAATCGTTTATTGGGAATGGGATTTGCTTTTTTCACAGTGATGAGAGCTGCAGCACAGTAACCTATCAAATGAACAATGCAAGCAGCCACCACTGCCATTAAAGGGTGCTCCCGGATACATTAACGCAGAGATGTTTAAATTGTTTTTAAAATCAGAGAATAAATCAATGTAATTCAGAACTGTAAATAAATGTACGAGTAAAATAAATGTTCCTCAGCACATGTTTATTATTATTATTATTTCATTAGTAACGTGTTTTGTTAAACTGCATCAAGAATACATCAACATGTACATTTATGGACTGGTGCTCTAAAATTCCCGGATAAGTTGCCGTGCATTAATGCACTCAGATAAAATAACAAGAGGACGAATACTGTCTAGTCCAACTGGAGCTACAGCAGTACAGAAAAGCCAAACATTAGCGAAACAAAAAATACTAAAATGCTTAAAAGTTGGCACTAATGTTTACTGAACCATTAAAGAATTATACAGAATCACAGGTGATTGGCTCCTTTTTGCCACTGATCTAAAAATACAAAACCAATTAAAACACATTAACCCCAGTAATCTATTAACTTGAATTAAAAGTGCACTAACACTTGTTTATCAAATCACATAACATATACCTTACCTTTAGATTGTCAACAAAAGATTTAAAAAATACCAAGATTTGGCCAATATAAAAAAAACAACTACAGTACTTACCGGGTATTTTAAGAGGAGGTATATATCCTGTATCCATGTTGTTTGGCTTGGAGAATACAGTTCTGGATACAAGAACTATGGACTGATGACTAACAGGATTATGTCTAGTCACAGATACAACATCTTGGTTAACCTGATCCACATATACCTGAAGTAGTATTGTTTGAGAAGCGACATAACTGTATTGCAATATAATATATCAATTATGTTACATTCATATAATCAAAATACTATTACCAAGTAAAATATCTGTGAATATTATTTTTGTAATATTTTATGCACTCTATACCTGGTTATATGTAATTTTGCCAAGTTGCTGATGTATACTGTTTAGTGCTTGTTTGGCTGATATGACACCTGTGCTGCCATCTACTGAGCCAGGAGGTAAATCAACTGAATCATCTTCTGACCAGCTTTGATAGAGTCTTGGTTCAGTTACAACATTAATCTAACCAAAACAAAATTATCACAAAGAAATCTAAAACAAATCTTCAAAACATATAAAGTAATAGATTTAATTAGCAATGCTTGTGTGATGTAGCAGTGAGTAAAAAGACTTCGGCAGAGAGAATCAACAATTGCGAAAATAGTAGTTAAACAATTCAGTAGGTGTCTTTTAATACTGTGATATTTGTTGTCTTACCAACAGTGTGTGTGTGTGTGTGTGCATGCATGTGTGTGAAAAAATAACTATTTACTAACATGATGTGGCACAAGTTCATCATAACCTCTGTTAGATCCAGTAGCACAAGATGCCATTGCAACCAGAGCAGCACTTGGTAGTAAGTCATACACTGTTCTCTTCTGTAATTCAGATAAAAAAGTTACTTTATTTCTTTGGTTAAATATTAAATATTATAAATGGCTGTTACTAAGATTGTATGATGACAATAATAATCCAAATTAGGGTATATATCAACTTAACATTTGAAATCAATAATATGTGTTTCTCCATCTTACTAATAGGTTTTTAGTACAAAAAAGTCTGCCAATGTTTTTTATCACTTCCTCTCTTCCCTGGTCATTTTTATGTTTAAACCATTCTTTAGGTTCTGTAAAAGTTGATACCGAGATTGTGCAATAATTGGGGAGTAAGCCGGACAAGGCGTTGGCTTTTAAATGAATCTGTTGCAACATTCTAAATGTGGTATGTTGTTCATTGTAGATATCAGAAGTTTGCGTTTAGTTAGATTCCAACAGTTCGAAATGAATTTCGCTTCAAACCAAAAGGAGGCTCTTTTTTATGCCATTCTACTCTTACTATTAGCTTTTGCTATTTATCCTATCTGTCTCCACATCATTTACTTAGATATATTTTTCATCACCTATTAAAATTCAGTCAGAGAACAACTGCTGTTCATAATAAGTCAAAAACTCAAGTGCAGATATTCACTCGTTATTAGCACCTTGCTTCCAATAATTCATGCATCATCTATTTACCAAATTTGGATACCTTTCCAATCTGATAGAGGTAAAGATATCCAGTACCACAAGATAAAGTAGTCATTTCACAATCCACTGAAATTCCGGTTGTGGCTGCCAAAAACTGACAAGAGTTCAGAACAAGGCCTGCCCCAATCTACCAGTTTATCCATCTTTGATAAGTTTAAACCATTTCTCAGCAGTTCATATGTTGATAATATTCTTACAATAAATTTTTCAATCATTCAATTTTTCCACTACTCCTGTGTTCCACTTTTTTGGTCCGGATTGTGATGTATGTTTTTGCACAAATATCAATCACAGATTGACTGAATCCTTATTAAATTATTACCTATATAATATAATTTACATACCTCAACCGGGCTTGGATTATCATGTGTTTGATCCATAAATATAGCATGGGCTACACTGGGCATCAAAGGGCGTGCTGGTGGCTGGATAAATGCTCCAACTGGATTTCCCCCATAGTGATGTACTAAACGTCCAAGCTCATGGGCATTCCATGCTGAGAGGCCCTCTGGAATCAGTGTAAATAAGTCATCACAACTGGTATAAAATGCTCCAATAGGCCATGTTGGCTACTTCAAAAATATTACTACAAAAAAACATCTTTCTTAGATATAAGTATATCTGAATGTATCACTCACCTCTGATAAGTGAGCTAAGGCCAAGCCGATTAATAAATATGTTATCTTTGAATTCGCTGCTTGTAAACAATTCAGCTATCACATACAGATCAGGTCGTATCTTTCTGGCTTCATCCAACATATACTGTGGGAGAAAAAACACAAAGTAATCTTCTGTAGAATTTAGACCACCTTCATCATGTATAAAATACTATAATGTACAAGACGTAGGGTTGTTACAAAGAACTTACTTCGGCTACATGTATTGGTGTACTGTGGCAATTATCCAGTCTAACACCATGGAATATCTTTGCTGTTTCTGTTACATATTTCTTCATATGTTCCCACAAATATGGACAGTCATCTGGTTTCCTGCCATAGCGAAGTTTGACACTATCGCCCCAAGGTATGAGTTCACGACGGAGATATATGTTTGACCCTAAAAGTAGGAAAAGCATACAATGAGAAATAATTTCTAAATAGACCAATTAGTTATGTTTATTTCTCTTTGACACATAAACACATATATTAAAATTATGACTAATATATATATCTGGGTTAGTGGTAGACCTAAATTCTCTTGGGCCAGTTTGGCTAAAAGGAGTCATTTTGTTTTAGCTAAATACAATATTGTTTAGTCATATTATGTAGGAGTAATTTAGTTATATGTAGGAGTAATTTAGTTATAAATGAGCATGAAGATGCGCAAAGATAATATGCTTATTATATGTTGATGATTATTCATTATTACCCACCGTGTACTTTTCACAGCACCTATAATCACAAGTGACCTCACTTATTTGTGCACTGAAATATCTTTCTTTTTTGGATTATTCCTCCTTTAAAGGAGCACTGCTCTAAGATTGTACATTTTTTTTTAATTCTCTGAATTCACATAAAATTCTTAAAATAAATGCATTATTGTGATTAGTCATTGGCTCACATTGAATAATTTATTCTTGGAAAAATTCTCAACCAATAGGATATCAGGGTGTAGAATTAATCTAACAATGTTTTCATAAAGCAATTCTTTGGATATTTTCATCCTTCTATAATAAAAAAACAACAACTGGCCCATCACATCTGTATATGGACATCATCAACATGTTTATGTTTTGGACAAGCCACATGTCGGAGAGAGAGAAAGCACATTTGTCTTTTAAAACATCAAAATTTGGTTTTAAGTCTTTTCTTAACATTTATTTTAAACACTGAAGACAGTGGAAAATTCTTACTTTGATGTAATTAGCTGTCAATATACCAAATAATTTGGTGTATTGACTGCTAAATATCATAATAAACTGATGCATAACCATACTTGAATCTGATCTGAAGCAGACATATTGTTGTCCATGACGTCACCACTATGCTAATCAGTGTACCTGCACCAAGGATGCATGCATATTCTACCGTATAGTTAATGAGCCACATCCCATGACGGCTCAGTGATACATTTAAACAGAAACTTTAATATTGTGATGTTGAACATTTGTCCGACAAAAACACTTTATTTTATATAAGAAAATGAAATGCCAGATATAAGTAACAGAGTAACCAACCAATGGTTAATCAAGACCAGAAAAATATTTATACATCTCACTAGCCCCATAGCTAGTAAAATTTAAATCCACCAGCCCAACCAAATGTTTTACTAACCCGACAAATTTCAGAACAAAACTGGGCTGGAGAATCAACGGAGAACACCAGATCTAAATTTGTGTATGATTGATGTTTTACAGCCACTTTTGTGCACATGATAGGCCAAATGGGCTGAGACCCCAAAGGTAATGAAGCAAAGTCAAACAGGAAACTCCACCCAAGAGTTCATAGTTCATCCAGTACTAAATTATTGGAAATGTCCACAATCTGGCCAGGAATTTTCTTTTTGTGGCTGCTGAGGTGATAATGGAAGCCCACTGTTGTTTAAATATAAAATAAAACACAAAATAGCAAACAACAGTAATAATTTATACACAGGAAGAAACTTATTTATATCATAATATTAACATAAAATGAAGAAAAAACAAATAAACAGGAAAGAGACAAAAAATCCAGAATATAAAGATCATGTGCTTTTATTTACTGTAAACAAAGACAACTGATCAATCAGGAGAGAGTATTTGAGTCACGTGACCATCATAATGCTAAATGGACGTTTACCAACCAAGATCAGCAGCTCACCAAAATCTCTCCCATCCTTCAAGCATGGTTCTTATATTCAGTAAATATTTATAAATATGACATCTGAAATGGCTACAACAGTAGATTTTGGTATTATTTCAAATCAGGAAACTATCAGATGATAAAATTTTTTGTTTATCGTTACCCATTTTTTGGATATAAAACCGGCATTTGACATGAGAACCTAGTATATATATATATATATATATATATATATAGAGAGAGAGAGAGAGAGAGAGAGCCATTCAGGTAAATGCATATTAATCTACTCTATCTCTAGATAATTAAAAAATGGATTAAAATTTTTAACTTTTATTGTTGTTGTTGTTGTCACTGTCTAAAACCTATAGGAATATAATTTTAACACTTTAGTTTAAACTTCAAGTTTTAATCATTACAATAAGAAATAATTGTTAACCAAGTACAAACATTAGCAGCTTTACACCTAACTCAAAAAATAGTTTGTTAAAATGGTAAGGACAGAGATGTCTGATACATGGTTGATACCAATTTTGGGTTTTCTAACATACCTGGTTCAGCAAAGTTTCTCATTGGGTCATCATTCATCACCCAACCATTATGAGCCATACAAAATGCGCCCTCTGGTGAATGCATCACTGCCTCCTCTTCCTCTACGGTGATATTCCGGGAAGGTAGGATAAAATAACTGTAAATAATGACATCCAACAAGTGTCAATATATCACATGGTAAAGAGTAGACTTGCACAAAATAAGCTGCACGCAGCTCACTTGACTTAAACATTCTAAGCTCTAATTCAAAGATAGTTTCAGATATTGATGCGTTCACTGCTCACTTGTACATAAGTGGATCCTTCTCGCTGACTCTTGCTATACGTGGACCTCCTGGATTGACAAAACGCCACCTAGCATTAGCTATGAAATTATCTACAGCACTATCCAGATGACCTTGGATGACAGCATACTCTTGATCATTAATCTGTTCTAACTTCTGGCGCAGAGCATTACAACTGGCGGTGATTCTATCATCCTCTGAAATCCAGCTTGGCCTATTCATAATAATAGAATCTGAAACATGCTCTCTAGAAGTAGGTCTTGTTTCATTATCGATGCTCGCATTTTACAATGCAATTTATAAAAAGGCATGCGTCTTAAAAAGGATCCAAGGAGAGGTTAAAAAAAAAACATTTCCAAAGTTTCCAAAAATAGACAACAGAAAGAACTGAAATCAACTTTGTACTCACTGTGAGGAATAAAATAACTTTATAGCCAGTGGTATGTCTATTACACATTTCAGACGTCGAAATTTAGGATCTGGGATAAGATGTAGCTCTGTTCCATGACGATCATCACCATGGCGACCACCTGTAACACGTAGGAGAAACATTACAATTTCATACTCCATCATGGCAAACATTTGTTATACACAACAACAAAAAATATTGTCATAATTACTACTACTTGTAAAGTGTAATTTACAGTTTGTTATAAAGTAATATGAAGTACTAACTGAGAATAGCAGATTTATATTGCTGGATGGTGTTATTCACGTGAACCAAGTAATATTCATGGATATGATGTTTTGGCAGTACCTTCTCAGTCAAGATACCTCTTATTGCCTATAATATCAACAATACATGGTAAATGGATAAGACACAAATTGTTATACGTATATTTATAATACATAAGTATGTTGGGAGTCATAATCTGTGACCATTAAATAATAGAGGTATGTAATGAAGATGAACAGAGTTCAGTTATTGTAGCCTTGGGGTTGGTCAAACCTGGGACATATGGCAGAGGGGTGAAACAAATCCCAATACCACAGGAATGAGCCAGGTCTGAATCCAGAACCTGGAGGTTTGCAATAGGTCCTCTTATGACTGCATCATCAGTACATCATATATTAGGAGTAATAAGACACAAACAAAACTTGAACTATTGTTTAGCATTACTTTAGGTCTGAGCAATAACAGAATACCACAAGTCGAACTGGAACACACTTCATACTTAGCGCAGGGGTTGAACACTTCTACAAGAATAGAACCACCCCACTACATCAAAATATTCATTTTTGAAGAGTTATCAAACAGTTCTTGGATACACTAATTATTTATTTGTCACCTGATATATTTGTTATAAATTTAATTTCGAGACAATTTGAAGATTCCAAGAAAATAAAGATCAAGGAAGTAAACTATTTTCCTGTTATAAACAGAAAGTATTAGCCAAGTAATTTTAGAACTAAACAAAAAATAGTTAATACAATTTGTCTTCAAATATATATATATATATATATATATATACATACATACACACCCTAGTTAACTTAATTTCTTCTCTTCCAAAATAACACTACTTGATTCTTAAATAACTTAAACATAAATTATAGTAATCTTTTTACAGACTTTTATATAATGCAACACAAATTTTTTATATTATGATTCAATAGAAATACTTAAAAATATTCTTTTTTGTATGAACAAGAATCAAGGTAGTTATGAGAATGATTGTAATTTAAAGACTTTTTACAGGCAACTTAATTATTGTTAGGAAGAAACACTACTTGAAAGGTGCACATTCAGAAGTTTTGTTTATATGTAATGCAACAATATTTATAAGAATTCATAATTTCAAGTATTATATTTGGAACCATACCATTAAAACAGATTTTGATAAGTGCATAGACAATACCACAATCTGCGTAATCATGAGCTTTTCCCAAAGATAATATCACTTATGGGAAGACACACAGAAATTCCTGCTTGCAATGGGCTCCCATGTATAATTCTCTTTCCCCCAGATCTTTGTTGTAAAACATTTCATTTTTTTTCACATACGTTCCACCTGTAATCCTAATTTGCAGACAAACATAAACATAATGCCTAAAACTAGAAGTGAATGCCATCTTGTCGGTGTAAATAAAAACTGACTGACAATCAAATAGTATTCTTTTGATGGTTTAATTTTAAATATGATATGTGAAAGCATGGATGCTATCAGGTAGTGTTTTATTTATTGTATAGAACAAACACAAAGATTTCACACAGATTCTGTACGTGCACCATTAATGTAATCAAACACAGCATAATAATTACATTAAGGTGGTGTTCACTGTTCACTTCTGGTGGTATCCCACAGTATGTCCATTTACCAGCAGCGACATCTAGTGAAAAGTGCCATAGTATGCGATCTAGGAGATATGCCGGCTTTAGGTGTGGTGAATTGACCACATTATAAGCACATTCTGGATGTTGTTGAATCCATGGGCTCTCATTGGCTGTGTGATTAAAGACTAAATCAGTCAAAGACAGGATGTCCCACTCCTCTTTCATGTACCGAACGAGACTGCTAACGTCATTCAGAGTGTACTGCTGACCCAGTGGGCTGTAAGCAGGACTCAGTGTGTGCTGATCCTTAAGAGCATAGGCCGAGTTGGACTTTCCCAGTTCTTGTATTGGTGTGAAGTGTATCATGTTATAACCAGACTCCTTAGCTACCCTCAGGCGAGCTTTCCAATCTGGGAATAATCCAAGCGATTTTGTCAGGACAGTTTGGCAGCAGACAGAGTCAAGAGGCAACCGTTCATCATAGGGTCCAAAATGCAAGACAGGATCAACCAAAAAGTATCCTGAACCATCAGCATTTTGCCTGTCAGCACTGTAATATAACAATATGATACTACACAGATACATGATTGTCTGTCAGTGTGTGTCTGTGTGTGAAGGAATATACAGTAGCAAAATCTGTCTATTATGCTACTTACACAACGGTTAATTAAAGTAAATTAAAGTAACATTTTAATGAATACCCACCTTCCATCTGCAGTGAAATAGTAGTTGAATGAACCACACAGCACCATGGGTACTTCAGCAAAGTTGTCATAGACATCTGATTTACGTCCAGTAATGTTCTGCCAGGATAATTCTCTATACCGTTGACGGTTTGATCCTAACTTAGCCTCTTGTGGATGATTGGTGAACAATCGAACATTCTTGTCAGCCAGAGATGGTCCTAGGACAAAGTGGAGGAGCCATCCTTTCTCCAAACGGAATAAAACAGCTTCAAGGCACTCACCTTCGTTAAGGGTCAACACTCGCAGCTGATTCACTAAGCTGCTGGCCATGGCTGTATCTCTATAGAAAGTGTAAAAAAATTTTACTTTACACTCAACAGACAAGAGCTATAAATAAGAATGAAAACAAAACCATATGTATGATATCCATGCTAAAATGAAGAATCTTGAAAACACCTCGCGAAGAGTGGCATAAAATATTCTATTATCCAAAAGGGATATAACCTATTTGTCTCTACAGGATGTCCTCATGTTATGGCAGCTCTGACTTACAACCACTCGCCATTATGAACAACCCCCGTAAGCACTTAAAAGTTGTTTTGAGTTATAGACAGCAGTTTGTAGTTACCAACCGGTGAACTAGATTACGGTGCAGAAGGATACACCATCAAGGGTTAGCTAGCCGAGGAGGAAGGTTCTTTCAGTTTCCCCAACACTCAATTTTGGATTACCTGCCTTTTAGGATTACTTGGTTTTAGTGTATTCTTTACCCTTTCATTATGTCTCATAAGCATAAAGCCGATGCCAGTGATAACAGTCGGCTAAAAATCAATATACTGCACCATCCAACAAGTTATAACTAGATGTTCATTTAATAAAACAGGTTAGGGACTTAGATGTGCTGTTACTTATTCGATGGCACCAAGGTCTGCCTGTCGGTAAAATGTTATGAGGATATCATAAATATTGATGATTTTATGGCCTAAAAAAGGACCTAGAAAAAGGGAAAATTATACTATTTCATGTTGCACTCTAAAATTTTATAATATATTCTACTATGTAGTTTTAGAAAATAATAAAAAGTACATCATGATTTATTATTATGATTCTATTTTCTGGTTTATGCAGACTCGTCGACCAAATAAAAAATGTTTCTACCGAGTTCTGGACAAATCATGTTTTTTGTTATAAAATGTCTATTTCATAGGGTTTTTATAAAACCTCCATAAACATGATAAACACACTTACTGATAAATATTGTGGTTAATCTTACATACCATTGAGTCCCAATGTAGATATATATATATATATATATATATATATATATATATATAAATTATCCATGAATAAATGTGATGAAATGGTAAAATAAACCTGATTTACAGAGATAGGTAAAAACATACTAATTTATGTAGTGTCCAGTAGCCTCCCCCCCCCCATCTACAGGCCTATGTAGCAGATATTTTCCATAGTTGAATTTTCATAAATAACTATGCCCTGGGCCATAGCTCTATACCAAAACATAATATGGATATTTTATTGAGAAGACCATTAAAAGCAGCCACAAAGCCCAATGTAGTGTCCCGTGGCCCTAAATTGTATATCAATGATAACAGAGTGTCATATGGATTTCCAGTAGCCAAAACCAACTAAAAGAAAATGTTATTGTTATTTTTTTAATAACTGAATTTATTTAATATAGTTAGCCGTCATATATGTAAATCTTTTTAATGTTTTCAGAACAAATGGTTAACATAATATTCTTTAAAATAAAAATTAGACCATAAATTTGGCACCTTATGTGCAACACCAATGGTACAGTATATTGATTTTTAGCCTAGTGTACTTTATTGTTAGGAGTGGTTTCTCTTACATTAACAACAAATATAATAAAGTGCTAGCATAGGTGAGTGTTTTGGGTACTTATTGCACAATAGTTTAAGGGTCAGGGGCCAACAGTTCATACATTTAGAGAGTGTGATTCGACTTGCATACAAATTTGGCTTACGAACATACATAAAGACGGATCTTGTTCTTAAGCCGAGGACCTCCTGTATTGCATTCATGTCATTTAAAAGAGAGTACCATATACTCCAAGCTTCAGTAGAGTCCCATTTGAAGATATGGTGTAGGATATAAAGTTATCTAAACAAATGAATGCCTGGTTTGTTTACACACACACAGAGTCCCATTCCTGAGTAACAACATACTATTTAACATAGGAAAGATTATACCAATTTCTAGCATATATGTAAAAATGTTCTTATAATTATGCTAAAGACAATTTATAATAACTAAGAATGGTGCAAACAAGAAGACTGATTATTGCCTATAATTGTATAAAGAGTGGATACTGATTAATACTTTGGTTTAGCTGACTAAGCCCACTTTTATTCTAACCAAACAACAAATTACAAACTATAAGAAACAGTAGCCAGTATCAAAAGATGTGACTTTCACCTGGAGGTGTCTTAACAGCCTGAATAATCTGTTGATCAGGATATGACACACTAACAGTGTTTTCATTTTTGTTGTTACTTAATCAGCACATTGATTACTACAAGTTACTGTAAATTACTGTAAATTAATTCAATCCATAAGTACTGAACATTTTTTAGATAATGGGGTTGATCTTGAATAAGGTCCAAGTCTTGCTTTGAGAAATGATACGTAATATATAAAAAATATTATACTACAGGTTCATTTATAATTAACTGTATGTTGACACTGGATGTTTAGGGCACTCAGTAAATGCTACTAGATGGACCAATATATATATATATATATATATATATATCAGATTTGAGCACTGTTAATCTTAATCTCACTTTCTAATACATTATAGTCATCCACCTTACCAACCAGATTAGCAATAACTTCACATATGGGCATATAAAGACATTGTCAATCTGACTTGCTCCAGCATTCACACACCCATTTCTGAAACTAAATCCCTTTTTATTCAATTGTCAATAAGCTTAATATACTTTACCACATAGTCACCATAAGTACCAAATTAACCCACAACAGTCCCTTTCAATGCTGATCATAAATTGGAGCAGATTTAACTGTAATTAATAGTAATAGCTAAGAAGCAACAAAATATGAAAGTATATAGTGTGATTCATTACAATAAAGGTTATAGTAACTGATCTAGATGTAGTCTACATGAGTGATAGCAGTGGCACTTTCTTTGTTCATATAAAATGAAAGCAAACTTGACTGAACCATCTCTAGCACATTTACTATAGGGCTGGCTATATATTGTCAGCATTAATACAGTGTATTGAATACATTTAGGTATAATTATAACTGTATATCTGGACATTGTTTGATTGATTATAACACTAATTACTTATTGTAAAACTGAATTATAAGCTGTACTACTGAAAATAGCATTCATGGTGGCTTTAAAACTTTATATTAATCAACTGATTTCCCATAATTGTAGAAATTATACGCAGAGTTCTTATTGTACTTATTCTAATGTGTGTGCATATAGTTGTGTTTTGGTATACTGGAATAACAGCACAAAAAAATCACTTATGAATCCAGACGCCCTATACTATACTGGCTATAGGAGTATTAGTATAGCCACCTATAGTTTTTACAATAAAAATAAACATCTAAATAATAATTACATGTGATAGTTATCAAATCTACTAACATATAGATCTAGAATCTAATTAATAGTAATAAATTAGCATAAACATGTGATTAAATAATAGATGCTACCGAGTCCGAGACTACTCATACTCAGTATGATTGTGTTGAAAACAGTAGGCCCCTACATAAGTCGTAACTGACAATGTTATCAGGTTCTTTCTTTACATCTATATTATATGTCCACAAATATAACTAGACATTTTTAGTACATTTGATTGTTATCTTAAGGCTATATATCTAGTTTAGGCCAGGTCGGAGTCCTACTTTGACAGTTTCGACCTTGACCTTCAAATAACCTTACCCTTAGACCATGATTTTACGTGTATTTAGAAACCATTCGTAAAGAGTGGTTATTAGAATAACCTCAAGTTATTAACAATCAATACTATATTTAACACACTAGTGACTAATTCCACTCAGTTAAAGTGTTGCATTTAAAAGATACGAACCACAACAAGCGGGGATCCACGAAACATTCACCAGAGGGCGGTAATCGATGTTGTTGTGCTGCAATAATTAAATATTATGATAATAGTGAGAGAGAAGAACTGTTATCTAATGTTAAATATATATATTTATTACATCTTAATTATCATATAAGGGGGGATGCATTATATAAGCAATGTTTCAAACATCCTCATTTTCAACATTCTGACTGTGTTTGATTTCATTAAAATTATGTATTATGATATTATTATGAATGCTGAAATAAATGAATTGAATTATTAAGACTTAATTACGTAAGAAATAAGTAATTACTATTGGGTGAAGCAACATTTTCGAATAAGCTTATGTAATCTGTCTGGGTGTTACGTGCGGAAGAGGTAGCGTACGTATAGATCTATACACATTCACCAACACATGTCACAGTCAAACCATATAAATTAACCATAACTTGCAGAACACACAGACACAGGGCCTATATATATATATATATATATAGAGAGAGAGAGAGAGAGAAGGTACATACAACATTATAATTTATTAAATTAGTTTGAGACTACACTATAATTAAATGATCGAGGCAAAGTTTATTAAATTAATAATTGATTAATAAATCTTGAAAATAAAACCATGTATGCACATAATTAATATATTAATAATGCATTAATATAATATATTAACCAAATTAATTAAGGCCCTCGATCTACAAGTATAGCTAGGCCCATAACAAAGAAAAGACAATGATTAAAGATGGCATTATTATAGGTGGATACGTATAAACAATAGCAGATCCATGGGGAATATCTCGCTTGATTTATTGACAAAATCTTATCTTCTGTGTTCACTAAAGAAAACTTAACCAACATGCACACGTTTGACCAGAACTAATTATATAACATACAAGAGATTGGTTAAGGAACATATACAATCATCGCAGCTGGCAAGATGGAGAAGAATTCATCTGAAGAATTAAGTTATGTAAACCCAAATGTAATTAATTTTGTATCCATAAGTATCCTGAGGGTTGCACCCGGAGTCGACATTTTGTTCCCAGTATTTTCCATATCGGAAGAAACATGTTAAACTATTTATTTTACTGTCAATGTTGATTCTCTACATTTAGCCATACAGTGTGATATATATATCCAACTCTCACTGAATGAGTCAGAACATGCAGACAAATGGAGAAATCGAAACCGATAATTCTCAAATTTCGTGTGCTTATTAAACAATCTATATAGTCGTATCATATCAACAATTTACAATTAGTATTTATTATTTACGACAGAAAAATGTATACATAATTAGACAAAACTGCAGTAAATATATTTGGGATGTTATTAAAGAAGATAGCAGCATATATTATATATAGAGCCATAATTAATATACCTATAACAAACAGCTTGTTGTTATATCCTGGGAGGGTGTGTCACTCAGTTACGGCGGATTCTCAGATATTTGTGAGTATTGTGGTTAAACATAATTATATGTTGAATATATAGCCGAGTGGTCATAAATAGTCCCCGAGAGAATCAGGTGATCGGATTAACATCCTACAAATATAAATAACACTGGGATATGATTTATGATCTATTTCACGGTGTATTAGATAAGTCTAATGACTATATACTTATATAATATATGGATTGAGATCCTCCTCATAGATATCATAGCTTAGAGTAATGGACAATTAACTGATTTACTTCAAATTATAGTTGAAGAGAAATAATTATCTAAAACACTATTATAAAATCATGGCGGCGCAAAGTGCAAATTAGGTTTCAGCTTTAAGTCAGCCTTATTGATAATACAGTCCTGTGTAGAACTGAAAATACCTGAGTACAAAAATTATTTTCTAAAAGTTACTGCATGAAGTAAAAATAGGACGGTACCATAACCACGCAATATATGTATGACAGAAATACAAAATGAACATAAATATGCTCTGTTAATTTTGCACACAGAAATCCCCCCCCACACGTGTTTGGTTTCTGTGAAACTAATTTGAGTGCTTTCTAAGATAATTTGTTTCTATATATTCCTGTGACCTTTTCTTTTCGATATGATACAGGACAATTTAAACAGCATAAAACTAAAAGAATTGAAAATTACTCTGGACATCTGTTTTCGTCCTCTTTTATACATTGAAAAATGGTTGGTCAAAAACAAATAATTTCAATTCCGCAAGGATACGGATATTTAAGTCTAAAACATAAGGTACACGTGGGAGATAACCCCCGCGAAAAAAAAAAACCCAACACAAAACGATTATGGCAGCAAATTGTCACACTGTATTGACGGGTCACTAATTATTACACATCATATGTTAACTAACTTTAATTTCGGCTTTTGAAAATTAATTAACCAAATACATAATAAAAAAGAATTAGTGAAAAATTCCAACCTGAAATAATTTTCCCTAAAACTGAAAATCATACTGAACGATACGTGCAGCTTCAAGTCTCATCTTTGTTTCGGGAAGATATATAGTTCTACGGCTAAACCATGGAGCTGCATCTCTCTCTCTTGCTGTTTCTCTCTGTGTATGTGTGGATTCTTAATGATAGCAGTTTGTTAATGAGTTTTCCAGAGCCCAGATCACAGTCAGCTAATGACATGAACCTGATATAGGCACACTTACTGTGTGTATATATATAATATATATATATATATATAAACTCAGTTATAGTACACTGTTAATCAGTTCTCCGATTAATAACAAGACTTGAACAAAAATAGAGCACCATAGGAAAAATACATGTCATGGATGAGCTACCTTTTGGAATGAATGAATGTTATTTAACGACACATCAGCACAATTTATGCCATTCAATGTCCTAGAAACTTAGTAATAGCAAAGACTATTTATTTAAGCTCTCTGGTAATAGTGAATATCAACAGAGGACTGCCTGTTATTATGGTATTAAGCCTGTTTCTTTAGAGAAGGCCTACCCCATTATTTTTCATTATATTTGTAAATGAGATATCAAAAAGTTTACTGGCACTCACACGTAATCATGTTTATTGATGATGACGTCTAAATCAACTACAAGCTTGGTCTCATAAATGGATACTAATGTGACATGGTAGACAATCAATACTGGATCCAGGAGACTGGGCAATAAGAAACCTCTGGCAGATATCCTTTTATAGAAGTGAACCTTGGGGGTTTGAATGCAGGCAGTACTGATCTTCATCACTTATCGCATAATTGCAGAAAGCTAACATGATACCAAATGGAGTAGATAAGTTATTATTAAAGTCTTGGTGTGGGTTACACTTGGGACATTTGACAGAGGAGCTACCGCCTAGGAAAATGGCATAGTTAGATACGAAACATTCCACGTGCATATCTAATACCGAGATTCCATCCCATAATCATAGTCCTGCAGCTAATGGTACTACCAACTATATTAAGATAATGCTTTCATATTATGGAAAGTATCTCTTTGTACACAGACAATGCTGTTATGTGTAAAAGGGAGAGCTACAAAAGGGAGAGCTACAGTTATGTACTAAATAACCTTAAATATGTTGCTGCTATAATTATACCCATCAAAGCCACAGCTAATATATACACACGGTAAGAGCATAGGTGTAGTAAAATATTTTATTTCTTTTCTTTATTTTCTTCCTACACCATACTATTACAATCAGATGGGTGTAAATCAACCAACCAAACTGGACAATCAATGAAAACAATCATGGTATCATACAACAATGAAAGCATTTGATACTGTGTAATATACGTGATCATAAATTTTTAATATAATGGGAAAATAAACTTATATATAAGTGTATTCTCCACACTGATATTATGTCATAATCATCTTGACAACAGAAACAAGTTTTGAACTAACGTTTTATACTTATTTCTCCTATCAAGATTTCGACGCTTTAACAAGAAATTCTGAAATCTTTATTTCACTGAATCACAAACAACAAGCACGATTAATTAACCAACATAAAGGATATTAGTGAAAATAAAAAAGTCAAACTTCATGATTCATGAGAGGTCTGTATCATTTTTAGTTCATCCAACTATACTATCATAATATGAACCACCAGAATTTTAAGCAGGAAACCACGTATGGTGTTTTTGAAGTTGCATTGAATTATGACAGTGGATGAAGAAGTTACAATTTAAATAGATGTTATTCCATAATAAACCACACTTGGAACTATTGATAAATTTGTGACCAGCCAGTTATGAAAAAACTTCCAGAAATGAAGTTACAGAAATAGAATAATGTTTATAGTAATTAATTCAATAAAAACATGCTTATGTAAATCATTTTATATATATATATATATATATATATATATATAATTATATACACACACATATATATATATATATATATATACACCACACACTCACAGACGCACACACCCTATATATAAAGAGTATGCTGCAAGATTGAGATAAGACTGATTATTGTTATATAAAGAGACTGTAAACACTATATAATAATTACATTATATTTAATTTTAATATGATAATACCCAATACAGTTTTTATAAACTCCCAATAAGAAACATCAGGTAATATTAATGAGTTTTGATGGCAGTTTCATAGTTGATCATTCCATTGCTTGTTTATTAAAATAATGATAAAAGCAAAGTAGAAAAACCAACAGATATATTATCAGTAGTAGAGATGTCAAGTAAATATAATATGAAATAACAACATATTACAAGGAAATATCAACAACTACATAAATAAAACCTAGGTGTGCTCGCAAACAAACCAAACAACAGCAATTATGGCAGATGTGTATGGATTAAAAATATTAAACAGCACTCTATATATTTATAAATAATCTGCATTCATCTTCTTCACAGATGTTGAATGTTAACAGTCAGTAATAACCCTTGTATATTTATAACATACTGATATGCTATCACAGTCAGTTATTGTCAGATATATATATATATACAATGATTATTTGTAAAATTGATAGCTAGTGTTGCACCATATGACTTGGTCATGACTGTGCAACACTGTTTACAACACAAATGGATGGCACTGACAGTATAAAAACAGGTTTAACATGTAAACAAACGTACAGGATTCACTAAATAGACTGTATGAGGATCAAACAAATGTATGAGTTGCATTTTGTGCTTTATAGCTGAGAGTTTACAACAGGTGGCCGAATAGTATGAACAAACACCAAAACAACTAAAGTGAAATTTTGTGCTGCTTTCTTTGCTGAACACAATCAAAGGTTAATACTTTAGACAAAAAAGACTGACTAGCAACCCTTACCAGTGAAAAGAAATGCCTCAAGTTATGGGAAGAAGAATGTAAATGAATCAATCATTCAAGCTATACGAAGCATTTTAAATGGCAGACACTGGGCGACATTATATATTGCCTATTTATCATAGTCCCTGTTTCACATAATCAATGCCGCATTGCAGTTAGCTACTTATAAAATGGTGCATACTGCACATTTAGTGACATGGACTTGTTCCACTTGATTACCATGGAATGGATTCACTTCACTGTTATCATGTTGTGGAGGATTGGTTCCAGAACGATGTAATCCTGCAGTATAGGTGGTCCTGCCCGAGACGGAACTGTCTGATATATAAGGGAAGAGGCTCTCACCAGCCTCCTCGTCCTCATCATAGACATCAGATCTTAGTGAAGTCTCAGACTGGTAATGCTTTACCATCTCAGATTTTGGTGAGAGTTCAAGCTGAGGATGATACCTGGGCACTGTATGTGTTGAAACACGCTGCAATATCTCCTGATACTTGTTCTCCATATCAGCATGAAGGCCTCCTCCACCATGACCTCCAATACCTAAATAAATATTTCAAGCAAATCTTTTTATATGTCAGAAAGTGATCCAAAAGGATGAACAAAACAATTATGATTTCATGTTCTGTGATGGTGAAAAGATAAAACATTGTGAAACCCTTTACGTAAACAACCAACTGCCAATCATATGCCGCATGTTTCAGCAATATTTTCATAGAGAAACTGGATCCGTGTAATGTCATTAATATAGGCAACAGTCATATTTTAATAGTTAAAAGTCAACTATGTAATAATTTTGCAAATCTGCAGTTAGATGTATGCTTCAAAACAAACCTTTCATGTTGATATAAACCAGCTGTGAGAACATCAAAGCCATACCACCAGGTGGTGGCCATGGTATCTTCTCATACATGACTGGTATTATAGGCTTGCGTAACAAGTCAGCAAGACTGAGTTCTTTGTTACACAGATGGGACACTATGTACTTAGGACTGAGACAAGCAATGACCACCTAAGAACAAACAGAACACAATAATTAATAAAGACATATAATCATGGAAAGAAATTAGTAATATATCTTTATTAAGTCTATTCTTCTATATTATTCTGGATGTAATTAATTGTGTTTGGGCAGTATTAATTAGCTATATCCTATTTATTGTTAATCATTTTAGCTTTTTGGTCTGTTGTGTTATGAATACAAATGCCTTGTTCTGTGAGAAATATCTGTTGTGTATTGCGTATTTATTTACTACTAAATGTACTACTAACATTATTATATTTTCTATTGTAAAATTTATCCATAGACATACCATTCCTATTTTCCTTGTTGACACTGCAAACATATAGGTGCTCATTTTTTAGGAGAGTAAGCATTATGCTTAGAGTACGGGTATATATAATAAAAACATGAGTATGGAAATTTTGTTTAAACCAGCTAAGATATCTCAGTCTGTAAATCAATTTTGAAATACAGCTGGTAACTTTAAAACATAGGTGTCAAAATGTCACAACACAACACCCAAAACAAGTGTTCTTATAGAATTTTACACTGGTACTAAAGGTTATATATATATATATATATATATATACATATACTAGCACAAGTTAGACATTAAAATATAATAAAACCTGTATTTAATATGAAGCAATTTTAGTGTTTCAGTTATGACAAATAAAGTTCATGGGGCTGTGACCTAACTAATTTACTATTTACACCGTAATTTCTTCATGTTATCAGTTGGAACATATGCTTACACCACCCACATATATGATAAATAAATCTATAATCAAGCACATCAGTGTTTTTTCTAACATATTAGGTTTGCTTGTTTCTATTAAACTTAATTGTGTGTGTGTGTGTGTGTGTGTGAGTTTTAGTCTAATTACAATATGAAAAGTTGATTAAAAACTGCCTACACTGGCACCAACCTGCATAATCACTATATACTGCCTGAAACTCCACATACCTACAGGCCAAAGTATTTAAGTACTCACTACCCACTTGTGTGCATGATGCATATACATTTGTCATATTTTTTGTATGCATCTGTATGCTGAAGTATCTTACTCTACCTCTCATGGATGGTTATTACAGCAAAATCGAACTGAATCTCTCTGAGGGTGGCCACTGACAGATTGTATTGTGTTCTCTGATGGTTTTTAATGTGACACTAATTCATTGATATTTTCAGATTACTTTTTACACAACATGGAAAAAACCCTCAATGTTGCCAATGAAGATATCATGTTTAGGACCAGCAAGCAGTTAAAAATATTTTATACTCTTAGCTGAAACAAATCTTCACAAAGAACTGAACATATGCAACTGGCATATGAACACTATGTGCTCTAATCACAAAATTGCTGGATTTCACAGATAAATGTACATAAATCTGCTACATGAGGCTTTTCTTGTTTAAACAAATAATGATTAAATACTTTAAAATATTAACTATAAAATATATAATACACTTCAATTATGTATTTGGATTTAAATTTGTTTACTTGACTAAACCCTGTTTGACACCTAATAAAATTAGTTAAAACTATTTCATAAAAAACAGTTAAACCTTGAAAGTAACATGCAGATATGTTTATGTATTTCTGAGAAATATAATTTATTTTAATGAAACATTAATCATATTTTTTTATGGATAACTACAGTGAGAATCCATTAATACAGACATCGGTTATCCAGCAAATCCAGCTTCCAACACACTTTGTCTGTGATGGATTTAGCTTCATTATAAATGACTCTTTAATCCAACAAACTCGTGTTCCATGTTCCGATTCCAATACTTCATTTTGCCAACAGAATGTGACATTTCAATGTAAAATGACCATGATAATCCGACAAAAAGAAAATGTTTGCCAAAACTTTCCCCTGATTCAGTCATGCAAGACACACCGTCATATCAGTAATGGTAAATTAACCTGCACAAACAAAATAATTGCTATATCATAACCAATTACAATCCTCCTTGACCATACACACCGACACACGATGCTTCCATTGCCTGTGGTTATCTCATAGCCAATCATAACCATTCATGGCTAACTACAAACACAAATGTTTGATCTTTCATGGACATGACATTCCGACATTCACTTTTATCCGACATATAATCATGTGACAAACCTTGTCAGAATACCGGATTCTCTCTATATATACTAGAACATTTCTAAATGCCACAATACTTTGAAAAATTGAACTAAAAGAATATAAAAACATAAATTACAAGGTTACCTTAGAATTTCTAATTCCTTCATCAATCCTGCTGTACAGCTGGTCTCCACCTCCCATCTGACCTATATCCATCCAACAAGAATAGCCGGATTTCTCAAGACGATCCCGCAGGGAATTTACTTCATCCTGTGAGTCCCACTGATAGCTAATAAATACCTGAGGTGGTTCATGATCAGCTTCTGTTAGAACAGAACATAATAAAACATCTTATGTAATTTGCATTACTACTTGCAAATATTTATCACAAAGAAATACGATATAGTAACAGTATCATTCTGTAAATAAAATATTCTCCAGATCTGTTATACAGATGGGTTTGGATAATACACCACAGTGATTGAGTTGAGTTATTTTGTCTCAATACTGGTCATGCCTTGGAAATACAGCTGAGGGGCACAAACATGAGCATGAGCTAGATTTGAATCCACAACCAGAAGGTTTACAGTGTATTGATCTAAGTACTGCACCATCAGAATGTTCAATCACAGTGGGCTCAGGCTACAGATTTGTAAATTCTGTGACAAATGTTTCAGTAGAAATGGTGAAAAGATATATTTAAACAGAAATAACCATTTTCATGACTTCTGCTAAACAAATCAGAACCATTATTGGCAATGGATGATTATAATTACATGCATGCTAAAGACTTTTCTTTCTTTAATTAGCCAATTTATTCATAATCATTGCTATAGATAATGATTATGTGATAATCTTATTAAAGTGATTATCTTTATTCCATTTACTGCAATGATAAAATATTAACTGTATATAAAATGTGAAATATTGTTTTACAGTCATATTTGTAAATATATATATATATATATATATATATATATATAATTAAATGAGTAAAATGACATGCAACAGTATGTCTGTATGTTATCATGCATAACAATGATTAAACATCTGACCAGAGTAATTATGTCAGATGTTTTGGCCTCACCTTGTCCTTTATGAATAATCTCCACAATGTCATCTCTCTGCATCTGTTCCAGATATGTGATCAAGATATCCATAGATAATGATGTGTTTCCTGATGACATAATCCAATCAGTCATCAAAGCCAGGCCAGGATTTAGTTCATCCATCAGCTTGTCTATCTTGGCTTTTTTGTACTCTGTATAGAATGTGAGAAATTGGTCAAGCAGTTAACACACACACACACACACACACACACACACACAACACACACCCATGCAAGTATGCACACACATCCAGCACAGAATGACAATAACAAGCATAGACAGATATTTATATAGAAGTTCTAGTGTGCATATGTGTGTGGATAATCAGTTTGTCAATAACATGAGAATCTGATGACCAGGTTCACTGCCCGATCCATTACAGATCATAGCACCAGTAAACAGATTGAAAATCTAAGGAGGTCACAGAGATGTCCAACATGGAATAATCTTTTAATTCTGGTACAACAACATAAATCAGTATGGATGAAGTTCTATCTCAAAAACGAATTATGACTTTAGATTGCTTCCCAGCAAAATACGTTAGTAGTCCATACACTATATAGTTATCAGCTATAGCCTTGTATTATGTACACATAGGGGATGACTTACCCAAACGTTTTGCCAGAGCTAACCAATCCTGCCCATCAGCACCACCACTGAGAAGTTTGGCTGCACTCCTCACCCAGAGAGGGAGCTGTAGGTCAGACTGTTTGGCACGAGTGGGAGAATCCGCGGATGATATCAATGATGGCAGGATCAGATTGTTGGATAATACTGGACCTCGAAAAACTGTTAGTAAATAGTCATCTTGTGAGAGAAGGTAATATCTAATGTCAAGGTATATCATTATAAAGGCCTTACTGCACGAATGATTTTGTCATTACAATATTAATGACATTAGAGAAGATTTATGTTGCCAAGCTGATGTATGTTTAGTGTGTGTGTGTGTGTGTGTGTGTGAGAGAAAGGAGATGGCATGTATACATATTTACATTTATACATGTGTGAAAATATTAAGAGCACTAAGTATAAATTGTTACCTAATGTCCTTGGTGTAGGAAACCACTTTCTGTATGCTGTTGTCTTTATCCTTCTGTGTTCACAACAGACAACCTAATGGTAAACAAAATTAAAAGAAAACAAGTTCTCATATATAGTTTTTAGGTCAGTGATTGAATGAGTGAGTGTGTAATATTTTTGTTTGTCCTCAGTGCTGGAATACATGGAACACACCTGGAACATACGGCCAAATGACACACCCAAATAAAAGGAGATAATCAGATGAAATATTTCCAAAACACAGGCAGGTAAAACTGAGTTTTAACATAGTTCCAGTGGTCAGTAATGCAGTTCAGTACCATGACAAAAGCATGACAGTAATTGTGTATACACATATGAAATCTAAATTAGTTGACAAAAAACTAACTTTATTTGTAAGACATTCATCTAGATTCAGGAAGTGTAGACACTGTTCTTGTGTGCATCCTGGCTGATGATGTAAGTTACATTCTTTGTTACATGTACATTGTACACAAGCCTGGTAAGAAATACGCTTCATCCAAAGTTCCCGAAGGTCTGAAAGTGTTGATTCTAGGAAGTTACGCACCTGGGGATATAAATAAACCCATTAAATATATTATGTGTGTGTGTGTTTCAATACATAAGGAGTTATTTTTTAACAAACATTAATCAGAAATTTATAATAAAATGAATATAGCACAGCAATAACAGAAGAATAATAGAAAAAACGTGTATCAAAGAGCTTCTAATTTAGCAATTTAATGTTTCGTGGTATTGGTAGTAATATCAATTTACTATCAGGATTATAATTTATTTACCTTAGCACAAGCTGCAGGTCTCGGAGGGGAAAGAAATTTCTCATTTGATTCACCAGATGACATGTCTACTTCATCAATGTCAACTAAACGTAGGATAGTTACCTAAAAAAAGAAGAAGCATTAACTCGGGATGCTTACTAATTAAATTTACTAACTAAAACAATTTGTTAGCTATGATTTCCAAACATTCTAGGACACTGAATGGCCTAAATTGTGCCGAGGCATCGTTAAACAACATTCATCCATCCATCCTTGTTAGCTATGGTAATACCATTCTTGTTACTACAGTTGTCTTGGTAAAGTTGTTATATTACAGTAATAAACGTCTTGCTGTTTTATGGCCACTTTTGTGCACACGATAGACTAAATGGTCCAAGTGGCCTCCAACAGTAATGAGGCAAGGTAAAACATGAAACACCCTCCAGACGTAGCCAGTCAGGGGTTTGAACCCTGGTGCTTTAGATCTGTGACCAACCATGCTGCCAACTAGTTAGGTCACAGAAAGACCTCCTTATTACTACAATAGTAACTGTTTTATGATATTTCTCTATTACAATCAAATATATACATAATTATTATTACAGTTTATAATAAATCCACAAACTTTATTAAAGCTGCTGGTAATGTGAGTTTATGTGATTATTTTTATAATGTTAAGATGGAGTTATCAATGCCATACAAGTCATGTGATAGTATAATTAACAACATAATGCAAGGCCAAAACACTATTCAGGGTTTTTGATAGCATGTGGAACAAATGTTCTAATCTAGATTAAAGCCTCCCAAAATAGTGATGCTTTTAAAGGATGCTATCAATTAATTATTATAACAAAATAATGTTCATATTGCACACATGCCCTTACAGAAGAGTTACCTTAATTCTGGCACAAGCAAGTGGAGCCATCTCTAATATAAAATCATGTTCGCTGTCCAAGAAGAACCGAGCCTTCCTGAAACACAGCCTTGGTTCATTTCCACCAAATTCCTGTGACCAACGCAAAGCTCGTGTTAGAACACGATGGAACAATCCATCTGAAACATTGGTTAAAATGAGGTCATTAACTAATCTGATTTAAACATACAATAATTCAGTTCTAATTGGTACCGTCAAAGAAAACCTCTATAATTACTCTGGCTTAAATGTCGCTAACACAGAAATAACAGCTTCACTCATCAAGCCACTAACTATAGAATAAGTTCAATGAAGAAGATATGTCACTGTTATGTTAATAAATTAAATTAAATGTTTATAAATCGTGTGATGATTGAAGTCCAAACCTGGTAAAAAGCCATTGAAATCTACATAGAAAACAATGCTATGATTTATTGCTGTGAATATGTCTGGACACTCAGTAGATCTCTGTAGGCGACAAGGGATGTAGAAACTACGTGATAACATCAGCCTGTCAGACATCTTTCCATTAACCTGTAATATAGTTTTAGTTTATGTACACAATGCTGAAACATGTTGGACTAATGTAAATGAAATTCAATTTTTGTTCTATGGCTCGGCATACATACAACTTTGTGTGGACGATGCTCTGCAATTAGATCAAACTTCTCTAACAGACCGAGTAAGGCTGGCTTCTGTGTTATGGTATCTGACCAGACAACATCTAACAAGCTCTCTTCTAATATACCATGTGTTATGAGCTTCTCCCACAGATCAGCAATACTCTGCCACTAAGAGAAATATTGAAAAATACATGAAGATGTGTCCCCATGAAAAGGTCTGTGTGTGTTCAGGACACACACATTATATATATATATATATATATATATATATATGATTGCACTGGCTCTTTGTACTTAGATCTAAACACCCAAAACCCTACAATTCCACAAATCTACATTCATAAATCTATTTTATCTGGGCGACTCCTCAATTGATGGGATCCAGATAATCAACTTTTCATCCTTAGTACACACACACACACACACACACACAAACAAACAAACACACATACACTGCATTAGTAAAAAAAATCTGAATTTAATTTTTCATATTTTCATGACTATCATTTTGCATTATCACTCGAAGTAATGCCAATATCTACAGAAGTCACATACTCACAGTACGTACCTGGAGTTTGAGAACTTTAGCTGTTATGATACGTTTAAACATATCAATAATCCACTGTGGTTTTAATATCACCGTATTCTGCAGTACCACATCAAGTACACCACTCATGCCATAATAAATGATCACACCAAGATCATGATAAAATCCTAATAGAGTCTCAAACTCACAGTCAGACACTATACCAGCTTCTTTGGCTACTTCATGAATCTTCATCAACATACAAAAAGAATAAATATTAATCGGTTTCAAAATATACTGTATTTCTTAAGGATCATAATTCTGGAATTAAACACACAATTCAATTGCATCCCTTTGTAAGGGCTCTTTCTTGGCCCACAACAATAGACCCAACTTATAGTGTACTGACATCTCGCTGAATTAATCTTCAGCGATTTTTGTCTCCATGTTCATTTACTTGCAAAGGGCAGTAGAAGACATACTTTCCACCTCCCCCACTTATGTACATCCAATGCAATTATGTATTGACGCATTTATATTAATTACCATATATACTCGCGTACAAGTTGACCCGGCAGATAAGTCAAAGTAAATTTTTGACCCAGCAATTCTTTCCTCAGGCATATGCTCACCATATAAATCGAGGTCAAGTATTGGCTTAAAATCCCTCAAAATCTTAATCATTGTCGTCATCCGCGAAAAAGCTGACCCACTCATCCAGTTGTTTCAAACTCATGGTGTCAGCAAGTGCGTCGACTAACTAATAAACAGACTGATTGTAACTTCAACTGGCAATCATTATTAATTAATTGTTTCACAGCAAGTGGTGAGCAAGGTTTGCAATGTGAACAGTGATTTCTATATTATCACTAATTATCTGAAGGTACCGGTAGTAAACAGCACCTGATTATCAAGTAGGTTAAGACTGGCATGTTGGTGAGATCCAAATAACAGTTTGGTGAAAATTAATCATAATTTATTGAATAAGACTAGTAGGCAGAGATGTAGCAATTTTGTTCCAACTATTGCTCACACAAACACGCCTGATTGTAACTTCATTAAGGCAAGTGTTATTAATTCATTGTTTCACAGCACATCTGGAGGTACTGGTAGGTAACAACATGTTACTATCAAGTATTATTACATAAAGATCGGTATGTTTGTGAGATCCAAAAAACAGTTTGCTGAAAATTAATTGTTATTTATTGAATAATAATGGATTAGTAAGAACCGATGTGACAATTTGTTTCCGACTATGGCTCTTTTTGGGGTTAAATCCTATAGTGTTGTGTGTCAAGGATGGACGAAAACATCTTTCCTTCAGCCGGTAGGAAATATGACGCATGTATAAGTCGAGGTGCTTCTGGGAACTCCCTTTTCCCTACCCAAAAAAAATGAACCTATAGGTGAGTATATATGGTATATACACATGTGTATAAGCCACTCAGGTGTAAATGTATACAGTAATAATAATAAGACTAATAACAGTAAAAGTATTACAAAAATATTTTAATGGGCAACAAGGTGGTAATTATTATACCTGGTCTTTGGATGAAAAATAAGTGCCACCATCAACAAGTTCTGTTACTAGTTGTTCAAATTGTAACCATTTTATGGGCATTTGCTCTCCCATGTATGGTTCTTTGCTAGATACCTCCTCAATATGTCTTCGTAGTTGTAATACCTGGAGAACAGATAAAAACAGGACACTGAACAGTCTGGTTATTAATACATCAGTTTATTGAAAATAATTATAATAATGAGAAAAACGTGTTGATAAAGATGTGCATGAATAAAAATATATAAAATAAATAAAGTAAACAGGATAATATTTACCTGCTCATCTTCTCCTTCGGTAATATTATTTTCTACGGCATAAAATACTGGCACAATATGGCGTTCATAAGGTTTACCCATGAGGTGTTGTCTTATTCTGTCAAATTTCTGCTCAGCCTGAAGTGATAACAATTTTTACCAATCTGAAAAACCTGAGATAAACTGAATAACAAGAGCATTATATGTTTGATGGGAGTTAGAGGGTGAATAGAGATCTGCCATTATAAAATAGGGAATCTATTCCCCTAGGATCTATAAAAATATATAGTTTATTGCTATTAAGCTCAAAAATACACACACACACACATATACAAATTTAAATGAGTGCATAAAAGGATTTAATGAGCTAAATATTAATTACTGATTGCACATACACAGTCTGGCTTCATTACAACGTGAGGACTGGGTGCATGAACTCCATTATGAGTGAGCCAAGAATAGCAACAGTCATCTTTAGTCTGTATGCAATAGTAATAAGTGGAAGAGGTTGGGGTTGGCATGATATGACATCCGGTAATTTCTTCACACATTTTCTTTATTTGACAACCCGAGAACAACCGCACAATGACACAATTTAGAAAAGTCGATCAATACTTTGTTCCATTTTTATGTAGATGATACAATACACTCATTTTATGAATGGTGATAACACGGTTAACTCTGTAGGTGTCACGACGTTGTGTAATTAAATATGGTTTCAGATTTATTCACATGCTGGAAATCTCATCAGTGGCAGCAACTATATTAGTAATTAAATATACATTTATTCCTGTGTTCGATTCTGTGACCCTGTTATCATATAAAGTTCCTATTAGCAAAATAGCCACTTCCAGTCTTTTTTAAAGGGGCATTTGGAACAAAATAATAGGAATTATATTATGGGTGGAGCCATTGTGCAATGGAAGGCACTGATTGTCACATGAATAGATAACCACTCAAATAAACATGTGTTTATTATAATATGTAATCGAGCCCTAATTAAATAGTTACTACATTAGTTTACATTAGTTACTTGACAAATTGGGTAATTAGTGATTGTTCGTAATGTTTTGGGTTTTGACAATAATTGCTAAAAATGTAATTTCTTCAATTCAAATAATCCTGTTATATCCAATTCTAGTATATATTAGAGCACACTGTTGCAGAGCCAGATTATGTGTGCAGATCTACTAAATAGATATATAATTAAGTCCAGTTCAGCAGGTACAGGCTAATATTTTACATGAGTAATATAATGAATATAGATTACTAAACAATTTGGATGAATAAAATACTTTAGAAAGTTAAATGCTTGTCACAAATGGGACACACGGCTAAAAGAGTGGTTTGGTAAAGACATCTGTGTGTTAACGTAATTGCACAAACATAAATACCAGCATAATCTATTGTGAGTAATTTATTTTTTAATATGTACTTTATTTGAATTGTACTTTAACAAATAATTTATTAGATAACCAATAAATAGACTTGTTGACAAACATCCTGAATACTACCATAATTAAATTGTTATCTATCATGACTTCTTAGGCACATATGCTATCATTCACCTTTGCCAACCAACCCGTCACAGCTAAATGAGCCAGAAGCAAGTACATACTTGATAATAATTAATATGATAGAATATGTGAACCTTTCAAGAGTTTATGACTGAAATTAATGAGATGGAATGATTCTGTTTGTACAATCACATTATAACAGGAAGATGTTTACTCTGACAGTGTCAATAAAGTGCCTCAATGATATTGTATGGCATCTATATCAACACTCACTAGCTGAATGAGTATCAGGTGTTCTAAAAAGTATATCTAATAAACAGAGTCCTGGGGATTAAATAGAATTTCAAGATAACAAAAACTTAAAGTAGCTGAGAGAATACAAAAAGTAAATAATTTTAATGACCACTTTCAGTAAGCACAATGCTTTATAAACTAATCAATCTATCCAACATTAAAAAGAAATCTTAGCTTTCTTTAAACAATAGTACATTATCATGTAATAATATTGGTCCAGGACTAAATGTCACTTAAAAAGAAGCTTTGAAATCTTCAAGTCTAACTCTGTCACCAGTTTATAGGAGAATATTATATTTTTATGGGTCATCATAAATACAGCTACTGTCAACCCATCAGAACAGCTAGAAGATAATATTTCAAACAAACTGAAAAGACCACCTCAATCAGGTATGCATATCATTAACTTTGATAGTTTCTCAAAGGTTCATTGACTAACTGTTTCTTCCCTGAACATTGTAATATTAGGCACATGAAATGTGTTAATATTATTGTGCATGCATGCAAGCACACACACACATACAAATCCCTTGATACGGTCCAGAAAAGTTTCCACTTAAAGTGACAAAACTCCTGTTTAATGTGGACATTTGCAATATAGTCAACTCTTTCTGATGCTAGTAAATGTCCAAACAACCTCTATGCCATACACATAAATTGTTATCAATAATAATGGTTTTCATTACATTGTAATTGACATTGGAGTGTAATATGTAGATGATATAATGTCAGTTCAATGAAAATCATGATATGATAGACCTCTACCCGCTTTGAGCAGGTTACCATTCAAAATTAATATAACTGATGCATACCACAATATGGTAGACATAACATTTGACCATATAAATATGACACCAAGAGTGATTATCTGAGAAAAAACGCAATGCTATCCAACATTAATCACATCAAGCTAAATCACTCACAGAAGATGGGTGTATTATGAGTCAGTAAAGGGATGAGTGACAAAGAGTTGAACAATTCCGGCTTAGAGCATGGACTGATACCAAATCCTGGCCAATTTTTAAGGTTCCTAACAACAAACTCTGTCTGTGTAGACTATAATAGTTCTTCCCAGGCCTCTGCAGATGATTACATCAAATGTAGACACCGTTTGACATGGATGAGATGAGGACGATCTCTCATCATCCGTGGTATTTCAATGCTCACTGTGATTATGGATTAACTTTAACTGATTTACCACCACAAATGACACTTTATTCAATTTAATATCAATACTGTAAACAAAGTGGGACAAGTCATTCTGACATTACCTGTTACCATTAATTGTGAGTGTAAAAAATAAATGATATCAGTTCATCAAAATGCCATCATTCTTGTCAATGAGCCTCAGACATGAAAATATTCTGATGTGAGCAACTTCGCTTTTAATAGCTAAGCTAATTATGGGTTAACGAAGCTGGCACTGTATAGATAAACTGGGGACGTATATCCACGGGAGAACATAGATTTCCACACTAGTTAGAACTAGTATCGTGTTTTCCTCTTAGTTACCAGCATTTCAATTAACGTGTTAATAGCTTGCCTACAGTTTTTTTGCTAGTTTTCTGAGTGGAGGTATTGTCGTGAAACAAATTATTTAAAACTTTTCCTACAGTCTTCCAAATAAAAGATTCTAATAATGTTAAATGAATTTGCTCATCAGAATACAACATACAGATGTAAAACAAGTATAGAAATGATGTTCAATTGGTATGTATTTGGTCTTGTCATTAACCATCTTAACATACTCATAACATAGTAAGGTTTCATACTTTAATATTACAATTAAAACAGTCTGGTATTTCTTGGAACTCAAATATCATATTATGGAGCTTTAAATGGTACTAATTCTTTAATTTCAGAAGTCCTCAATAGGTTTTGTGTGTGTCTGTGTGTTGAAAATTATTATATATTAATAAACTACTGGATAATTATTTCAATTAGATGTTCTATCATAATTATTGTAATCAGGTGTTTGTGTACTATACTTGAAAGTTACACCTGCTCATACACTTATAATAACAAGTATCTTATTGAAAGTACACTCACCAGTTTTTCCTGAAGAACTGGATTATCACTCAAGCCACCACGATGTGTGCCCACAATAAAGATAGGTGGTGACAATGTTGTATTGTCAACACTATCGCGAGTGTTTTGAGCAGCATGGGCATGGATTGAATTCAGCCAGAAGTCCATGTAATCTACGTGACTTAACTCACTGTCCATATACTCAACCTATGGACATGGAATGGATATTTTGAAGAAAAAAAGTTATTAAATAATATTGCTTTAAATTTATGACCACTTTAGTATATAAAACTAACAGTAATATTAAGGTGAAAGCCTCTCCTCACACACACACAACACTAATAACACAATGTGTATGAACATAGAATTCATCTGAAACACATTAGTAATATCATAAATAAAATAGTAATATAAAAACATCACAGCTATTTAGTTACGTTCAGTGAGAGATTATTTAAAATGCATAATTACTAAAACTGGGCACTCAGTATCTATGGTAACTGGCTGTTATTGATAGTACCTGAGTACGGTCAGCTCGTGATGAGAGTGGCTCCTTAACTAATGCATCCAGATCAGAAGAAAGGTTAAACACCATCAGATATACAGCTCTAGGTGAGAGGAAGACCTGCACGATATAAATATCAAACCTTAATTGTGAAAATGCAGAAAATGGATTACACCAAAAAAGCGACAGTCAACAAGATAAAAACCTACTACATCAACTTAATAGGATGCTGTAGATAGAAATACGAACCACCATCCAATTAAAAAAAATGCCAACAAATGACTCACAAACCTGATGAGTTGTGTAATAAGCCATTTGGCCTGCAAAATCCCAAATATTTAATGTAATATTTCTGCCACTCTGCATGTCATTGATATTCCTGCCCTTTCTTCCCTTTTGATTTTCCCTCTCCGATATCATCTGTGTGACATAGTATACAACCTGGTCTGGTACTTCTTGTAATAGGTGATGTTCCTTCAGACTGGAAGTTGTCACATTTGATGAGGTACTCGTTGCTGACTGCTCACGGTGCAGTTGTTTTGATGATTCAGCCTACAATTCATCATGTATCCATATAGAACAGTAATTATAATAAAAGAGAAAAACATACTGAAAATGCTTTACAAACACAGCCCCGGTGAAATGAAATTAATGACTTGATGAACTGTTCAGGATGATGATTGATGTTTTACGGCCACTTTTGTGCACAAGGTAGGCTAAATGGGCCGAGTGATCTCAAAAGGTAATGAAGCAAAGTCACAGATGAAACAACCTTCAGATATGCCCACGCCGAGATTCAAACACGGGTGGTAGTGATCTGTGGTCCACCACGCTACCACTAGACCACTGAGGCACCCTGAATATTCAGGAACTATTCATACAATATTCACATGACTGGTTCATAAACCACAGTTCAGCATACAAGTTCATAAAGGGTTCATGAACATAGTTAAAGAATTGTTGAAGAACATTCAAGAACTTTTAAATCTAAAAACTTCATACACCATTCATAAGCATAGTTCAAGAATTGCTGAAGAATATTTGATATCAGAAAAATTAATTTATCAAGAACAAACCATATGAAACAAGTGGTTTTAGCATACATATTATTTAGTTTCTAGGATGAAATATATATATATATATATATATATATATATATAAGAGTATGAATTTTACTGTTACAGTTCAATACCATTAGTATGTAGTATAAAAATACATAAAGAAAATTTACTATTCAATAAGAAAGCACAGATTATTGCAAAAATCAATCTAATAATGATTGACTTGACATGTTTTTACTAGTGTAAGTAATACCTTTGAGTCTTTGGAGTTAGATTTTCTTTCCCTAGATGAGGCACTATGTTTATCACAGGATGATTTTTTGGGATTTGTTGCTACTGACACTTCTTTAGTCTCATCCTTCTCTCGTTGCTTCCATAAATATAACAATTCCTGAACAATGTTTGTAGCCAAAGCAAGAAAATACTCTTCCTGCAGATTATCCACGCCACCTGCTGGAAATAAAAACAATTATTAGCCAGGTACAACATGAAGCCTCAACTTAACTCATGTGACATTATGGCTTCTTTTATATTGAGGCAGGCAGTGTTTTTTTCTAATGTCCAATGACCAACTTCTCACGTATATTATATTGCATGTGATTGTAAGACACTGCCAAGAGGGCAGACACTCACCTGTAGACGTACTTGATTTTGTACTCACAGCATTCTGTTTAGGTTTATTTAAGGCTAATTTCCATGTTTGTCTCTCTCGTAGATTAAAACTACAAGAGGCCGACAGGTCGATGCCATCTGTACTCTCCTCTGATTCATCATGCCTATTGAGCAAAACAGACAACACCAGAACATATTAATAATTTTAATATTATACCTAACATAAACGTTTGATTAATATAACATAAATGAACATAATTATAATTGAGAACAATTATAGCCTATAGGTGACAGGTGACACTATGTCACAAAATAAACCATTATACCCTTCAGATAAGTCAACATATTTGATTTTCTTTAGCTTATACAATGATAAAAAGGTTCCGCTAACCAACTAGATACAGAGGCTTAATTAGCAGCAGGTCAAGGATGCCGAGATCATATTGGCACTTAACATTTAACTAGAGGTCGAAGGTTCGTGTCCAATTGCTGCCAGTTAAATCTTGGAGACCTTCAGTTTCCTTCCCTATATGCCTGAAGCCACTGAGCCGTATATGAGTGTCTGGCTGAGGTAAGTCACAATTTGACAACTAACATGGTTTATGTTCAAATAACCACAGACAGACATAGATAATGCTGATAAAGCCAATGACATCGGACACAGAACTAATGTCAGACCATTTACATTATATCATGAGAGATCAGAAGGACTAAAGAATGACAGAGATTTCTCATGGCGCTGATTGTAGGGTGTGAAATAAGCATCCATCCAGCGCCCATGATGGCTAAATTTTTTATTTGGGTGGGAAATATAACAATTTTTGTGTTCACTCTGAGGTGTCTATTATTTCGAAGTAATTCTACATATAAACACCTAATTTATTGCTGATATTTTCATGTAAAATGGCTATGTTTTGACATCTGATCAAATTACAGGATTAGTACTCTGTGAAAATGACTATTTGTAAACAACAATGTGATATTGAAGATAATGAACATGGCTTGGATAGAAATGGGTGATGGTCTTCACTGAGGAGACTAACACAACTTGGAGAGATTTGGATGATGGCCTTTACAGAGAAGACTAACAAGGGTAGGAGAGAAAGGGATGATGGCCTTCACTGAGGAGACTAACAATTGGCTTGAGAAGGGATGATCACTTTCACTGAGGAGACTAACAACATGGCTTGAGAAGAAAAGGATCATAGTTTCCATTGAGGAGACTAACATGGCCTGGGTAAAAACAGATTATGGCCTTCACTTAGGAATCAAACATAGCTTGGGGATAAAGGGATGACGACTTTCACTGATGCCACTAACATGGCTTGGGGAGAAAGGAATGATGGCCTCCACTGAGGAGACCAATATGGCTTGGGGAGAAATGGATGATGGTCTTCACTGAGGAGACCAATATGGCTTGGGGAGAAATGGATGATGGTCTTCACCGAGGAGACCAATATGACTTGGGGAGAAATGGATGATGGTCTTCACTGAGGAGACCAATATGGCTTCGGGAGAAATGGATGATGGTCTTCACTGAGGAGACCAATATGCCTTAGGTAGAAATGGATGATGGTCTTCACTGAGGAGACCAATATGGCTTGGGGAGAAATGGATGATGGTCTTCACCGAGGAGACCAATATGGCTTGGGGAGAAATGGATGATGGTCTTCACTGAGGAGACCAATATGCCTTAGGTAGAAATGGATGATGGCCTTCACTGAGGAAACTAAACGTGGTTTGGATAGAAACAGATGATGGCATCCTGCTATAACTGTTTTATGAGTAACAGTTAAGTTGGTAAATGGAATTAAGAATGATAATATTCTTGCTGCTGCTGTTGCTGCTGCTGCTGATGATGATGATGACAGTAATATTTTCATACAATCCAAACAACTATTTTTTATTAGTACTTCATACGTAGTTAACATAAACATATCAATAATGGAAGCAAACAGTAAAAAACACTGATTTGAGGTGAGTTAGCTTAAAAATCATAACACTGCCGACTTGCTTCAATATTCCCATCTTCGTAAAACCAGATACAAATTAGAATATCAGAGGTTAGTGATTCGAATGTATGAAGTTTTTGCTGGTTTCATACTCACTATCTGATTAATTCATATACATATATCTGAAAGAGATCTGTTTCGGATTACACATATACACGTAATAATGATGGCTCAGTGTAATCTGACAGGCTGTCACCTGACTTGGCCATATACTGGCTAAAATGTAAATATCTACAAGCTGCAGAACAAAATCAATCTTGTACAATTGTAGAAATACTGGATTCGCGCCATATTATTCCTTAATTCTAACTTTTGAGGCACTAATTCTTAAGGAACTTGTCTGTTGTTTTACCAGAATAAATTATAATATATTATAACAAATATTTAGTAAGGTCTAAAATAAATAGATTTAGAACAGTCACATCTAATTCATTAGAATTATAATGTCAAACTGGGATATAGTGAGTGATTGAATGAGTGAGTGATCACGTGAGTAATTATTGTTTGACGAGCTGAGATGAGAAGATGAACCTGAAGGCCTTCAGCACAATGCACACCCATCTGTGCTACAGAGTGCCACGTTAGACTAGATCAGAAGTACACAAATAAATATACACCAGCTTGGCATGAACAGCAACAGCAGCAGAAAAACTCAAGTAGTTCCCACAAGGGCTAAAACATCAGGGTTACTCGTCCATCTAACAATATCCTGTTATAAATACGTGTAGCATTATTACCCATTAAACCTGTAATTGTCGCCCGGCCAGTGACATGGAGTCAACACAGCACCACACGGTCAACATTCTTGGTGCGTATGGTCGGAAACACTTGAAGATGTGTCACATTTATAATTACACGATGAGGCGGAGTTCAATGTGCTGCAGGACTTTGCTATGGCCTTTGTGTCCATCACGTAGCCGCAGCATTAAGACGTCATTACCGGCCTTCACTTCTGACACATTTAGATGCTAGTAGAGCCGACTATGACTGATACACATACTACATTAAGATCAATATTACAGACTGTAGGTACCAAAACAACCTTAGTGAGCAGACAGGTGGGTAGACAAACTGAACTAAGGGCCTACACACCTACAGGTGTAGTACATTAACTACTCGCATAATGGCGAACTCAAAACACAACAGACACCTTCCATCATCTCGTGGACACAACTAACATGTGAAATGATCCAGCATCAGCTCTCTGATGCAGTCCCATCGCTTATGTCAAGTGATAAAGCCACGCCTATCATTTATTATTGTTCACACCAAACAATGGTCGACTTTGGGTGGAACACTGAAATACCTGGCTTAATGGAGACATCCAGAAGCTAGGGGATTACACGTATGAATCTACACAATATAGACATCGTAACGTCATCAACAATCAATGATTACTTGGAACAATAAAACACGATCAACACACTCCTAATTAGGGTCATCTGGTTTACGAGGTTCTCTGATCACCGCATGATGATAAGTGCTCCGAAAACGTTCACAGTAACCACATAAATTGATAATATTAGGGATCCTAGCGGAGACCCTGACAAAATGAAACTATTTTCCCATTTCTATTCAAAAAATTATAAACTGTTACTATTATATGGCTTCTTTTGTGTAGGCTAAAGAAGCCGAACAATGCTCTGACGGTAATAAGGTGAAAGACAAAACAGTCCTCAGACACGCAGGCTGGCTGGGGTTTGAATCTAGCTAGTAGGTGTTAAATGGAATTAATGAAATATCATCAAAGTACAGCTAATGTACTGTAAATCTTATAAAGTTCATTGTCACATACTGGTACTGGGAATTCCTTCCACCATAATGGCTCTAATTAATTAATGATAAGAATAATAACTTCGTTAAACCGAATTCATGACACATAACAGCAAAAGGTCAATGAGTACACTGAGTTATTTAGTTTTGGTTTGTAGTGCAATACTTGAACCAATGAGCCATCGGAAGGCCCTCAAAAGGACAATAAACTGTGTCCAGTAATCAGTGCAGAAAACAAATCCATATACTGTACTAAGATTACAGATGTGCAACCTGAGAATCTAAACAAAATGATAATCATTAAACATTACTCCTGCTTTATACTACATTATAGATTAGTGGACTGATAGCGATACACGATTGGGTGTGATGTGAGTACTTCTGCTATGGCTGTTCTTAATAGTAAGTCAACAAACTGAACAATGGCCTCTTTAAAACACACACACACACACACACACACACACACAGTAGTGAGATTTTGTGCTAAATCAAACAATGGACTTCTAATAAAGCTGAAAATATGTAACTTTGTGGATTTATCTTTTGGCATCAAAAACATTATGACCTCCAGTATTATTAACCTTGATAACATCTAATCATGACTGTTACCTGCAGCAAGCTGATTGAGTGGCTAAGATAAACATCAGCAGTCATATATCATCAGTCCTATAGGCTAAAAGTATGTTAGGTTAATTAGTAAGTTGAGTAAGGCAATTCACTCTGGCTGAGCCTACAGGTTACCTTGACTAACAGGTTTTTCCTTTGAACGTATAAACTACCCCCCCCCCCACACACACACATCACTATATTTTGTTTAGTATTGTACCAATGTACAAATTATAATTGGAGGGGGGATAGTATATCATCTCAATCATTTGTACAGCATCCAATGAATGATTTTATCCAAGGCACACATTTGAATTGATCTTACATATTGCAAATGCAAAAGTGTTTGGTAATTTTCAAAATTTCATGAAAATTTTAAAACTAGATAGCATGTATTTGTACATAGTAAATTTATTAGTAACTAATTGATACACTATGTACAAATAATTAATTTTTGAACGTCTTAGCAAAAGCTAAGAGAAAAAGAAGTTACTTTCAGGCGTAAAATACTTTAACTGTTTTAAGCTGTACAAACATATGAAGACTGTGCTTTTGTTTATTCTTGGCACTAGAGATACAGGCCAGGGACACATGAGAGAGGGATGACTCCTCTGACATGGAAATGATCTGATCTGATGAATCATTCAACAGACACAGGTAAGTAATGGGATTTGAATTCTAACATTGATGTCTCCAGGACAGTTAAATGGTTCCCCTTCAAGTTCACTCATTCAGCCAAGTAGCTGTTAATCAGGATTTCTACATAACACAAACATGCCTCTCACTTTGGTGATTGGAAATCTTTGGATTCTTAGAACTGCACAGGTCTGTAATGTTAGAAGAATCTAGATGAATGTTCACGATCCGAAGATATCACATTATAACCCAGATCTATTTTCTAATGATTAATTATCAATGCATTTTAATTCTAATGCAATCAGCTCACTGTCACTTTTATAGATGGAAATATTCACTGATTTTGTGTTAGAATAATAATTTTTCGAGCAACAAACGACATGCAACATATGATAGAATACGCTGAAAGATGAATGCTGACGTCATAACTATGAATAAATACCAGATGTTTACACATCTATGAGCCAGTGAATGTTATTTCAAAAACAATACTACAACAACCTAATTTAAGGAGATGCTGGTCATTGAAGTTCACATTGTTAATATGATGTTTACAATAATTTAAACATTCCCAAATAGTACACATTTACTGACCTATGCAACAGATAATAGGTTCTATTTAAGTCACCGATCCACCCCCACACCATATAATAAACGCAGCACCAATGGGGAGGCTCCGTGTTCAAACACCTGGACCAGTTGTCATGCCAACAGGAGAAGCTCTAGACACTGAACAAGGATAACCAAGTGGCCAAGGCTGTCTTATTACTGTACTGATAAATTACGTTAAGTCACCACATGTACCTATATTCTACCATTATCAGAAGCATGTGCAACAGCGAACTATCTCCTACAATACTGGCCATTGATAAATATAGGACATTGACAAGATCTCTCTATAGAAATATGTGATAAAGACCAACATATTCTTGTTAGAATGTCCCCTAACAACAGGCCATATGCATACACATCATGTTTTATAGCTGACACATTACAGAAATCAATGAGCTAAAACAGCCTTATTAGATCAAATATGTTTTATCAATGCCATTTGTGTATATATATATATATATATATATATATATATATATATATATATATATATATATATATATGGAAATATGCTGTCTATAAAAGCTCTAGACTAATATTGATGTTTGCCTATGCTCCAGTTTAATGAATAATTGCAAAGAGGCTACCAACTGCAGGATACATTATATGAATTGATTATGTAATTTAACTGTTAGTTTCTTAACAAATGCATTGCTTCTATTGAAAATGGACCAGTGAGGCATCACTTAAATGATTATACGCCTTTTATTATAGGTTAATAAGTTTATATTCATCAAACACAAGAGGCTCCTGTTACTGTCAATAGATTATGTAACTATCCACTCAGTGTTAAGGTCTCACCTAGGTGGAATATACATGTGTGTGTACGTATACAAGCATACCTTGTAATAATAATAATAATAAATATATATATATATATATATATATATATATATATATATATATATATAAAACAGCCATTATTATTATCATCATCATCATCAAATTCTGAAACATGTTGGAATTAGATATTAATACATATATAAGTAGTAAAATATTTAATAAATATTCATTTAAAACATGATAATCACTTATTTTGTTCACTCCATGCTACCATGCCATCCAAACCCAAATATAAACATCTTGAGCTACAGGCAGAAAACCTATTATTTGGAAGCCAAATATTGGATATCTGAGAGCATAAATAAGATTAAAACTGTAACAGTTTATTTGTTGTCAGCGTTGTTTAGGAAATTGTCACTGTGTTATCATAACTGATCAGACTGTACCTTGAAATACACTGAGAGATGCTATATAACAACAGCTGGTTTACAGATAATAACTAATATGGTGGAGACGAGTAGTGCACCCAGCTAAATCTAAAGGTATACATCCATAATAATAGGTAATTGTTCTGGAGCTAATGTTATACTCTGATTATCTCGCTGATGAAGCAACTTGGCTATAGGAATCACAATACTTACATTGGATCATTAATGTCTATGTGTAATTAACTATTAAAATTATTTACCATTTAAATTTTTTTAAATCTATGATCGCCTCAGTTCTTGTTGTAGTTGTTATTTTATGGCTACATTAATCAACACAGTGGGGTAAATGGGCCAGATAACATCCAAAGCGATGAAATGAAACGACCGATGGAGCATAATTTGTACAGATAATAAACCATGTTTTAAACGTCAGTACTACAGGATTATGGTCGAACACACTACCAGTTTGGCCAAAGAGATACTAAAGGTTTTTTTTACAGATGCCAACGACAAGAAAGAATAACAAAAAAGCAACAATGCCAATTCGTTTTACAGCCATTTCCTCCTCTTATGAGGGAAAAACCGTTAAGCATATTGCTAGAACAATGAATAGACTACAGATAGCTGTTTGATAGCCAAAAATGATAATCTTCTGTTGAGAGCAATATGATTATGACATATAGCGCAGCCATAAGCTAAATCATGGCATTACCATTGGTAATACTCCAACAAATAATAATGCTGAAATATCAGTAATTGGAAAGAAAGGCTGCCCCGAGTCTGCTCATATTCCATATTACAGGGAGACATCGACGAACGGCTCAGTTGAAAACGTATTCAGGTGATACCATTTGGATGTTCATCATTTTGGGATTCATCTATACGGTCATGCCACTGAGGCATTATCCTCTCAGAATTCATCCATGCTTAATAACAGAATAAATCAATGGCCAGCAGACGTAAAAGCTCTCCGAAAAAATGCTGTTGTACATGATTGGCCCCGAAATCCTTTTGTCTCTTAGTGATTGTATGCGGCTACACATAAATTACAACCTCTAGTTGTCATCTCGTCAACAATCAGGATGTCGCACAGTGGGAGCTGTGACACAGTCTAATTATAATCCAATCATCATATGATATCATGAATTAAAATGAACAAACGAATATTACAGCTAATCTTTGATTATTACCATGTTGCATAATATTATAAAATGAGCACATAAGTTAGCAACACTGACACAGAAGGCAGCCAAAGAGGTCCACATTGAACACATTTCCTTAAGGGGACGCTTAATTCATGAATGAATTGGTGCTTCACGAATCAGCCTTAATGCCAGTGATACCTGTAATAAATTGCCTGGAAATGACATGAACAGATGAAAGACCCCACTGACAAACGTGTAAGACAGACCGAATTATACGGTTATATCTGCGGCCTAACTGAGAGTATGGCTGGGCAATTTAAAGCTCTCTAGCAGCTGAGTTCCAATCTCTGCCCACCTAATGACCTATGTCAGAATAGCGTTATATCATTGTCACTAATTCCCTTCATTGGCCCATCATATGCTCAGAACTCGATGTCAAATTGCAACATTTCAGGAGTAAACGTGATCTCATTGGTTGCAGTGCAAACCAGGATTCATCGTTTCATTGGTTGAATTATATCAATTATAATAGATAAATATTATCTTCCACTGCTGAGGTCAATGATTTTACAGATCATTATGATTCGATTTAATCTATGATGAATAATAACACAAATGCTAGTGACGCTGGCTGTTATTACTCAAGCTTTGCCTGTCTTGTAATTAGATCGGCAAAGGCAATCAATCAGAATGCGTTTTAATCAATCCATTCTGAAGTAATTACCCGATGACATGCTCTACCCGGAGCAACTAAACCGGGTCAAGGACATCAGGGAATGCAGCTCATCGCTTCACTTGATGGTGGTACTTAGATATTCCTCAATGAAAATGAGAAGACAATAATTAATATATTTCTGGGGAATGTCAGCAAATATTTGATTTTATTGTACAAACTTATTACAGCAGTACAAGTAGTAAATAAACAGTATTAATGGTGTGGGAACCAATTATAATGTTCATATCCAAGACTGTCTGACAGTGTGTGAAACTAACTTATACCCTTACTAGACCTGCAGGTCTAGTAAAATATTTTAACACTAGACCGGCTGTGCTGACACTAGACTGAGTGAGCGCAAGTTACATATTTCAGACCTCCGTGAAAATAAAACATTATCAGTTGATCACTGAGTTAAATACGCGAGCCTGATTGCAAATCGCCAATACACTTAAAAGTAATTCTTTGGTTGTCAATATCTTTTTCAGATTTATCCCATAGATTTATCCACATATTGAATTGTTTTCTTTGTGTGAAATACATTGATTTAAAAATGTGAAAAAACTTTTAAATATCATAATTGTAACTGACAATGGTTTAATAAAACGGTGCGTGCAGTTTGTCTTCTGGCAGCACCCAATAACCTTATATGGAATCATCATGAATATTCGGTACTATCCTTTGTTTTTTAGTAAACTCCGACGTACCTTTGCCCAGTGAAATACTGTCATTCATAAGTTGTTTGTTGTGATGTCATCACTCTCCGTTTGCATTCACTGAACATACATATATATTACTATCGCATAATTAATTATCCAGATGGCTTCCAGCTCAAACTGATCCATGAAATACCAAACTTATTGTGACATTTCTACCCACACAACCAATTTATGTATTATTTAAATTTCTGTACGGTTGGCTCCTTCACTCCTTTTACAAATTTCCACATTTTAACAAAGAAGTATACATGGAAAATACGACAGTAATTGAAATAGGAAAAAAATCCTGAAATTTTCTGCTGATGGATTTTAGACATCTAGTGTGCAGGCATAAAACATTTCTCTTGATTTTAAAGGCTAATCTGCATACTGTAGATCAGCTTAATTTGGCGACAGCAAAAGTTTGTGATTTTGTCATTTTGAACATATAAGTGACAGCAAAAAATGCCAAATTTTCGTCTGTCTGATTTTTGCTTTCTTTTCTAGGCCATTCAGGGAAAACCATATTTCAAAGAACACCGTTATTCATCAGCCATAACCAAATCTGAAGCAGACTAGATGATTAGCCTTTATGTAATGAGTAGTTCCATTCTAAGCAGATCTGAACTAGTAATTGACAAACCATCGCCATGATTGAATGACAACAAAGGTAACTGATATGTAAGCTAAAGATAATTTGCAATTAACATGATGAGAAGGTTACATCAAACTGTGTATAAGGAGATGTAAAATATAATGTTTTCATATTATTTTTCTATTCTCAGCAAACGAATATGAATCATAACAAATCTCACACGCAAAATCAATGCCTGGTATAGTGAGTGATCAAGTCAGTGACTCCACGACATCCAATCGCAAAATTGCAGACACTCAACCCAGCCTCAGAGTCAGTAGACTCAAACCTCTACACATAGACTGGTTGTTTCGTGCATTTCAATTTGCTACTTGACAAACTGATGTTCTTAAACATGGCTTGAAAAAACAGGACTATATTGATCGCTATTATGAGTGATTCGGATGGTGAGAATGTCAGGGACAAATCATTTCTAAACGAGTGATTGTTTTATTATAAATTCCAATGTGAACCGATTGTTGAATAAATGAGAATATTACACATGTTCAGTGTGTTAACAAAGTAGTGCTTTCAGAGTATAATATGAAGTTCTGTACAAGATAATATTTTGGCGACAGGAAATATTATGTCACTGGCCAATTTTGCCATTATTTCATATTCGCCAAATTAAAAAGATCTACAGTATTCAGATAAATTCCCAAACACCCATTAGACTGGTCAGTTGGGATTGAAGCTGCGAGTGTTGATTGTCATGTTAACATGTTACGCCAATTTGATTCATAGCTAGAAGGCATGTGTCCAAAATTTGACGCGATATCGCAAGTGAAGTTATTTGTGTGTTTGTTCTTTGATATGTCACAAGTTAATAAGGAGATTGTGATCTTGGTTATTTGATGGGTAGCTGTTAGAGTTAACCTGTAGCTCTGTAATCGTTTTTCCACACTAGACCGCTGGTCGAGTACTGTGGCACTGATACTAGACAGGACCTAGAAACACTCGTCCCGGTCGAGCGATCAAGCATTAATGTCGCACACTGCTGTCACTGGAAGTGTGAGACAGGTCTTTGTGCTATATAGGTCTATATACCACTAACAGTTGGGTACTCCTAGGTGACAAGGATAACTTACAGGAGTGCCATGCTCTTATATCCAGTTACTTTTTCATGAAATAAATTAGCACCTATCTATTAGAAAATGTTTATACTTATATATAGAAATTAAAATGGAGAACTGAGGAACATGGCAGATAATCTAAGGCCAGGATAACAAGATAACCAGTAGAACTGATAATTGATCAGATAATATACAGAGACAAATATTTCTAATTGCAGCGTAAAAGATGATAGTCTATAAACCAGGACAAATTAATAATACCCAGCAAGATAATTAACTGCGTAACCGAGGAGGCTGCAGTTAATGATAAACTAAGACAATAGAATTAAATATTGACACAGCACTGAGACTAAATATAGCCTAGAAGACAACAGTATCTGGACAAATCAATTTTATTGACTGTAATTGTTAATTACTGTTGACTACTAATTTTGCCAATAATCATAAATTTGTGATCAATATTCCCATCAATATATTCAATTCTGACAAAATGATTTGGGACACCTGAGCTGATATCTAGATACATGGACACCATTAGAGAAGCAACAATCATAAATACAAAAAAGCATCTGTTATTATTCTCATATAAACATAATCATCTTCAACATCATCATCACTATCAATATCCCTTCTGATTTATTACAAAAGCAATTATAATATAAGCTCAAGAACAAAGCCACACAAAATAAAACCCAAATAAAGGATATCACTGATAACTAATTACATCAATGACAATGATCAGCTAATATAAACACTGACTTAAAACACATTTTCTAAATCATATATTAAACTGGTTCAGTGGCCTACAGATCATTCCAGAGCACAGACATAATTGATCCGTTCCAGATCAATAATTGCTCATATGAACTGCATAATCAATAGAATAGTGTGAGAGCACATGACCTAAAAATTGACTCAAGATTCTGATCGCAACAAAATACTCATGTATGCAAAGGTGACAATATGTCTGAAAACTGCTGACTAATGAAACATATCCGACAGTCAATGTGTCACAAAGCTGTTCTTGTTATAGATCATCCAGATTCTGACTGTATGACACAAACTGGATAAGTACCATTGTTCAATTTGCAAAGAGAAAACAGTCACACAAAAAGGAACGATTCAATTAGCTTCAAGTGTTTGTTTTGTATTCACATAGATACTGAAAAGCACTTGCTTTATTTTCATTATTTCTGCGTGATTTGATCAGCTGTAGTACCGATTTATATCAAGATATGGTATCTATGCCTAGCTTAAAATCCTACCTCGTTGTTCTGTGGTAATATATTTTAGAGATGTGTTACATGTTATGGCAACATTTTAAACACCAGTCAAGTTTCGTGCTAGAATTCTCCAAAATTAAAAAGATCTCCATAATTACTTAAAACATTTTCATCTCAGTCCTTATTTTTATTATACTACTTATAAACAATTTCAGTTTTATCATTATGCTATGGGATTTTGTAATATTATGTCATGTGTAATTAAAAGTCGAGAACAAATGTTAGTTAACAGTAAGAGATTACATTAAACATCTCCCTCCTTTTGTATCAAAATGTAGACTAGAACAGACTAATCAGTATAATATACTGAGTTCTGTCTGGAGCTGCCACTTGTATAGGTCAATTGTAATGCGGTTGCCCGGATAAGGCATGAAGATAGGTATTCGTGTAATGCCCAACTAATATCCTCAGTCAGAAGAGTTATATATACTGTCAGTGAACGAAAGAAGTCCTGTTTGAAAACCCCCTACAGCTTTGTTATAGCCTTTCATATAGTTAGTTTGATGAGTATTATATCATGCGGATAATATTTAATCCAGGTAACTGCCAAGAAGACACAGTATAATGGTGGTGTACATATATACAGTTACACATATTAATATGTGAATACCATTGGAACAATGTATAGGTATGTGACAAAAATATTTAAATTAAAGATAGAGCACTCAACATTCCAATGGTATCTGTTTCATAATTATAGCTCAAATATTAAGGAAGTTAGAGACTTTTTACTTCTTCCAAAAATGTCGGATTTATGGCTACTTAATTAACATGGAAATGAATGGGAAGGTCTGTGACCTCAAATCTAATTTACACAAAAATTTTCATAACTCTCTTAATATTCATTGAAATAGCTTGTCTAAACAACCAATTGATGTCTAAAAAACTACTGATGTCTAAAAAACTAACTGATGTCTAAATAATTAAATAAGTAACTGCATCATGATGTCTAAATGACTAACTGATGCCTAAAAAATAAATAAATAACTGATATCTAAATTACTAACTAATGTCTAAATAACTAATTGATGTCTAAAAAACTAACTGATGTCTACAAAATTAAATGTCTAAATATTTAAATAAGTAACTCATGTCTAAATAATTAACTGATATCTAAATAACTAACTGATATCTAAATAATTAATTGATGTCTAAAAAAAAATTGAAATCTAAAAAATATTGATGTCTAATACAAAATATTAGATATCAAATATTTAAATAAGTAACTGATGTCTAAATAAGTAACTGGTGACTAAATAACTAACTGCATGATATCCAAATAACTAATTCTAAATAATTAATTGATGTCTAAACAAGTTATTAATGTCTAAAAAATATAAATTGATGTCTAAAAAAGTAAATGACTAAATATTTGATGTCTAATACAAAATATTTGATATCAAATATTTAAATAAGTAACTGATGGCTAAATAAGTAACTGATGGCTAAATAAATAACTAATGTCTACTAAACTGTCATATGTTTCGTCCATTTGCCAGTATGTGACCATATACATGTTTCTAGGTGGATTTCCCAATGGCAACGGCGAACCAGAAAAATCCCGGTCGGACAAATATTTTTCCACAAGCTACTACAGACATTCGAATGTACATACGACTATGAAACTTTCAGCAAATTAATCTTTAGAATATTATCTACATTTTGTATATGTTTGTATGTATTTGAAAAGATTTGTTCCAGCTAATTTAGATGTCTTTTGTCATCATGTAACTTTATCAATGCACATTGCAAGAACACATTCGGACAAGCTGAATATAATATCATTTGATGTGCAAAAATTACTCAGTAAGGTAGACAGACAACTGGGTATTCCTTAATAAATAATTGGCTCAATTTAATAACAATTAATAAGTCAACTATAAAATGTATTTCTCCTATTTATATAACTGATAATCTTAAATAAATCAGTAACTCTACAAATGTTACTTATGTCTAATAATATACAGACACTGGTTTATTTGGAAAATCATCATACCTCAATCTGATGCTAATATCGCAGCTTTCAACATTTAAAAAATAAAAATAATACTATATATATTTAATATAATGCTACAACTAAGATAAATAATTTTTTATTGCATTTAGAAATAAGTGATATTTAGTTATAAATCAATGAAACTTATGAGCATTCAAAACATATTATCACTCATAAAGTGCTTAATGAAGACCTGTTGCTTAATTTATTTGATACTCTTTAACTACGTAACCCGAACAACACTTCAGCCATTAAAGTCATCTTATACAGGAACTGTACACAGAGAAAAATTATATACGCTGACAACTTGGTAATTAATTATTAATTAAATATGTATAACATTATCTCCTTGACAAATCACCCAGTAAATTAAAAAAAATGCATCATAAAACTAAATGCAGCCAGCTTCTAGCTGTTGTCTGAATGACATGTTAATGGCAATCTGCATCACTAGAAGTTTCTTTTATAACTTTTACTGTGTATCCCAAATCCATCATGCCATGGAATTTTTTCACCTTGACAGCAAAATATGCTGGTGTTCCACTATAACAAGACTGATATAAAGCCCTCTAATTACCTCATCAAATATTCAAAGAGTGACATGAAATAGATGAAAAATATTACAGACTGCAATTATTCTGTATTCTGAGCACATTGATAAATATTAAAAACATTTCCATCATTTAATCATAAATGTCATCACATCATCACCATGTTATGCTTCAAGTTATGAATGTTAAAACATGAATTATCAGGAGCAGGTAACGGCATACAACTGTTTACTGAATATGAAATTTCTATACCACATCGAATTTCATGTCACAAATTATATATTTTTATCTGAAGGTCTGTGTTATTCTATTTCGAAGATAAATAATCTGACCTTATAACAGGAAAGTGAACACATTCCAAATAAATTCAGATGAAAACTTCCTTGTAGCAGCTTTATAAAAAGGTTCTCAAGGAAGAGATATCTCATATCTAGAACATCACAATATTTCTTACACACACACTGCTATAAATTACTACAAGCATTCTTGTATCAATATGCAGTAATATGATATGGCTCACATAAATGAGACACAGGTGAGTAATAAAAAAAAATTGGCACTTATTTAAGTCTGCACCATTATTCCATCATATCTGGTATTACTAAATGATGTATCAACTACTAAAATTGGCCATCATTAAAAAATCTGGAAATAATGATCTAATTATAGAGATTTGTTTTATTATTACATGACATTTCAAAGTCTTAGAAAAATATGTAATAAAAGGTTCAAATCGTTAAAAATAGCGATGAAATGATAAAAAGCCCAGTATCATTATCATCAAGGAAAATTACATCATTTCTTCAGCACTATTAGAACCAACATATGTTATTCATGATTATGATATTAGTAAGTAAATAGTAACTGCCGGAGAATTTTGTTTCATGCCAGGATAAAAGACAAGAAATAGACAGGAAACACACGCCCACAAACAGGGTTAAAAAGTTTTAGAAATTGTTAAAATAGTCATTTAGTGTAATAAATTCAACATTGTATGATTAGTTGGTTTAATATGACACTGCTACAAAGAATAAATAATAATCTTTCATAACTGACAGATAATCCTCACAACAAAAAACTCCACCAACCTTTGACCAATCAGAGCCTTCTTAAGACTGGTTTTCCCAACTCCATCTTGTCCAACAAGCATCAGTCTAGTTCTAAACACCGGTTGTGTACCGGATTCACATGCTATGTGAAATGCCTGCAGTGCTTCAGGACCACGAGCAACGATCTCAACAGGTGCTTCATCTAAGCAAGAACAAAATATCTTTAAACTTGTGCATGCAAAGCTCCTACACTTATAGATGTATCACTAATTCCTAAATACTATTAATTAAAAAAGTTGAATTAACCAGTTAATTATATTACCATATACTTGATTATTACTTGTTTTCATAAACACACACACACACACACTTTATAGTACAATTAATATATCAACATTAGTCATATTTTTGCATGTACGCATATTATGACACAAACAACTCACCTGGCTGTATAAACTTGGCTGAAGTTGTGCTGCCATAGATATCGAAGAGTAACCAGAGCTGCTTGTTTGTGGGAAGGTTGTTCAATAATATACCTTTATCTTCTTTGTTAACAAAATAATGCAACTGTCCACTTTTATTTATATAGAATGTTATCCGATTTCCATTATCAGCATACTTCTCATTCAGTGCCCTAGCCCAGTATCCTTCCTGATTAGTCAAATCTGGACACACGTAACGTGGTAAAGAACTGACCTTTATCTGCCCTGGATCATAACGTGTTACACCCATCCGGATAGCACCACTCCACTCGGGGTTAAAGGTCAGCTCGATACAGACCTTCTGACCAATTTTGATTGGCTTAGCGCTAAAGCAGATTCCATTGCAGAAATCATTATATCTTGTTGCGGCGGAACCATTTTCAGACAGGATGATTCCTCGCCCATGGCATCCATGAAACTGGAGGATGTCATACATAATGCCAGTTACAGTCAACAGTGCTGACCTCTGATAATCAGGTCAGGTCATGTGGCCAAGTACTACATAACCACTGGTTCTGTGCATGAAAGAATTCAAACAGCTACCCTATCATGACAAAACTGCCAACAACCATGACGTACTGAAGTTTCCAGCCTTTCTTAAAGGAGCTATTATGCAACCATCTGGATATTTTAAAACCAGACAATAAAACATAATCATTTTCTATCGTGATGTGACATTTCCAGACTCACAAATTCATGATGTGTAGCTACCATAATGAACCATATGAAGCTATAATGTTGTACACCGGTAACCCAACCATAAGGTTATAACTGCTGTCATGGTACTGAGCTAACATCACAAATGTTTATCCACATGATTGGAGAGCATGGTATCATCTGTAATAAAAAAAGAAGATGTGTTACTTCCAGCAATGCTAACAACAAACTTTATTATGGTACATCTCTGTTATTTTTGGGATTGACTGATATTTTTGATTGCTATCTTTTAGTTTTATTATCTATGACCATGAAATAGGGATAATACAAGAAACTGCAATCACCTTTTCCAGTATGTTGCCTTGTTAATGAGCGACTTTTTAATATCTCCTCTCCCCACTCACAGGGGAGGAGTATGAAAAGATGGAGCCAAAATACCTTGAGGGTGGTCACTACCAGAGTGTATTATATCCTCAGAGGACTTTAACATCTCCCTTTTCTTTTAATTAATTCATTGGAGACCACAGCCCCATTTAATGTGGTCAGCCACCCTTGATGTTGTAAGATGAAAAATTAATCCCTGGAAAGGTTTTTACCTTTTGTCAGTATCAAACCTGTGATCCTTAGCAGTTAGGGCAAATCCATCCCATAGTACTAATTGCAACATGTTTACCCATCAACCCACCAGAGCTCAAATGACAATAACAAAATAAACACCTTTTTCTTAAACAAAACATCAGATGCGTATATATATATATATATATATATATCCATACATGAACCTGTTTGTCTGGGTGAAATACAATGTTGTTATTATTATAAAATAACGGATGCTAAACTGTACACAGTTTTACAATTACAGTAGTTCCATGGTTAGGATGCACCACAAACCTTTGGTAAAATAGAGTTTTAATTGAATCATGTTAGATGTTTTGGAGATTTTACCATCACATCCCACACATGATCAGTGTCATTATTAAATAACTACCCTCTCACCCAGTTACTCATTAACCACAATACATATATTATGGTGGTCAATATATTATTTTTCAGATATCAGACATATAATGTAATTGGATAAAATATCCATAGCCATTAATATATATATATATATATATATATATATATATATATATATATATATATATATATACAATCTTGCTGAAGTCTCAGGCTCTTATGTCAAATACAGGCTTTGAAGCTTGTGTATTGATAACTATATGTAATGATTGCCAAATATGTAAAAAATAAATACAGAGTAACTGAATATTTAATGTTTTTTGAGACACCACACTTCTCAACTGACTTCCACAAACGTTAGAGCACTCATCAGAATAGTAGTATCTAACACAGTGCAATCAATCCTATAACTATTTAATGAAAAGGACTTGCACCATCCAATAGAAAATATCACATTAGTATACACCAGTCAGGTATAATATACAACATCAAGACTGAATCAAAATATCCATCACCTGACAACTGGATACCTGGGCTTATATCAATCTCTACCTGTGGTAATTACCTAGCATTTTGTTTGTAAGAAAGGTGTGGAAACATAATCCTAAACGAGTCATTCTTCATGAACAGTTGCACAGAAATGAATAATGTTACTACTATTGCATGAAAACACTAATTACATCTAGCTCAGCAACAGGTAATGAAAGAGAGTATAAACATTACACAAGTTGCCTGAAACTGAACACTTATACAGATGTATTGGTTGGTGGGAAGGAGATTACACACCCATATTATAAAATGGATGACATCAGGATGTTTTTGTGGCATTAAGATGTGGTGGCCATGGACCAGAAAAGTTTGTGTGGTTTGTTAAGAACTAATAACTCTAGTTATCTGACCTACTACTTGGCAGCTGGGTTTGGAAAATAAACATATGTTTCATTCTTTCATTATAAGTGTATAATGATGTGATTCATTACAGGCCTCGATATACTTAGCAGCAAGTTTAGCTTACCCTGATAGATCACAGAAAAGGGACACCTCCAGACATGGGGTCAATTCAATTCCGGAATTGATGATCAATTCCAAAACTGGAATTACTATTTTTTCTTAATGGAATTGGAATTGAAAAATTTTGAGCTGGAATTGAAGTCCCCAACAAAAAAATTCTATCCACAAATTAATTTACCATTTAATTTTTAATTCAGAAATATTTCTTCCATAATAATCCTACTTGGAATATAAACTACTCAGAGTAGGTATTCCAAGTAGGTACTCGGAGTACCTGCTCATGGTAAAAAGTAGTAGGTTAAAAAAAAGGAATTATAATTTATACATATGGAATTGATCAATTTGATGTAGAATTGACCAAATGGAACTGAGTGGAATTGGAACTGACAAAATTGAATTGACCCATACAATTACACACAGACTGCTCAACTCAACTACAGTACTATACTAGGGTGTTATGTCCAGCCAGGCAACTGGCAGGTTTTCTCTATTGTAGATATCATCCATTCAAAATGTTATTCAAATTTAATCCCTGTGGAGAAAAATGAAATCACAGACCATCTGTATCTCAACTCAACCGAGTTACTCAGTGACATCAAAAACTGCCATTTTGGCTAATATCATAAAAAGAAACACTCATAAATGCTATGAATCATACAATACCTGTATGTTGGTTAAGGTACGAATTCCAAACAATTTTAGGGGTCAATAAGCAATATGTCTATATCTATTATCTATATTGTATGCACTATATATAGGCTTGGATACATTGTTACAGTCTCACTGTCCAGCTGGTATCATGTCAAATATTGAATAGCACACACAGTATAATCAGTTTCTGTCAATAATATATAACCTATGCTTACTTTATAAGATATATGCTGAAATGTTTAATATTATTCATATATATATATATAAATGGTTTTTTTTAAATTGTAATTTGTTTTTACATTACATTACAAAAAACTGTAAATAACATAAAAACCTCAGTCATTATAACTTATATAAGCCAATTCTACTAGTGTTAGTGGGTGTTGTTCAACACTTTTATATGATAATGTCTTTCACATACATTAATTTTATTAACATGTTACTCAATATTTGACATGTGAATACTATGAATATAGCAAATTAATGACATTTATCGTTCTTCTCCACACAAAGTGAATATTGTCTATCTGAACAGTTAAATAGTCTAATTCAATACTGCATCTGAGAATCCTATAGCAGAATACCACTTTAAAGCTTTGCTGTTGCCTAGATGATTGCACACTTTCAAGTGTGAATATTTCCAAAGTTGGAAAATATTCGCTCAATTCAGATGCTGAAGAAACTGAATCCATTGAACATATTGTGTTTGTTAGCTTGTAGATGACCACATTTTTTGCACTTTGCATATTTCCAATGGTAACATGTCAAAATTATTTCCATATGGAACTCTGTCACCTTCCACTTTTATAGATGACTAAAGGCTAGATATAAAATAACAATCATAGCATTATTTCAAACTTTTCTCAAATATAAGCCAACATGCAGGTATGTATCATTGTTATCATGAGAAAGTGTAACACTGCTTCAAATTAAACTCAGGCAAAATGAAGTCAGATTTTAACACTATGATACGGCACCTGGGAAATCACATCTTAACAACATAACAATATCTGTATGCATCAACATTGGATAGAGGGTTATTCTGAGACTAATAGATTATCTGCAGTATATACAAAAAGTAATTACCCACATGCCAGATATAGTTAAGTAGTCAGTGTGGGTCAACTAGACTGGATATTGGGTTATCCTAATGTGGATTAGCCTGTTAACCCAATTGCTGTTTATGTATTACAGTCATGATGTAGTAGATCTTGTTATAATTTTACAGCTGTATCTTGTTTAAATTTAATTTTTTACAAGTCAGTGTAAAAAATTAGTTTTTACATGATGTTAATAACCGTTAATTAACTGTGTTAATAACACCGGTGTAAAAAAACTGCCAACCCTGATATATATATAATAATATATATATGAATCCATGCCAAAAACCCATTCTGTCAAAATTCCTTGCAATAAGTAGTCAAAACCTCCTCTTATGTTTGATCTTAGAGCCACTGAAGAGATTAACGTAATTGGGAAGCCTTGGAAAAATCCATAAATAATATAATGAAAGAAATTTATAGTAATTAGCAATATTAATAAATTGTTTGATCTTAGCTAAGGAGGGAAATAATGTAATTGGGAAGCCTTCATTGAATCCTTAAATAAAATAATGAAAGAGCCTGATATAGTGATAGTAATATTTATAAATTATGTGGTCACTAAGCTACTGATTCACACTGTTAAGGTGAGATAGCAGGGTGAGCCCCCAGCAAAACATGGACACTGTAACACTGTCAAACTGCCATCCAGGCTCATGAATTTATGTACAGCCCCCCTGAGATGATGTTACATCAAAAGGCATGGGACACTGCATGCAGATGGAAGCAGATCTAAAAGTGATCTAATGAACTGTGACCTATGCAATTATATGCCTCTTTGGCCTCATGGGTAGAGCGTGAGACTATTTACCTATGGCTATAGTCATTCTGTGCAGGAGATTACAGGTTTGTGCCTCAGTCATGGCACTATAGTAGGAGTTTTTCATCCAGTCAGGCAACTGGCAAGGTTTTCTCCACTGAATATGGCATATATTCTAAATTTATTTAGAATTAGTCTCTGTGGGGAAACTATAAATTACAGACCATAAGCATCTCCCTCATTTGAGCCAGCCATGTTAAAAACTGCCATTTCAGCCATATTATTATTATTATAATAATTTTTAATATGCAAGCATGAATAAACTCCATTATTTTTTATATCAATTATTTTAGGAGGTTTTGATCAGACTATTTTTTGACCGGTTACCATATATATTTGTGTGTGTGTGTATATATGTACTTTAGTAGAAATTAATTAACTCCGATTCATTATAAGAAGGGCAAGTGTCCAGTATCATAATTTGTTTTCATGCCTTCTAATATCACCGACCCATGTCTAAATAATCTCAGTTTTAATTATCTGGACATGGTTCAGGAAAAAGCAGTGACAGCAAGAATCCATATTTTAGATTTAGCTAAACATCAATCACAAACGTGCAAGCTAACATAAGTTATTTTAATGGAATAGCCTACACTTCATTATTTTCAATGGTAAGACTTTTACCAATCTGTGTGCAAAGCATCAGTGTAACATAAACACAATTTAGTGTGGCTCCAATTCATCCATAGGCTTATAATTTAACAGTGAGTAACAGCTATGCTAATTGCTATACACACCTCACATCTAAAATATCTGGGGGAAAAATCCAATAAACAGAGGTAACACTGGTATTTAAACCATGAAACGGAAGTTTACTGCACATTGGTATAATCATGATATAAAAGGAGCAGGATATATATAAATCAATAGTCAACAATAAAAGAATAGGCTGGTTTTACTAGTCATGAATAGGAAAATGATAGCTAACATGGATTCAGAGAACAGTTGTCTTGTGGACAGTTGTCAATAAAATACAATGTAACATTGATACAATTCCTAAAACCCTGTTAATAACCATAAAATATGTAAAAACTTCATTCATTATAAACCAATTGTACTAGTCCTAGGAACTGCCCGTAAACACATTTGTGCGATAGCATCTACTCAAGAGTTTCAAACCCACTTCATTGTGCACTTTAGTGTACATATTTCCTAAATTGGAAAATATTAGCTCAAGATACAGACGAAGCACTCAATAAGATCTGAAGACTTTCCACCAATTAATTGGTGAGGGCTTGGTAGTAACATTGGTGGAAAATGTAGATGGAAAAGGCGATGATTGTGCTTGATAGTAAGGTGCTTAAACTAGAGTCTTTCATAGTTATCAATTCATTGACAGTGTCTAATTGCCTTGCAGTAAGTTTACATCTTTGTACGAGGGGTGGAGCATGCAGGCAACTATGTGTTCACCAATGAGGGTTAACTAAACTGGGTATTGGGTTATCATAATGGGGATTAGTCTGTTAACTCAGTTGTTGTGTATGTATTACAGTCATGCTGTAGTAGATGTTGTTATACTGTTATCCTGTTGTACAATTATTTAGTTTTTTTTTTAAATTCGGTTTTATACAACTTACAAGTCCGTGTAAAAAAAATGTTTTTACGTGATGCTAATAAACATTAATAACATCTGTGTAAAAAACCTGCCAGCCCTGCAAAATATGAAGCTAGGTTTGACATTACTGAGTTGGATGTTTAACTGAAAATCCAGAGATTATATATATATATATAATTATATATATATATGTGTGTGTTTCTGTATAAACCAATCGTGTACTGGAAATAAAACCATATGCACAACAAAGTTTCTAACAAAGTTCATGAGCCGGGAGGATTAGATTCTAATTAATAGGCAACATTGGCACATATGATATATTTACATGTAAAAACGTGTGTGTGTGTGTGCTTCATTGTCTGTGCCGCAGTGTGCGTGCGAGATGGACTACTCGCGGTGTATTGCAGCTGCAGTCATTTAATATGTAATACAATATACCAAATTCAAATAGTCATATACACTAATCGGAGGCTAATACACATATCTCATAATAATTCACCGAGTAACTGACCTGATATCCTGAGCTTAGACTTAGTCGTAGACGGTAGAGTATCAAATATCACAAAATGTGTGAATGCCAAGAACAAAATCAAATATAATTAATATCAGGCTAATACCGTCATTAAAATATGGTTATATCGTAAACCGACGTAGTAGTATTTAAGAATTATGATCACACTGTTATCCAAAAGGCACGCTGGTTTGGAGTCATCAAAATAGTTATCTGCTGCCGTTCTTGGCTAAGGTTTACATTGACAACCTGCTAAATGGACGCCAGCATCTGGTCCTTACATACACTAGCACACCTAGCGATAAATAGTCCTTAGTTCCCTGTATCCTCGATAGGTGTCTCTTGGTCTATCACGGCGCCACTGATAAAAGTTATCTCATCAGTTAGATCTACTGATGCCGATGATGATGATTGATGTTTTACGGCCACTTTTGTGCACAAGGCAGGCTAAATGGGCCGAGCGACCTCCAAAGGTAATGAGGCGAAGTCAAAGACGAAACAACGTTCATATATACTTAGATCTACTGATTTGTAGGCTCTGACTATAAGCCTTTATATAGATCAGTACAAATTTCAACAAGAACTATGCTCGCAACTCTCACCAAGACAACATAAGGCTAACAAATCATGCTTTTACAGTATTCATGCGTAAACTTATATTCATTTTGCCCATTAGTTGAACTACTAGACAACCATGCATGGACAACAATGAACCAACTTGTTCCAGCTGTATACTTAGAAAAATGTTTGTCAAACAGTCTTTACTCTTAGAGAAAGTATATGACCATATTAATTGGTGATGCCGTCTAACTGGATAAAAACGGAATTTCAAAGTAGTGCTGCCACACACACACATACGAGATAATGAAGGTTACGAACCTTCTACGGAAGAAGAGTCTTAATTATGCATAATATAAACAGCAGTATTTCTCTAATTAAAGCGCTTAATTAATCACTAACATGCTCTGGCTCACATAATACAATACCGATCTTCCAACACAGCAGTAGTTAAGAGTACTGTACGTTGCAAAATATCAGATGCGCCCCGTTATGATTAATGATAAATCTGATTGTTTTCTGCTTTTATAACGGGTAATTGAAGAAATGAAGCTATATATATATATATATATATATATATATATATAAAACTGTTCGTATCTTATTTGGTAACAGAGTCGACATAAACACCAAAAAAGAATACTTCATGATATATCATGCCACGTTAAAATATTTATATAAAAGTAATACCAAGCGCTAAAACAGAATGGTGTGCGTAAAATTGTGGGAATCACTTGAAATTAGCGCTGTCGCAGTTGAAAAAATATGTAATGCGTGTGGGGTGTTATGTGCGGAAGATGTAGCGTATGCACATTCACCAACATATGCCACAGTCAAACCAAGTAAATTAGATCTAGCTATCTATGGTGTATGTGAACATTAAAACTACTTTATTGCTTACAGCTGAACTCGAAAAGCCTGCAACGGGAGTGTTCATTATGCCACACTCCCCACTTTATTTACTTTTACGAGTCCAACCGGACTGCATGGTGGCTTCCTGTTTCGCGCTGAGCGTCTGGGCTCCGCTACGACGTCAGCCGGCTCAATGTCCCTCGCCTCGTTCGGCTCGAGAAGTTGGGCGGCTTCTTCTGGTTCTGCCTGAGGCGTACTCGCGAACTCCGAGGATATCACCCTCCGTGGAGCCATCATCGATGGTACCAACTGGTCACTCGCCAGTCTTCCTTGTAGTTGACAGCGGTCGGCACTTATAGTATTTTGGCACCGCATTGTCACTGACATATATCTTTGCCGCCTCTGTCTTGACCGCCTGATCCAAGTCCTCAAACACTACGGCGTACTTGTTCAGCACCCTCTGCAACCGATGATTCTGCATCTTCTTCTCTATGTGTGAAGGGTTCATTTGATAAATCTACCCCCAATCCAGTTTAAGCCTGTCCAGCCAGTTCCTGCCCAACAAACATGGTCCGCCGCCAGGGACCACCATCAGTGGCAAGTCGTGTTGTACCCATTTCTTGCTCTTAATCTGACGGTGACGACTCCTAGGATTTCACGTACTGTCCGATGTAGGTCCTAAGTCTGTTTTTGGTGTCTTTGATCTTCGGACATGTAGTGTTTCGCGAGTGTTCCTGAAAGTTTTCTCACTGTGATGGTAGATAGCGTGGCACCTTCTGGCCATTTTTTCCAGTTCCGCCACAAAGTCACCAATTAACTGATCCGTCTTCCTGTATGTCCAGTAGAACTTGTGGCGTTGAAGAATCTTATTTGGTTTCGGTTGGAAATGCGACTGTAGTAGTATATACAGTTCACCTAATGAGAGATCAGCCGGTCCCCTCGGCGATGTAAAACTGCATAACAGCGTGTATATTTGTTTACCTACAGATATAAGCAAAATCGTGCGATGTTTTCCAATTGCGTCATCTACAATCTCGTTGGCTTCAAAATAAAATCCAAGTCTGTCTTCGTATGAAGACCAGTCCTTTTCTGTGAATTTTCTGTGAAGTTGCCGCGCCGCGACATGATTGATTACCGCAGTCCTTGTTCGCGCTGACGTCACGTTGTGTCTATCCGAATAAATTGTTTTCCTCGTCCCCAAATGTGGTGTATGTGAACGTTAAAACCACTTTATTGAAAAGACCGCATGATGGCAATTTTACAACTGAACTCGAAAAACCCTCAACGGGACCGTTCATTATGCCATGCATGTCATTACCGTGAGGATTGTCCAATACGCCACACTATCAATCAAGACCAAGTTATAGATATGTCCAGCTATGCTTAATAAATTAAACACTTTATAATGTCTATACAAATATATACATATTAATAAATGTCATATAGAAAGATGAATGATACCTCCTCCGGAAGTAGGTCAGACACTTGTTGAGTTCCGGTAGATCTAATTATGAACAATATCACTGGAACGCGCTTGATAAACAAGATGTTCACTGGTCAACGATGCGGCTCCGAATGAATCTTTACTCTTATCCGGGAAGCCAAGGACGCCGCATGATTGGCTGAGAGTTTTATCCTGATGCATTCCGCCCAGAGATTAAGACGGGAAAACACCCTCCTCATCGATAGAACATTGGAAGAACTCCATACAGAGACCCTCCCCACATTGGCGCCAAAACGATCCGACCAGCTCAAAGCCAAGACATACACATCTCAGGTGAAACCGAAATCCCAAAAACAAAATCCAACAAAAGCGTCTCAAATCTATATCAAGATAGACCGTATTATTTTAATTAATAGGTTCCAATGTACGGAAGCTGATTTATATTTCATATAATCATATCTACATTAAACTTATATATAATATATTGGGTTATTGACTTTTATTATAGTTTTCTGATAATAATAATGAAGCTATAGTTACCTAAAAGAGTTAAAATAATAGTGACTAGATCCGTACAAAAAATACATTGCTTTATAATTGTTATACGGAAAAACACCCATGTACCTTACAATAACCAATTATTACACAGATGCTTAAGTTAGCAAACTTCTCGAGTGATCTCTTATCGAAGGGTGATATTAGTTTTCGCTTTTTTTCACCGTTGGAAATATCAAGTTTGGTTTCTCTTCGGTGATCATTATTATGTCTGGCTCTCTTCTGTGTCCTCTAACCTCATTTCAAGCTCTGCCATCTTGTTTGCAAGAACATCAGCATTCGTACACCAACATCTTATTTACTATTATTGAAAGGTCCAGTATTTACGTTATTTGTGCTATGGACAGTGACTCACTTATTTCCAGTGCTCTTCTCCTTTCTCCTTAATTTATCTTCATCTTTCGAATTCTCTTTCCTCCTCGTGGGCCTCGTACTCGATACGAATAGTTTCCCGACGTATCATTTCCAATCATTCTTCTCGCTTGAACCGACATTACTCACTGTTGCTCTCTTTGTTGAGGTGTCGTGTCTTGCTGTATTACGTCGTCTCTGTAATCCTCATTACTCTTGAGTAGTAACGTAGCAGGGAGTAATCGGTGCTACACTATCGAATCCTACCAAAAAGGGGCTGGCTTTTCGTGTTTGGTCGAATCTTTTTTCCCTCTAGACGGAATGATTTGATAATCATGCTTTCATCACTGCTCCTAATATTCATTTGTCTGTGACACATATTCATGACGTAAATGAGTTCATCCGGATGTCGTTCTTTTGCATCTGCCGAATCACTTTCCTTTATTCCATGTATGGTTATATTTTCTTTTCTTGCCTCCACGTCCCTCAATTCTTTCAATCATGCTTCTATTTCATCAAGATCTTCCTTCTTCATTTTCGTTTCCTCTGTTGACCTCTCCCCCCCTCTCTCTCTCTCTCTCTTATGTCTAGCCTATATGTTTTTCATTATTACTGTCCTGATGCTCGGTTTATTTATAAACTCTCCTTGCTTCTTGACCCCGTTATAGTTTTGTTTACAGCTTCTACTTTATTATTTACCTCATAGCAGGTGCGGAACAGAGGATATTGTCGTCCGGGGCCAAATATATACGGGCGCCCCCTATTGGTGTAGTAGGAATACATTTCCGAGCGAAGCGAGCCACCTACGACGTATGGTCTGAAGTCCCTCAGCGGGCCCCAGAAGCCTGAGGGATGCTGGTGTTTTGTGAGGCATTATTAGCCTTTCCGGAACTTGTAAACCACGTGCAAAGGCAATGTAATTTAAGATATCACGGCGACCACCCAATTACGCTTAATCTTAGGCCAGTGTTTATGACGTTTTCGATTTTAACATCGTCATATGTATTGATGCCGCATAGCACCCAAGCCCAGAGAAGTCCGTTCATCTGGTTTTCACTTGTTGGCTGTTCCCAGGACTAAAACTCATACTGGGACTCGTGCTTTTTCAGTTGCTGCCCCATCTCTTTGGAATTCACTCTCTGAACATGTTATGTCATCAAATAGCATAGTTTCTTTCCATCATCATTTGAAAACTCACCTTTTCAGACTCGCTTATCCTTCCTAAGTTTATATTCCATCTGATTATTGTTGATGAACTTTGCATTGTATCTGGACTATGAGTTTGCCCAACCCCTGTAATAGGTGCCCCACTGAGCTAGATTCTTTTCGAGGATATTGGCGCCATAGAAGTTTTGTAATTATTATTATTATTATTATTGATATATTACGAGAAAAATAAATATTCATACGAAAACTAATTTCAGCTCGAAATTGCCGCTCCTGTAAAGGTGTTGTCCGAGGCGGCCACACTCTCGCCCCCCTTTCCTCCAGAACTGCTTCATAGAACATCTTTATTAAAGCCATAAATATATTACTAGCGCCAAAATAACAGGCGTAACAAAACCAGTGTAGCTGTTTATTTATAGTTGTATTTTTGTTGGATTAGTTAGACATGCCAATGAGTCAAAAAGCGAGTTGGCAAAAGTAAAAACCAAATGTTTGATTGATACTGATTCCATGGTTACCACTATATATCAGGAACATCTTAACTGGATCAGTTGAGGTCTGATTATCTGATTAAATCAATTAGTAATTTGCTCTCTGTTGAGGTTGTTGGTATAATGGTCATCTGATGGATTATAAAGTTCATGTGGAAGTTGACATCTTGCTACCTCTTATTTTTTATTTGATTTATTTTGTACACTAATGTAAATACATATACTATCACTAAAATACATAGATACATTAAAGTACCATGATAGCACAAGAAAGTGAAAAACACTTATTTCCATTGTGGTCTCGAGGAGAAAAATCACAGCTATATTATTGTAGTCTATGTGGCAGGTGGTGGACTAGACAACCTTCAAAAGAAAGAAAAAAGCTCTGTTACCTGTAATATTTATTGGTTCCAGTGTACCTGTTGAACTGTACACGTTAACTTTGGATGTACCTGATACTCCATATAATCATAGTGTTCCAATTTGGTACTGACGTCATTTCTCGATATCGGGAATACTGCTTAAAACAACACGGAATCATATTCCTCCAGTCAGTCACAATTCTTACATCTCAAACGCATATTGGAAATGACGCAGTTCTCGTATCGATTAGAAATGATACAATCATAGCCCCAAATTAACAAGTTGTAATATACGGCTAATGTTGAGTTCCTTGCGTTCACAATTCTAGCATGTTGATTGATCCAATTCTGAAAATGATATTCCCGGAGGTGTTATCTTGATGCCTGAATTAGTTCATGTCAATGGTAATACACATACATCATGGGTTGATGTACACTTGTTCAGTCTCAGTTTAAGGAAGGTCACATTTCCACATAACATGGCCATCACACAGCTATCTTCTGTTCAACCCAGCCCACCCCCAGTTGTTGACCATAAGGCTGAAGCATTGTCTGGTATCGATCACGCTAAAGTCAACGATTGTCCAGTCAAGTTAAATGACAGTTGTTGTTTAGATTAATCACAATTAACTGAACAATGTACAAGAGTATGTAATTAAATGGTGTTACGTTTGTTTTCTTAAGAATTCAATAGCTTAGGCCTTACTGACGATATCAACCATACTCCTCCATTTAAGGAACGCACACGACGTATTCCCATTGGTATGTATGTTGAAATACGACAACATATCAAAGAAATGCTAGAGTCTGGTATCATCAGGGAATCTTGTACTCATTGAGCCTCGAATGTTGTCTGCGTTCGTAAGAAAAATGGACGTCTTCGTCTATGTAGAGATTTTCGAAAACTGAATCCTAGAACGGTTCAAGACTCCTATACACTTTCAAGAATAGAAGACACTGTAGATTCCTTATGTGGATCAACTACCTTCTCCACATTGGATTTACGTTATGGTTATTATTATTATCAGTTAAAAATCGAGTAAAATGACAATTAATCCCAAAACATTTTGCCTTACAAATGCTCCGATTATATTTTAGTGTCTTGTCGAGAATTGCTCACACGATTTGTCCATGAAAGAGTGTTGTCTCTATCTTGATGATATTATTGTGTTTTCATCCAACATAAAAACCAAACATATTAAACATCTTGACAGGGTATTTCAACGGTTGAATAGTTTTGGCTTGAAGTTAAAGCCAGCGAAATGCAATTTATTCCAAAACAATATTAAATATTTAAGTCATATAATCTCTGAAGATGGATGGTATCAGAACTGATCCAAACGAGGTCCAGCTTCTCCGTGATTGGCCCGTCCTTAAAACTACGAACGAATTAGTTCAATATTTACGTCTATCTTTCACGTTATATACTGATGTAAGTAGAAATGGTCTGGGTATCGTTTTATATCAGATCCAATATAACAAACAAAGACCTATTGCCTTCGCTACTCGTGCTTTTGAGGCCTATCCCACTCACAAGTTAGAATTGCCTGAGTTAAAGAGGGCTGTCAGGGATCAATTTAATAAATTTGAGGTACATACGGATAACAATTCACTAATTTATGTCGCGACAACAGCAAAATTAGATACAACAGGTCACCGTCGGCTTCCTATTCTTGCTTCATACGACTTCATTATTCGTTATCGAGCAGGTTACCAAAACACTGACTCGGGTGCAAATCTAGAATTCCCAGTAATATAAATTTGGAATCATCAGTTATCACTGCTCTATGTCAACCACATCAATTTCATCTACCTCCATTATTAGAATCAATGGGGCGTATTACAATTATCGTTTCATGAACAAGTTCAACGTGACGTGTATTTGCATGCGTGAGTGCATGTGTACTACTGTGTATATGTATGTCAATGTACATTTATGTATGTACATATCGTAGTCGCTGGGGACGGATGATTGTGACCCACTCTGAAGTTCCTTCGGAATTCGGAGTGAAGTGGTGCTTTTATTTCGAGTGACTGGCTTATATATCTCTGTGAGTGTGGATATGTGAACATGCATGCATACTTATATAGGCTATGGGTTTATAGGTTCGTTGATAACTCCTGAAATGTATTATTATTTCTCTAGTATTTGTGGACAACCCTCAATTGTTCTCAATTGATGAATCTGATTTTATAGAAGTCTTTCATTTGAGTTGTCCAAACGATGCCTATACAAGATTCATGGAAATTTGTAAATGTACTCTTCAAAAAATCTTTCCTCTACAAAATAAAACGAATCACAAGAAATTTATCAAACGTTAACCGTAGATAACAACAGGATTATTGACCTGATGAAGAACTAAATCCAAACTACTTCGCACCAAACTAAAACAACCTACTGAACAAAATATAATTAAATACGAAGAATACATAGACAAACATAATAAACCGAGGAAACTCTTGCAACAAACATATTTTTGCAAACATGACATGGCTATTACTTAGAACAAGTATTGGAAAAGAAAACCCCCAAAAAAACTTCATTTTCCTAAAACCTTTAACACAGATAATGAACAAATATAAAATAAAATGGAAATTGTAGAATTGTTTAATAACTATTTTGCCAACATTGGAAAAACTACCAGTCAAAATGTTCCAAGCAGATAATACTAGTTATAGAAATTACTTAGACAAACCAGTTATAAATAGTATGTTCATGGAAGAAATTCACTACTTATATGTGATGGACACTGTCAAAATACTTAAGCCTAAGGTCAGTAGTGGCTTTGATGAAATCTCATCTAAGCTTATTAAGGAAACGATTTATAATACAATCCATCATTAATATATCTCTAAATAATGGCATGGTCCCTGGTCAACTAAATTAACCAAGGTTATTCCTGTTTTTAAAGCTTCCAATACTGATCAACTAAAAATGACCGACGTATTAGCTTATTACCTGCATTCTCGAAAATATTAGAAACAAATATGTATAATTAAGAAATTTATGTCATTTTTTGATTGCCAAAAAACTCCTATATAAATATCAATATGGATTCCGTGCGAAACATTCTACAGTTCATCCCGTTTTGCAACTGCTTAATAAATGTGATGAAAATTAAAATCCACGTAAATATACTTTATTAATTTGTTTTGATATTTTTTGATGTTATTAATCACGACATCCTCGTGAAAAAAATAACTTTATTTATATGGTATACGTGGAATTGCAAAAAAAATGGATTAATAATTATCTGTCGAACAGAAAACAATATGTCGATCTCGAAAACAACAAATCTAGTATGCAAACGATAGAATATGGCGTACCTCAGGGATCGATCTAGGGGCCACCACTGTATCTAATATATGTCAATGATATTGCAAATTATACACTTGGAGATATCCTCTCCTTTGCTAATGAAACGTCTCTGTATTTATCCGATTGCAATTTAAGCAAGTTATTCGCAAATGTAAACGTTGAGGTAAACAAATTATTCAATTGGTTCTGTGCAAATAGACCCCCCCCCAAAAAAAAAAAAATGTTTTTAGTCATAAGAAACTCAAATAATCCTATTCATTCAAATTTATCTGAACAAAAACTGTATATTAACGGAACATCATTAACTTAAATAGGATAAAATTTTCATGAATCTTAGCTTGGGTGAGTGCTAAATCTTCCACCATTAATAATGCAAAACATTTACAGAAACGTGCCATGAGAATTATAAACAGAGCAAACTAGCCACACTGAACCACTATTTAAAAAAGGGTTTCTTGAAATTAAATCAGTCGGGCACGTCGGACTTGACCGACGTGTGACGTATCCAGTCAGAAGAGTGTCACTATAATTAACGTCGGTCTAAATGTCCGATGACCATTCAACAATCATCGATCCTTAGTTTTCCGTAGCACCTACCCGCCTGTACCGAACCTTCAGATCAATCGTAACATTTTCGTTGTATATTGCACGGATTTGCAAGGACCAAAGTATATCGAGTGCGCTTTTTGACGTTCTCGTATTGATTTTTCGTCACTCATGTATATAATTAGTACACCCCATGCACAGACACGCAGATACACACACACACACTGCCATTCAGGCGCTGTGCTCGCCTCGGCAGCTTCCCATGCAACCTCTATATTTGTCCTGCGTTTCTGCATTTAACAACATAGAACACAATGTCAAAATTGTTTTCCTTGGCACTGCTAAATGATCTGTATGAATCTCAAGTAGCACTTTTTAAGCATGACTATGCATACATGTTAAGTTTCAGATATGCCCAAAACAGTAGGTTTATACGTGAATCGGAGGGTGTCAGAAAATCCAGCTTTTATACGTAAAACGGAATATTATAATAATTACTATGGTAACAGAAAAGAAAACAATCATTAGGCCATAACAATAAAGTTTAATTATTACCAAAACAATACATGCCACCAGATGAAGTATAAAATGTCAATGTTCCATGTAAAACATACAATCTCAAATTAGTGCACTTTATAGAAACTAATGCACTGAAAAAAAATATATTAAAGTACGTGTCAATATAGATCTAGCAAAAACAACATAAGAAACATGTTAAGCACACAATATCAAATTATTGTACTTTATAAAAACTAATCCACTAAATAAACCATGATAATAAAGTATGTGTCAATGCAGATCTGGTATTAAAAAAACATGTTAAACGCACAATCTGAAATTATTGCACCTTACAAAAACTATTGCATTGACTAAAAACATGATAATAAAGTATGTGTCAATGCAAATCTAGCAATAAATAATATACAAAACATGTTAACCACTTGTAAAGACAGACTAGACTGTGTTATCTTTTCATATACCTCATTTCAGATACTATTATAACACAGATCTAGCAAAAAGTCACACAAGGAGAGGTGTACACAACACTATCACTGGTGGTCTTTCACATAGTTCCATGTTGCAGACTTTACCGATTTCAGCAGATGGCTGGCTGGCTGAAATGTATATCACGGCTAATTCATGTTGATTTTGCATGAAAGAAGAGCGTGCATACGCATTCAGTATCAGCTTTGCTGTGGGCGATCACCGACAATGGCGTAGACTTCATCCGATAGAGAAATGCCACTAAACTAAGTTGCGTTCAGTACAATTTACATGGCTATCATGGTCCGGCCTGTCTAGTTAAAACTTATTTTTTATATAACCTTTGCCATCTGACATGACATTGGATTTAATCAATGATCACATAGATTATAATGTAATGGGTGATTTCTTTTACTATAACATTGGTATTTATGCATGATATCTTGTATTGAAAGTGAACTGTTTTATTTTCTGAATCAGCCACTCGTGCAATGTTTACTACATGTAAATGTCAAGCGTGGTAATATTCTAATCTAATAAGATTTTGTATTTAATAATATACAGATAATACGTATATGATTGGTTCCCAGGTACAAATACAAATAATATTTCCAAAACTCTACATTAAATATTTAAACAATCTTCATTAAAATCAATTTAAATTCAGCAAAACTTTAATTTTAAAATCATCTATTTAATCCATTGAAACCCATGCTAAACGTCTCCTACAATTCAGCATGAAGAACTAAGGCTTAGCTGTATCATTCATCTGGAAAGATTGGGCCGCTCAATCATTGGGTTTTATCCTGATAAATATTGTGTTAAATCTTTTGGAAAGACACAATCGTTCAGCTGAAATTAATACTAGTCTCAGTCTCAGTGTAATATGAAATAATTTGCTGACAGATTTCCAGTATTTATCGTTAGTGAAAAGTTAACAGTGGGCGCCATAGCTGTTTCTAACCCGAGACCGCAGTTTGTAACCGATGCAACGCATTTCGCCTGGATCGGTCTATTCACGAACAGATGAGCTCTACGATTCTCGAAGCGCAGGGTCGGTATTAAGTGCAACAATGTCCCTCGACACGTCATCGTAGAATGGGAAATCTCTATATCATCGTGTTGTGAACCCCAACGTAGAACTTGCGTACACTTTCAAAGATACATGTCGCAGTGGCCTCCTCCAAATCATCCTCACCACTTGCCAGCATGGAGCACGGCTGCGAGTCCAGACATGCTTGTTTTGACCCGATTTCCACCCTCAAATGTCTTCTTCTTTGCCACCTCTGCCCAGAACGTGTCGACAGAGTAGTGCGGCAGTTCATCGTCAGGGGTCAGCTATTCGTAGTACTGGTCGTGATTACGGGGAAAACAAGAACAGCAGACACAGTTTGGACAGTTTCTGTTGACCTAGAAAAACACGCGAGACATTGCTCGGGCAAAATAAAAGAAATTATTCCACATGTAAAGTCATGGTAATTCCCTTTTATATACCTGTTTGAATGGGGGGAGAAAAGTTTAATAGTAGAGGTGGTGGTTCTGGAGTGTATAGTTTCGAGGAGTGTATAGTTTTTTTACAGTTTTGAGTAGAGGAATAAAGTAGATTCGAGACCACATGAGTTCGGAGTTGTGAAAGAAAGAACTTAGCTAAGGCCGAGGTCCGGTACGAGTCCGTCCGTCCCGGACCTCGGTACTTTTCACACACCAAGCTTGATAAAGTTAGATATTGTTTGTTTGGGTTCGTTAAAAACCGGGAGATTTCCGGTTCCCGCCGAGAGAATGGGAGACTTAACCTGTTTGTACTATGTTTCTAATGTATTACCTAGTATGTCCTTTGACAAAACTTACAAGTTTAATTATGAAATCCAGAAAGACCACCAGACCAGACGATCTAATCAAATGTATATTGAGCGGTGTAACTCCACCTTTGCAAGAAGGTTTCTGCTTTATAACTTCCCTGTTGTATGGAATAGGTGGTGTCATTTTATTTCAAATGTTTCTTCACTAAGCCATTACAAGAAACAATTACACCATTTCATATTATTATTGAGCGACTCCAATATTCGAAATTTCAGTGCTTTATAAATTTCTGTTTCTTATGGACATATTATTAGTATTTGGCAGAAGTTATTAATATATAATTATTATTTCATATTATCATCATATTCAAATTCAGTGATCTGCTTTGACAAAAGATGCAGATATTGCTTTAGAAATTAGTTTCTTTTCCATAAGTACAAGAGAGATCCTTATCAACACTGAAGCATATAACTTAACAGTGTACTGTATTTTGTTTTTCATAACATTACCTGACCTGACCAAACAATAAAAATGTATTGTCCCATCACTCTATCATTCTTCCTTTGGTATGCCATGGACTGTCTCATTCAGCCTCTTTCGCCGTTCTTTTTTTACATGTATATAAAAACTGTATATATATATATATATATATATATATATATATATATATATATATATATATATATATAATGTTGGGGTCAGTGGGAAGACAAACTTCGGCCAAATTGGCCTTTCAATCTCCTTTGACAATATTATCTTGTATTATTGCATTATATCTTAGATTTATTGTATTCATGCACATGGAAATGGAAATTGAAAATAAATTTCAGTTCAGCTCATCAATATGCATAGTGAACGCAGATATTCACCATAATCAGGTAAACAATATTATGAAAATATTCCATTTAGACGACTCCATTGAAAACCCAGGCATGTCAAATTCTGATTGGATTGAATTTGAAGCAAATGATGACGTAATTGGTGCTATAATTCAATTGATAAAGCGGGGTCAAAAGCCTACTACTTCACGTGACACTGTATCTCCTGATGTATATCGTTTATTTCAGGAGTGGGATCATCTTTGTCTCCAAGATGGAATTCCATATCGAAAATCTCAACAGGCTGACAAGCCCAAATTTCAACTTCTCCTGCCTTATTCACTGCGGGGGAAGATGCTTTGTCGACTCCATGATGAAAATGGGTATCTTCGCTTTGATAGAGTCACTGATTTAGTGAGTGCACGATTTGGAGTTACGAATGTCATCTGATGTACAACAATATATGTTACACAGCGATCAGGGGCGTAACATCGAGCCTGATATTATTAAAAGTCTCTGCAAGATCACTAGTGTAAAGAGAAGTCAAACCACCAGTTATCACCCGAAGGAAAATGGAATGGTGGAATGTTTCAATCAGACTCTGCTGCGCATGCTCTGTTCTTTCACCACAGAAAAGAATTATTGGAAGTCTTATATAAGCCTTCTTAAATGCACTATTACAATAGTAGAAAGCATGAAAGTACTGGTTATTCACCTTTTTAAATTATGTTTGGAAGGTACCCAAGATTACCAATTGAAGAAGCCAGAATTTGCCTGAATACATTCGCAAAATGAAAAAAAAAAGGATTTCTGTAGCCAATGAGATTGCCAGTAGAGATGCTAAGAAAGCTGCTGAAACGTCTAAAGAAATGTATGACCTGAAGGTCAGGGGATCATATTAGAACCAGGTGATATAGAGTATTAATCCGCAATATTGATCTCCAAGGCAAACACAAGCTTTCACACAAACGTGTATACACCATGAAAGGTCACCCACATCCAAATGTCCTCGTTTACGTTGTCAACGTTGTCAAGAGAGAAGATGGGGTTGGAATGTAAAATAGCTTTATATTGCAATCTATTGTTATCTCTCTTGGTTTAATTCCTCTATGATCTTTTCCATCTGAGAACGTTGTAGTTCCAACTCCTGCTCGTAGGCGATCAAATGGAACAAAACTGTTCTTCATGGTAAGGAAACCCTCTCCTCAACTTCTGATTCTGGCATTGATGATGATCTTGATGCTATGTCATTCTTATTAAATCCAGCAGGAAAACACCATTCAAACCACTTGTATTTACTTAGCTCGGTACGTTTGATAACTTGTATCAGTAAACTCGAGATACATCTCACGATGACAATATTAGAACGGGTGCTGTTAATGTGATAGCGGATAAAGATTTATCTGATGAAAATCGTACTTTGGATGATGACGATAATGATGGTATCATTTCGGAATTTGATACACATGCCCATGATTCTACGGTATCACAAGATCAATCAGCATGCAGTTATCCCAGTGCCAGCACCTGGAAGACCCAAACGCCAAATTGTTCCACCAGATGGATATGGTGAATGCATGATCAACTTCTCACATCACAAATCAAAGTTACAGGAGAAATTACAATTATTATATAACTATAGTACAACATAATAGTTTCCATATGAAGTTGCATCAATTTGTTCAGCTATTGTCAAATTATAGTTATGAACAATTAAAGTGGTATATCAGAACTAGTATTGGGTTGAATTAATCTTTTCGCGTTCTGCTTCCAATTATTTTAAAACTAAATTAGTAGAATGCGACCAAATATGATGAATAAGGTTTGTCAGGAATATAGATATAATAGTCTGTTATTATATATATATATATATATATATATATATATATATATATATATATATATATATAATATTATGCACCATTTTAACATTTACCCTATCTTTGAATTGTCAATTTTGTCTAGTATGTATTTTGGGTACCAAAACATCTTGAGTGGGCGTGACTGTTGCCTGGGTCATATTTGTTACAGCCCAGAGTTATTGAATTAGTGTTTCACAAGTTGCATTACCACAGTGCTCATTTGATGTACCGAGTTACTGTTTCCCTTATTGATTGACATTTATTTACTTGTAAACTGAGCTATGATTTGAGTTATATATATTGTTTTATATTAGGGGTGTTTGTAGAACTTAACCAAAATAGTTTTATAGCTCCATAGAAACCTGCTACGTTTATTTATACCCATTACTCAGTTTACTGTACATAAGGTTTTTATTTGCTTTCTAAAAGATTATTTCTATAGGAGTCCATTTTGTCTACACTTGTCTCTATTTACCGACAATAAATATTATATACTAACTGCTGTTGTGTTTGAGGACTAGCAACAATCATCATACCGGCTCTATTTACGCAAAGCGCAGAACAAGATTTTAATTTTTAACATTCGGTATCAAACGTTTTATGGTGATTAGTAGTAAAACCGTTTATTCGCTAGATGTCGCTTTGTCAGTGTCAAAATGGCTCTCAAAGTTATGTTGTTGGATCGTGCTTTTGTAAATACTTTAAGTTTGCGTCCTTCGCAGTACGTAACAAGTTTAGTTGTCAGTTCCTGTAGGATTAATTTCCCCAAACAATATAGTACCGAGATTAGAGAAGATGAAGATACAGACAGTGAGAGTACAGCTGAGGAAGAGCTATTTCGGAATATATCTCGACTTCCCAAGAATTTACACAGGCGACTTGGTCACGTTATGAAACCACCCGAAGAAGGAATCAATAGGGAAGATGATCGTTGGAAGTTTTATTCGAGAGCACGTTTTAATAAATACCAGCGAAAACTGTTTGCAAAATATGGCTATGACTCCGGTGTAAATCCTGGAATTATGTGGCCTTCAAAAGAAGAGCTGAGTGGAATAATTGAAGAGGAGAGAGAAACGGAACCAACTCTGCAGGAATTGTGGTCACAAATGAAAGAAAATCGCGAGGACAGAGAGAAACGTATAATGGAAAAGTAAATATAAAATTTCCCATTATTTTTAAACAATTTAAATAAAGTAGACATTTAACTTTTTTTATTATAAAAATATATACTAATTTTTTAAGACGTTGTTGCGTAGACGAGCATCAGAAACCTGTTCGTTGCCGCTAAATCCAGTAGACTCTAAAGGTTCGAGCACTCGATGCGCTTGTGCCAAATGTGCATTTTAATTCGGGTGCTCGGACGTGGAGCAGGAAGGCGAGCATCGAAACCGTTGGTCTGAAAAGCTTTCTTTCAGGTCACTGGTCGGAATCGTGTGTGCTGGTGGTAACGAGTCGAGACCTGAGCACAATTTTAGCTTGTTTTGGATGTTTGGACGAGGGTATAAAGATCCGAGCACTTGGCTGCAACCATATGTTGAAATCATGCATGAAACTAACAAACTCCCTATAGTGAAGGCTTGCAGTATTGATTCCCCTCACACTATCGGGAGCATGCGCATTGAGTGCTCTGTCCTTTAGTGAGAACGAACAGGTTTCCGATGCTCGGCTATGCAAACACTTCGAATTATAAACACAGATTCCTATTTTTGCTGCTGAAGTCATACTAATATATAACCTGGGGTAGTCTATAATTCAAGTGCTCAGATCTGATCAGAAATTGATACACTAAACACACGTGGGCCTTTGTTGCCTATTTACCAGGCCCATGGTTGGGTTTCTTTCTGGTAAACGGGTATTTCTTCCCTTGCCATGGGAATAAATGGGTTTTTATCTGGAAGAAACTCCCAACGGATAGATTAACCTATAACCCAAACTTATATGATATTCACCACCTTTAACCCACTGTATAAACAGTTCAATAGCTAACAAATCACATACTAATGTTGGGTAACAAATTAGGAATACCTTGTCACTTGTTGAAATTTGGGGTCGAGATCTCTGGCTGTCACCTATTGGGCACAACCATTGAGGAATACCAAAGTTGAGACTCTTTTTAAAGGGTCTTACTTCGCGCAATTAACCAATCAACAGGTGACTTCCAATGATCATAGCAGATTAGCAATTATCTGTCTTCATTGTCAAATGATGATCATGACAGTAGAGCTTAATGGTGAATTATAATCATCATCAATAATAAATACAATTATTTTCAATACTTTGGATGATGATTTTGTACCATTTTTAGTTTCTTCTATTATCTCCCAAAATGGAAGAAAGAAAGATATTTCTTCCATATCATAAAAAACCCAAGTTTTACCATGGTTATTACTGTACATGGAAGAAACATGTCAACCCTGCTAGCTACCAGTTTTACTTGTTATACTGTAGTCATAAGATGTGGCTTTTCTGGGCTGTGTTACAGGGTTGGGTTTTATCAGTGTGTAAACCAGTTTAATCCTCTCCGGTGGTTTAAACAGGGGGTTTAACCTGTTTAAACAGGTGATAAAACATGAAAAACTGTATTAACAATATTAATGATATGTCATTATAATGACTGACTTGTTATACAACACTTTCAAGGCAATACAACACTGTCAAATACCCAATAAACTACATGTATGGGGAGGGTTGTCATGTGTCTAATCATGCTTGAACACTCCTAGTAACATCATGTAGTATGTAGTAGGAGCTATGTATCACTGTGAAGAGATACTGCTGTTCCATATAATAAAGTGTTTGAATGATGTGTGATTAAAACTAAAATGATATAATTCTCATAGTTTCTTCATTGCCCAGTTATAATGTACATGTAATAGATAGAATTCTTACTGACTAGATTAATGTGACCTAATCGGGGGGGGGGTGAAACCATATATACATGGCTTCTGTTCAGCGAGACTATATAAAATCAGAATTCTATCCATACTGCTCCCCCGTGAGTGGTGGGAGAGCTCCAGTGGCCTAGCGGTTAAGAAATCAGCACTTTGTGCCAAGGGTCACAGGTTCGATCCCAGCAAGAGGTCGAAACCTTCCAGAGATTAATTTCTCGGCTCACCACTGAATTATTAAAAATAAAGGGGGATGTTAAAGACCCCCGAGGATGTAAAACACTCTGGCAGAGAGCACCCTCATGTTTCAGCTCCATCTTTCCATACTGCTCCCCTGCTGTGAGTGGTGGGGGAGGAGATTTCTCAACCACTCAGAGGCTCAACCATAAGCGACAGCCTCGGGATTCTCCCCGAAAAACAAGAATGGTATACATCTCAAGTTACTGTTGGTTATAATCTCATTGAATAATGTGCTATAGCCAAAGTTGACTTTGGATATTGTATACAACCATTTGTGGCATTAGCTATCTCAAATAGTGGACATGGCCACTATAAAAGGTGGTCAACCTTTTGATCCTGTGAGACAATTTTTCTTGAAATTAGATGGATCTAAATACAAATGTTTGATTTGCAATCAAGATGTCAGCAACAGGATTTAGCATCATGGCACAGAGGAAACATTTTTCAAAGCAAGCCACTGACTCTTGTGTCAATACTGGGGTGAAACATACTTTTAATGACACTTACCATGATGATGCCCCCTCTTGCAAAATGCAACTTTTTGTTTTATTTCTGCATTGCATTTACGTTAAAAAACTACCACTTTTTAAACCTAAAATAGGGGTTCAATCCAGTTTAATCAGGGGGTGTTTAAACCTGCCCACGCAGCTGTATTAGGGGTTATCTCAAGATATCAGATGAAATTACTTTTATTTGGGGGGGGGGGAGTGGAAGAGACAGTTTCATCTCTCATTGGACATAAAATGTTTTCTGTGTTGATCGATTTCCATGCTGTCCTATTTCATATATTGATACCATTATCAATTTTCATAGATTTGTGGTTGGACATTAATGTTCTCAGATCAAATTTCTTACTAGCTATTAAAACTTCACTGGAATCAGATAATTATGTTTGTGGTTTTAATGAATATACAATATTTTATTTATCACTTTCAGAGTTTTTTATTAAAATATCACAACTGTAGTCTCAATAATTTCTATCAAAAATATACCAAATTATTTATAGTTTCATACAAAAATTATCTTGCCATTATTGAATTTATTCGTTATATGCGTCAATTATCTTCGATTTATATCTTGACTGGCAATAGTCTAAAATGTTCCGCATTACTACAATGGTTAACACGATCCACAACATTTATTTGCACTGCCATTAAAACAGGTTATGTCCAAAAGCTGTCTTGTGTATCTAATTTCTGTCGTGTCAACATACATTTTAGAAAGAAATACTTCCCAATACAAGTTTGGGATCTTTATTATGACATGTTACGTAATGAAATCTTGTAGTTTAAAAAAATTCTGGGTACTATAACTTGTGATTTGTAAGCATACTTTGTCAGCTATTGGTTTGGCATTTTCTGTTTTGTAAATCTATTTAAGGTGGAACCAGGGTGTTTGCCTCTTAGTGCAGGGTTGGAGTTTAACTGAGGTTAAACTGGTTTAGCCCAGCAGGTTAAACCTAGGTTTTGCTAGTTTAACCTGGGTTTTTCTCAGAATACAGGATATTGACTCACAAATTTATACATTTTATGCACATGAAAAGTAGTTATTTGAATGGTATGCGATGTTAAGATGCTGACAACGTGCATCAATCAACATAATCCAATATTAGATATATTATGCTGTTGGTGTAAACAATTAGACAATATCACACTGTAGTAATTATGTAAGATGTTATGATTTGTTGGTGGCCTGAACCAATTGATCTGTTCTATGATTGGTTGAGTTTGCTTTAAATTTTAGTTTGTTTGTTAAATTGGCTTCTGTTAAATATAGATAATAAATGTTTAAATTACATTTATTGTGTTTTATTTAATTAATTAGTGGTAAATTGTGCCTTAAAATGGGGGTTTAGTCCAACTGAGGTTTAACCCAGCAGGCGAGTTAAACCTGTCAATCCTGTCTTAGTGTATCCACTCAGCAATACTCACAAATGTTTGTTGCACAGCTAAGAATACAATGTAATTTTGCTTATATTTATTCAAGAAATCAGTTTGTTAAAGTTTCAGTTAATGTTGGAGCTATGATAAGTTATTGTGACAGCCAAGTCAGTGCTGGGCTCATTGTAGAAATATTTCTCTGGCAGTCTGTAGGTGCTGCTGTCAAATAAGTTCGCACTGTGCGGTAAAAGGGATGGAGCTATAGTTGTTTTGGGTCTAGAGTAATAGGATCAGGCTTTTTATTAAGTGGGTTAAATCTTGTTAGTTACTATACCTTATAATTATGTTCAGATTTGTCATTTAAATCTGAGAAAGCAGACTTGTACATTCATAATTATAGTTTGCTAATTGTCATGTTTCAGGGAGAAAAAGATCAAGGAAAATTTGGCAAAGATGCCTGCATTACTGGAAGTTTACAAGAAACGACTTCAAGAACAAGGCCAAGAAAAGTTAGCCATACAAGCAAAACAGAAACAGTTACTTGAAGATGCTAGGGACTATTTTGGTTATAAGTTATTTAAAAACGATCCTCGTTTGAAAGAGCTGAAACAGAAGAAGATGGAGGAAGAAAGAATGGCCAGGAGACAGAGATCACGTGCAGAGAAAGAGAAGTTACACCTGGAAAGAGCTCAAGCAAAGGCTGCGGACATCCGAGCAAAGATGGAAGCCAAGGAAGCTGCAACAAAGTCAGAAGCAGATGATGACGATGAAGAAGAAAAGGGAAAAGATTAGTCTACGATGGCCAAGTAACAGTTTAAGGTTAAAGAGATGTGCTTTAACAAAATTGATAACATTGTTTCTTTGTTCAAATCTGTTTCAAGTTGTCATGCCATTGACATGCTATTACTTCAGTGTCTGATAGCAAATTGTTTATACAAAGACACAAAAATGGCAGAACTGTAATGAAATGTTATTTGCAATAAAGAATAATGAATTAGATACTGATTTATTTACTCTCTGTGAGAACACAAGATGCATACCTATTGGCTAATAGAAAACAATCTAGGATGTCGTGAATTAATGTTGTGAACTATCTAGTGTTGGTTTATGTTTCTTCTTTGTTTTATTCACCACATAGAGTGAAATATTTAATAAAATTAAACTAGTACAGTGGTGTATTCTTTCATGGTAAATTACTTCTTCAAGACAATTATAATTAAGATAATTTACATAAACAACTGGAATGGACATTTTATTCATAAACATGTCACTGCAGATACATAATTTGTACAATTTGAAATCCTAGCAATGTTGTTTAATAGCCGACAAGATCACATTCGATGGAATTTGGGGTCTTGGTGATGAATTTTGAATATCCATTTGGAAATGTATGACAAATTTGATCGAATTTACAGGTCGTTGCACACTGGACGATTAATTACAATAACAGGTCCCTAGTACATTTTTGAATCTGGAAGATACCAAGTAGCTTCCTGCATATTTGTGGAGTTTGAATTAATTATTTTATGTGAAAATATGGTATTGTGCAATTTAAATATCTTACTGAATATGTTCAGTTTGCAAGACACCAGACCAAACATCTTTTGTACTATAACAGAGACAAATATTTTACTATTTGGCAAAGCAACCTCCCAATATAACAGATTAGAAAGGATCTTCATTATTCCTTCAAATATGATAATGTGTGGGCTGCTGATTTACAAAACCTTTTACAGAATATGAACAGATGATCCGTTCTCTCATAATTGAAATATGTTCTAATCTTAAAATATCCCCAACTTATTAATGTGAAAAGTTCTTCATTGGCAGATTCCTTTACCTCAATAATTTTATATCAGATGAAGTAACAGTATTCAGTAACATTTTTGCATGATGTGCCCATCATATATTTCAACCTTGTTAAAATATATCATTTAGAAAATAGCGAACATGTTAGGTAGGTATGGCACTCAAAAATGAATTTTTATAGCTTGAACACAACTTCAAAATTGATACTGCATAGAAATATATGCCACATGTAAATGATCACAAGACAGGTTTTTTTAGTTAACTGAATGCTAGTACTTAGAATTTAATTGGAACTGAACTAGTTGCATGTTCATGAAATTCGCACTACTAATTGAGAGAAGCCGTTTCATTTAGTATCAGTGATCATCACACCTGCAACTGAACATATACAAGGCATTTACTAGAGAAATGATATACCATTATTACATAAATGTGGTTTACTCCTGCATATACATAATCAGACACATGTATTCATTATTTACCTTTAATTAGTGTGAAAATGTGCAAGGTTGCTTCTAATGTAATATTGTGATTGCATTTGAACAAAGTTCACTTTGTTAGTTGGCTGTGCAATAAGGTGGTAATGTGATGGGCTATGTCAAAAACCATAAACTTATTACAGACAGTACAGGTTATCTGTAAAGGGCTTCGGATTTAGTTGAAAATCATAATTTCATATAATCTTGATGGTTCCAGTGTCGAGTATTTTTTTTTAGCCTCCATATTTCTTTTATCTTTGATGCTGTAAATGAGTATCATACCCTAGATTAACAAGTTATACCGTACATATCTATGGGTGTACAGGTGTAAATCCTTATTTTGGCAAGCTAATAATGATCACTGAATGATAAACATAATAAAGTTAAACATATGGTTGCTTAGGAATTATTGATACAACATTCCAAATAATTTCCAGATATAGTAGTTGTCTAATGTGATCTTGGCACAACCTGCATGTTGGTATCCAAAAATTATACCTTTATCTTAACTAGAGCCGTCAGATTATGGTAAATCAACAATGCAAACATATCACTTCATTTATTGGTGGTGTTAAAAATCAGTGCTTTTTCTTGAGTTTTGCTAACTTTTCCCTTCTCTTCTTAACATGCTTAGGTGTTTTATCTTGTCTTTTTTCCCTCTGTAATTCTTTGACTGCTTTCTTACGCTCCTGTAAAAATAAATGAACCATTTAGTGAATTAAATTAGATATTAATTTCTGCCTGGAATAAATCAGCTAATAATTGTATAAATATAGTTATTCCAACACAAATGGTCATATGTTGCTTTTTGTTAAACAGTTTGTTTTATTAAATAATTTAGTGTGTTTATATAACATGGATTTCATATCTATTATATGTTTGTGCTAACCTTCTTTGAACTTGGAGATTCATCTCTCTCACGTGCCTTAGATGTATCTGTTACATGATTTACTGGATTTTTATTCTGGGATTGGGATTCATCGTTATCTCCATCATCATCATCATCACTTTGCTGATATTCCTCGCAGTCAGAATCTTCCTGTGCTGGATTTCCCTACAATATGTTAGAACAAGTTCAGTACTAAGCTGAAGCTGTAGGTATCAGTTCACAAACTAATGAAACTAGATTATAGACAATGAAACATATAATTGTGCATCATCCTAAAATACTGCTCAATTTAACCAGGTTTCTGGCTTAGAATTAACATGCTCTTAAAATAATCAACAACACATATATTTGTGAATACATATTAATTGTAAAGTGAAACTGTAATACATTACAGATGATCTATGTTGACTAAACTGACCTTTTCTGGACCAGAAAGATCCTGTTTTAAGCCAGTTATTTTTTGATACAGAATCTACAAAAACAGGAAGATACGAATATCACAGACATACAAACACAATTGTTTTTATATAAAAATGTTAATAATAAACATCTTTAATGAGAGTTGATTTACAATTAGGTTATTCACAGTAACAATCACTCTCCTAAAATAAGAACAGACCAAGTTTGTATCGATGCCTTTGGCCACCCTTTGTACATCTCTCTCAAAATGTGGCACATCATCCAGTGTTCTTGGAATGAAAACATGCTTGAACACCTATTGAAATAAAAACAAACATTTTGATGAAATAATAAATAAGCAGTTTTAGTAGAGGAGTATTTGGATTCAGTATTAAAAAGAGACATAAATAGACACCTTAAGGTGGATGTGATCTAGTTATATATGACATCAGGGGTATTCCCTGTGAATCATCTTCCTAAAGGTAAACCCAAATGACATTTTGCTTATCTTAAGTGGCAATTGTTAATAACACAAAAGTTTAATGTATTCTCTATTTTTTTCCAGTAAAAACAAGTGTGATTTTTGTAAGAAATCAGCCTAGTTGACATAGTTTAGGCAGTGTGTATATCAACTATAAGCTGTGCTTATTTTGGATATCATTCCCAATTTGGGTAAATTGGACATGGCACCTATTTTTAAATCCTTAATATGACATGTTGTTTCTGTATGTAAAGTGAGCATTTAACAGGTGGAGAATTTCCATTTCAAATTAGAAATAGCTTCTGTAATTCAAAGTTATTCAACATGTTTAAGCCAAAAATAGAATGCTGGTCTTCGATTTTTATTAGTTTAAATGCGTAACAGAATTTCTTCATCAAAATTAGATTCTCGGACCAGACTAGTTTTTGTTAAACAAGATACACAGTGAAACTTAGCAGGAGGTTACATACTAAAATATATGGTTATCTAAAAGTACAAGACTGCATTTACCCTGTAATGCAATTTACTATACAACATAGACAGAAAAATATAATAGCTCACATTTAAAAAAAAATTCAAATAACTTTCATGGATATAAATATAAGGAAATAATTTTTATCTACACACTAGGTAAATTTTAGATTGACACCTTTTTCAAAGTTGTCATCATAAACTCTAATTATATTATTTCTCAAGAATAAAAAATATAAGCCAATCTTATATTCTGTATAGATAAACTCCCTTTTCAAAATACCAGTAGATATCTGTGAAGATCTGATTGCAAACACTTTCAGCTTGTGTGTACCATTCAGCAAATTGTAATCTAAATCTGTATCAGTTAAAAGTAAATGGCTAAGATATGTACATGGCAATATCTTTATGCATCAATAAGGAGAATGTATGCACACTCATCATCTGGATGTGTCTAATATTTGTTGATCAAAGCAATAGATGGTGCCTAGGTTATTTTTGGTTTCACTAAGTACATGTGTTGACTGCTAGAAGTAGCAAAACTGGGTAAGAAAAGTAGCATATAAGCTTCTACCAGCCATCATATATATTATTCTTGGCTGATAAGAAAAACTTTATTACATAGTACAAAAAGATTTAATTATTCTGTACATTTATTCTAATTATTTACCTCATCCTCAACTTCCTGTTGTTTACTAAGCTGCTCTGTTGTTCTTTGTGATGCTATCTCCATTACCATCTCAAGATAAGCATCCTGATTAGCAGAAGTAATGTTCAGGTCTGTGATGAAGTCAAACAATTCCTTAACTGTCATTGCACATACTCTTTTCTTCTTGAAGAATTCTGAAATACAATTAAACTATTAGTTTTATTAGAGGAATACATGTTTTACTGGATGAGTGGAAGCGACCCCCCCCCCACATACACTGAAATTATTGGTAATTTCATACTTATTTTTCATGTAAAATATAGTTGTAGATTTATGAGCTTTAACATAACACCAACCAATAAAGAATGTAAGTTGTTTTATTTTAAGCTGCATCATTAACTTATTACCTGTGATATTTGTGGCATCTTTACGTAAGAATTCTAATGCGTGTGGATGGTCGTGTTCTACAGCTTGAGAAACATCAATCATATAAACCTGGTTATCATGGTAGCTGAAAAACGTAAACAATTTGGCAAAATAAATAAATAATCTTAAAAAGATAAATTCAAACAAAATAGACACAGGTGAAAACAAACTAGACACTGAGATAACAATAACTTTCTCATAATAGTGTCACAACATAATTTGTTCATGTTATATTTACTTACAGCAAATTGTATTCACTAAGATCTGCATGGACGAGTTTACATTCTTGATATAACTTTCTCATCATTAAAACACACTGGAGATAGAGCTCTCTTGCACATGATTCATTCATGTCTATCTCTTTCAGCTTAGGAGCTGGCCTGTAGATATAAGAATAAGTACCGACATATAACAACTATGTTAAAACATGATTTATTTCACTGTGTAAAATGAGTTTCAGTTTGGTTGATTTATATCATTTTTTTTATTGATTATTTCACAAACATAGATTTAACTTACAGTGAAAGTATTATCTAAATAATTTGTTTCTCATCATAAAGAGATAGTTATATAGTTTATATGGATGCCACATTTTAATTAATTCTGCACATTTATGACAAATATGCATGATTTTTTTAAAGACAAACAGTAAAGGACACGAGGAACATATGAACAACAATGTTAACAAAAACTATGTTCCATGTTTTATCTACAATTCTTCAATATTAATCATTTACATTTGTCACAAATGTTTTGTTTACTTTGGAGTATCAAGAAAAATAGTTGAAATTTAGAAATAAAAAGTCATTTTTTACAGATAAACCCAAATCACTCCAATGCTGATTGTAAGCTCCGGTTATTTCTAACTCCGAACTTCTAAGTTGGGAAACAACATACTGGAAGTAGATGTAGCAAAACTTACCAACCATTATGGCCAATAAAATCCATTACCAGAACATGGCTGCGTAATATAACTGGCATCGGGCAACGTAAGCCAGACTGGTGTATTCTGAAAACATGCATTTCAATTATACATTAAAATAACGGAGTTGAATAAAATGGAGAACCAAAATCAAGTATTAAAATAGTAAGGCTATGCATAAACTTTTTGATGCACCCTTAACCTCTCTCTCTCTCTCTCTCTATATATATATATATATATATATATATAAATATAAACCAAACAGGTTATACATCAATATTATAGAACAAATTAACACAGTTGCTGTGACAAATTCATTTATCAACATAAACCCAAAATAAATATTAAGAAATATTATTGCTATAAACCTGTCAAATGTATGTACTAATTACAAAAAACATTTGAATGAGACACATTCTCACCTAGTAAGATTTCTCATTTCTTTCTCAGCCCAAGTTTTCACCATCTTGCGTGGATTATGTTTGCAGTATCCATGTCTAAAACGAAATTCTCCAGTGACATACCTATCTCGGTCTTTGAACACCAGTATTGATGTTTTATACACCTATGAATCAAAATATGACATAGATAAATCAAAATAATATAGAACAGCACACAATCAATAAGGATATCAATAATCATGTGAAATCACCTTTAGAGCACGATGTTTGCCACTTCGCGTTGCTGCATGATACACATTGGCTTCCTTCCCTGTACTAATGCAGCCATTAACTTCACTGATTATTTGGCGACTCAGCAGTTTAAAGAGAATCATTCTAGTTCTGGGATCCATCACTTGCTCTGCAGTGGCACGATCTGATTTATCCTTTGATTTGTACCTGAATGGACAGTTTGTGACATAATAAAGTTATTGTTCATAATGTGCTTTAATTAAAATAATTATCTGTCACATTCGGCTTTGCACTGAAAACATAATGAAATACTTGATAGTGTTTAGTGTCAGAGAACTCGGCTGTAAAAATAAATATTACCTTTGGCAAAAGAATTACAAAGGCACTACACTGTACTTACTGACCTCTCAGCATCTAATTTACGCCTGTTTTCAGTTAGTTTGTTTGTGGCAGAGTCTGGCAGAGATGGTCCATGATAGGATTCTGGAAGAGAGAATCTTATTTTATATCCCATAAAAACTTAATGTTCATAAGGCCATTGCTTTTTTAATACTTGTTTTATGGAAAATTTGCCTCCCGTAAATCAGGGTCGGTCGGGATGATAAAAAAATTCACTGAACATATAGGTTCGGTAAAAAAAAACGACAATGTTTTGTATAACATATCCTTCCATTAGTTGGGATTTGACAATCTCTCCAATTTTTCGGCCTTTATTATTTTCTTTTAGTCATTAATCATCAGTGAAGTAAAAAGTAAACAATAGACATCTAACTGTCAGCACTGGCATGAGTTGCCATCTATCCAATGGATTCTTACGCGGTTGTTGATTAGTTGATGCTAGCACTGTTGCAAATTGAGCTGCATATTTTAATAAGCTTACAGCCGATATTCCATTTAAACATGCAATGTACAATCTGTGACAAAATGGATCATTCTGTGTGGCGATTGGTGTGAATCGGACTGTTGAATCCAGAAGTTTAAGACTCCGGGTCGTAAACTTCTGGATTCAACCGTCCAATTCGAGTATCCAAGCAGGCTTTCCCAAGAAAAATATCTCAGAAGGTCAGAGGGATTTCCAAAACACATGGATACCACAGGGTGCCACTTAACAACGCTCCACTCCATGAGGCTGTTTAGTGCGCAGGTCAAGAAAGACAAAATGGGCGACAGCCTCAAAATTATGACTATACTTGAGTTGCAGGCGACTTTTCAAACATACACCAAACCAAAAGAAAGTTTTTTTGTGTATGCTGCAAGCAAAACCACTGTGTTAATACCTAGTTATAGGTAGTATTACGATTTGTTGTTTTTTCAAAAAGATATAGAAGTGGGGAGGTTCGACCAGGCAGGAAAAAACGACCACAACATTAAAACCCTATTCGTTATTTATTACCATTAATAGTTTTAAGCTGGAACATGTATCACTGAATAATTGTTTTGTGTTTACTTTGAAGCAATTTGGAACAATACACCACCAAAAACAATTAGCGACTGAATATGGTCATCAACTTTTGTTGATAGGTGTTAACATTTGTGCCCAATAGGCTACAGCCAGGGGTTTCTACCCCAAATTTAAACAAGACAAGCTCTGCACTCTGGTTGAACTTCCACTCCCACAACTTTGCTTATATAAATAACCTTTACAACATTGAATTCGGTCACAAATCATGTGATCAGAGCCTTATTAGGAACATTAAACATTGAGGGACTGGTAGAAAAGTACTGCTTGCCGATTGCTGTATCACGTATACTAAGATCAAACCATTGAAGTGCAAGATGGTTGAATCGCCCCACTTCTTCCCTAAATTAATCGAGTTTATTTTAGGTTAGTAGCTACTGGGGGAAAATTCCGAGTGCTTAACTTCCACATCTTTTATTACTAAATTTATCACGAATGTTTTTAATGTTATGTTAAGGGGGATGCATTGTATAAGCATTCCTTCAAGCTTCTTCCTTTTCAACATTCTGTATGCGTTTGCTTTCATTAAAATGATGCATTTTAAATGTCAAAATAATTTTGGCGGGAAAATAATAATAAAAAAGAATAAAAGTCAATTTTATTTCCCATCAGTGAGTTTCAGCTGTGGGTCGGCGGGTTTGTAAAACTAGTATTCAAAAAAACAGTAGCATAATAGCTTCACTGCAACTGCTAGCTACACTCACCTAAGTTTATTTTGTTGGCAAATTTACCCAGTGCTTTATCTGGTGGCTGATAGTTAACCACCTTGTTACCAGAGTTTTGCTTGTTTGGCTGAGAAGACTTCTGTAGAAACAAACAAAGTGATGCACTATTTATCACCAGAATCAAAGGGTTTTGCATTAATAACCGAACATAAAACAGTCACACTTGTTGATGTGCCACTTTCGTTCAACAATGCTAGGAAGAACAGTATAAATACATTTGGAAAGATGAAAAGGATGTCACATACCTTGCAGAAACTGACTGATCCGGTTCTCTCATTCATATCCCACTCATAGTCATAATAATCATCATAATCATCATCATAATCATCAACATCTTCATCAATCCAATCTTCATCATCCCGTGGATTATCTTTCCATTCAGTAGCATGGTGGCTACTACTGTGCTCTTTCTGTTTCTCATCTGTAACAAACATAAAAGAATTTGTCAAAGAACACTGCTTTTCTCTGAACTGACAAATATCTTACTGAATTTAACTTTCTCCCTCTCTCTTTGATTACAAAGTTAGTTAAACTCATTAATAAAAGAAGCATATTATACAACATAAACAAATGAATTATATGCTGTATATCAACCAATGAAGACTCATCCTTTAACAAGTTTACCACAAACAGTCTCTAACATAGTTGGCTAAGCTGAAAGACGTTTATCTAGATATTCTGTGTATAAGCTCCATTTATCTAGCAAAATTGTGAAAAACCTTTACCAGGCAGGCCCCTGCTACACTTCAGATAGCTGTAAATGGATCCCTGATATATGTTAATGACAGTGTAAGAACTTCTATAGGTGTTGAACAGGTTTTAAAGTGTAACAAATCTCACACTAGCTTTACTAATGGATACAAAATACTGTGATCCAAGATTGTATATGAATTGCTACTCAGTGAGCTCAGAGTATATGGCAATCCTGCACTGTTCTGTCTTGACACAATGAGTGGGGATTGTGCAACTGACTATTTGTGTTGATTTAAACTGTTTTCTGGCAAACTTCCTATAACAAAATCTCTGAAGAGAATCTTCTCCACCTTTGGACTAATTCAAACTAAAATGAAGATTCATCTCCAATTTAAAACTTACTACACATCTCTTGGTAGTATGAATAAATTATACTTAAAAACACACTCACCTTATTAGAATCATTTATTAGTGGTACTTACCACTCTTAAATCTCAAATTATATTAAATAATGAATCTACATTCACAATAACCAACACTCAAATCAACTTAAATACTTATAAAAAGTAGCCAAATTTCGAAGTGTGATAAGCTAATGCATAATGACCAAAATGGCAGGTTTTTTTTACGTGGCTGGCAACCTCAAATGAGGGAGACGCAAATGGTCTGTAATTTACAGCTTCCTCATGGAGACTAATTCTAAACAATTTAGAATTTAGAACAAATGGCATGTTCGGTGGAGAAAATCTTGCCAGTTGCCTGGTTGAATGAAAAACTCCCCCTACTATAGTGCCACGGCCGAGGTGTGAACCTGCAAACTCCAGCACAGAATGAACATAGCCGTAGGTAAATAGTCTCAACCTATGTGGCCAAAGAGGCATTAACTAATGTATTATACAACATAAACGTGAAGACGAATGCTGTTGATGTTTACATCACAATAATTGTATTTGTACAGGTTTACTTACCTTGGATGGGAGTGTTCACCTCGGTCTGATGAGACAGGTTCTCTTGTGTAGGGCTATCACTATAATGAACAATAAGGGCAAGTATTAATTATGCCAATCTAGCCAAATAATATCAAACATGATTACTTTACAGGTTGATGTAATATAAACTTCTTCATATCTAGCTACAACAGTAAAATGTCCTCAGTGAAATATATCTATATAAATTATAATTACTAGTCACAAAGTTCGGCAAAAATGCAGGTGGATCATAAGAACTTTCCATGCCAGAGATATGCACACTATGAAAACACTATAGTGCAGCATATTCCAGCCACACATAGATTACTGCTCCCAGCTATGGACACCACAAATCTGAGCTAAATTATTAGGATCGACAATCAGCCCTCAAGGCTCAAGGTGTATTCTCAGGAAAGATACCAAATTATATATACCTGGTAACTTAGCCTCAGCTGTATTGCTCAACATTCTCGGGAATTCCTCATAGATGTGATGGAGTTTGTTTTGATTGTGTATCCTTGTATTTTTGGTTTTTCTGGGATGTTTTGCAGGTATTTATCAAGTTTGTGCCTGAAACTGGTCACGGAGCATCCTATCTGGCCACTTATATTTACTGGAAGGCTGTTGAACCCCTAATTTGAAGGCTAATTTTACCAGATGTACTGTTTTATTTGGGAGACTTGGCACAGGCAACCCTTCCTTGTTGATGACTGATGTGTATGATTTTATTCCAACATTTGGTGCAATTCCTTCTAGAATTTTCCAGGTGTATATAATTTGGTATCTTAAAAAATGAAAGAATGTAAAATGTAGTAGTGAAGTTAATATATGTGTCATCTCGACCTAAAAGACTGGGTCTTGGTTTAGAGCACTGTTTTCCTTGTATTCACTGTCAATGTGATGTAAGACCATGACAAGAGGCCCTGGAGTGTGATGGCTCTCACAGATGGCAGCCCAGAACATGTCAAACAGGTAATTTTGTCTAATACGTATTGTACATTACATGGTATATAGTATAAATGTAGGTGTGCAACTGATGGATCTACTGAAGTAGATATATATATATATGATTGACATTAAATAATGATCTTTCGCAGGCATACATCATTCTTTCTACCAGCAAGTAGTGCATGGTGAGGTCAAGCTATTTATATGAAGATGCAGGGACTGCAACTTGGCCTAAGTTCCTGAAGGTGATGACTGCCCTATAACAGCAACATCAAACACACTGTCACCAGTCATACAGTCATCATGACTTTATGGACGCCAACATGACAAATCTAGATTGTGATGTCGTTTCAGACATATCATTCAACATAACACCCAGAGATATTGTCATACCAGAAGCCCACAAGGAACTGTCCATGTTGAACGAGCCTCCATCACTTATCACCCCTGATGACGTGAAACCCCTAATATTTGAACTTATTGAAGGCTACACAAAGAAAGGGAAGCTGGTGTTAGTCGAAAGTTCAAAAGATATGAAAAGCTCAAAATATATCAGTGCAAGACATACAAACAATTACAACCTAAAAGATTCTTCACTTGGGAGTCTTTCACAAATGGTGAAAAACCTGTCTCAATGACCCCATTGTAGATGAAAGTGTGGCCTAGACATCAATAAATATTTATATTAAATCTTTTGGGGTGTTTTATATTATAATTTTATCCTGGGGTGGTGATCAATACATTATTATTATTATATAATTTATTATTTAATTAATGAAAACATTGGTACGAAGTGGCATGCACACTGGTTACAAATTGGTATGCCTATGGTTACGAAGTGGTATCCCTCTGGTTACGAAACGGTATGGCACGAAAGGGTTTGGTTACAAAACATATAGAAAACGTGTCCGCATTGATTTGATCTAAAGATCTACTAGTACTAGATCTACTACTACTAGACTAGACCCTATAGCTAGCTATAGTAGTAGTATAGATCTAGTGACTAGTCTAGGACAATATATCTAGTGTAGTCTAGTTTAGATTTTCTGACAGTATAGATATAGATCTAGTCTATCTACAGTTACAGTAGACCTACTGATTATACTATATTTAGAATTATATATACTATCTAGATCTAGCTGACTACTCAGATTAGACAATGGTACTGTCACTGTCAGACTCAGAGTCGCTGACAGAAAACTTGAACTAGATCTAGGCTATATACAGACTACTCTAAAACTTAAAAGTTATCGATAACAAGCTACTTACAAATCTTCTTCTGCGTCATCAAACTGTCCTTCCACATATTTCGACATGATAACAGTCGTCTGCAACTAGAAATATAGTCATCGATAAATCTATTTATACCAGATATCTAATACGTGAATCTCACATGCACCATGTTGTGCAACGTTAACTCTCTGTCAATTCGGTAGGTGGCAGTGACTCAAAATAAAACATTAGCGCTTCGTTTTCATATTTTTACATAAGAAATATGTCATGCGTTCTAATATTAAAAGTTTGAAAAATCCAAATGGATGATTTTCAAGCTAATAGTAATAAACCGTTCGGGTTAGACAAATTTTAAATTAACGTTGTCTGAGCTGGACGGTTTTTCCTGTCATAACGTTTAGCTATAAGCATGGTTAGACAATATGTAGAAGCTGTAAGAGCTAATATTAAGAAACGCCTAGATAGTTAATCATTTGATACTTTGCAATAATAGTTCACCTGAAAGCTAAATGTTATTTTCCCATCAAAAACTTCAAGGGAGATCCCCCAAATGTGATAACTGCAGTTTTTGTTTCAGCAAGTCATAATTCCATTATGACCAATCATCACGAACTGTGTATAACATAGGTTTATGCTATTATTTTCATCAAAAGTGTAGCGTAAACCTGCCTCCTACAGTAGTTTTCTCTAAATAGTTACCACTGCAGCTTTTTCATTAATAACAGCAGCTGGGATTACAATAGATTTGATTAATTTTGCAGATCAGATAAACCCACGACACTAGCTATCATCAGTCGAGATTCCCTGAATATTTTGTGGATACCAGGTAGTTCTTCATAATTTGAATTGATTTATAAAAGGAGCATTATTTACATTAACACTAATTTTAATTATAACCTTTTTGCTTGGTCTTTGCTATAACAAATTTAATTTTACTGGCATTAATATTGTTTGCATATATATGACATAAGATAAGTGTTTTATTCTGTCACAAGCTCCTAGAATATTTACTCATAATCGTATAGAACTTGACTTGTCTGCTAAACTTGAGTGTTAATAAAATATATGTCTAATCTTGAAGTTTTGTATTGAATAAAATGTTCTTTAATACAAGAATGGATATGGTTGATTGAATGAGTTAACTGATGATTGATTGATGTTTTACGGCCACTTTTGTGAACATGGTAGGCTAAATGGACCCAGCGACCTCCAAAGGTAATGAAGCGAAGTCACAGATGAAACACCCTTCAGATATGCCCACGCCGAGATTGGAACTGAGGTGGTAGTGATCTGTTGTCCAACTAGACTGCTTATCATCATAATCCTCATACGTACAGTGTGGTTAGCTAATAACATTTTTCATAATTTATATCAGACACACATTATCTATCCTCTGTCATTACAAATAAAGCCACCTTTGACACAATTATGTAGAATGCTAGCAAGTACTACTCTCCGCCCCAGCATCATCTGCATCTACAGAGCTTATTTACTCCAGCTTTGATAATATTCATATCAAAGTGAGGAACAGTCTTGGTAACACAAAACTGCAAATTTGATGTTTTGCTATTGAGTTTTGAGAGGTGTTGATGAACTTAACTACTGAATGCTGATATTGTGATGAACATAATGTGACAATGATATGTGTCCAAGATATAATTTTCATCAAGTCAAAAGGCCTTTTGACAGTTTTAAACATCAAAGTTTTTTTGACCGGTTTTTGACATTTTTATATCCATTCAAAAACACATTTTGACTGTTGAAAAAGCAACACCACATTAAAATTCTATATTGAAAAAGCAACACCACATTAAAATTCTATATTGATTTATAGGTTTACCAATATTATATTAGTCTTAATGTAATATTGATTTGGTGTGGAATAAAAGGTGTTTTTCACTTAAGTGTTTTCAATTACAAGTTTAAGAATTATTCATTGTTTGCTGAATCTCCACAAATTGAACTGTAAACATTAATAAAGATCTACCAACAAGTATCCCCTGAATGTTTGGCTGAACTGAACTTTGTGTATCATTATGTAGTGGATTTGGACAGATAAAGACACAGTTTCATTTTATAGTACCATTAATATCCATGCAACAAAAGCTGTTCAGGTATTTAAGATATTATATGTGGATGTGCCTGTGTATGCGTTTGGTTCTATTTTTAGGTTAATAAATAACAACCAGTAAAACTTCATTATACTTTATTTCCAGTTATAGAAACACAGTTATGACCCCAATTCTGAATTAAACTGAACTCAGTAATTAAGCTGCATCCTGGAGTGATAACTTTAAGGTGATCTACATGAAGTGATAAATATAGATATTCAGTGTACAAGTTAAAATACAAATAAAAAGTAATATATATACATATACTCGTGTATACGTTGATTTTTTGGGTATGGAAAAGGGAGTTTCTAGAAGTACCTTGACTTATGTGTGTCATATTTCCTACCAGCTGAAATAAAGATGTTTTCACCCATCCTTGACACACAACACTAGAATTCAACCCAATAAGAGCCAGAGTTGGAATAAAATCGTCATATCGCTGCCTATTAATCCATTAATATTCAATAAATAACAATTAATTTTCACCAGACTGTTATTTGAATCTCACAAACATACCGATATTTATGTAATAATACTTGATAGTAACATGTTACCTACCAGTACCTCCAGATGTGCTGTGAAACAATGAATTAATAACACTTGCCTTAATGAAGTTACAATCAGGCATATTTGTGTGAGCGATAGTTGGAAATTGCTACATCTCTGCCTACTAGTCTTATTCAATAAATTATGATTAATTTTCACCAAACTGTTATTTGGATCTCACAAATATGCCAGTCTTAACGTAATACTACTGATAGTCAGGTGCTGTTTACTACTGGTACCTTCAGATAATTAGTGATAATATAAAATCACTGTTCTCATTGCAAACCTTGCTCACCACTTGCTGTGAAACAATTAATTAATAACACTTGTCAGTTGAAGTTACAATCAGGCGTGTTTGGTGTGACAAGTCTGTTTATTAGTTATAACATCAAAGCAAAATCCGTGTGTGTATGTGCGTATTACCGCCGGTGAAGAAATTGATATTGATATATTTACGTTGACACACTTGCTGACACCAGGAGTTTGAAACGACTGGGTGAGTGGGTCAGCTTTTTCGCGAATGACGACAATGATTAAGATTTTGAGGGATTTTAAGCCAATACTTGACCTTGATTTATATGGTGAGCATATGCCTGAGGAAAGAATTACAGGATCAAAAATTTACCTCGACTTATCTGCGGGGTCGACTTATACACGAGTATATATGGTAATGAAACACAAAATATTTAATAAACTGGCAAGAACATATTAACAATCCATCAATCTCTTCTATTTAAAAATTCACATGATCTGGTTACAAATTTTATTATACATGTAAATGTATCAGATCTCAGCATTAATCCTTATCTGGGAAGTTTTAAATAGTCTGAAACTTTCACATGGCCACTTAAACTTGATAGAGGAATTAGATTTTACACTGGACAAGTAAACTAGAAATATTCTTGTCAAATAGTGGGTTACTGTAGTATCCCGCAGAGGTAAGAAAGGGTCAACAAGAAAACATACTGTACTGACAACAGTCATAAAAGTTAGCTACTTTGCTAATACTAGAAATCATTGCACATACAGACTAATAACCATACAAAAAGATCAGACCAGTCTGGTCCAAATTAGCGATCACACATTTCTGTCTTTTTGTCAACATTCCAGATATATCAACTAATTAGATACAATACACAAATAGAAAATTGCTGCCTCATATTAAAATGACTGGTAGACACTTTAAATACACTCTAAAAATAGTTACTTTTATGCATTAACATGTGTTGAAATCACCTAAAAGAACTTAGGTTCCAACAAACAAGAAATTACATCTCTGAGTACTGGCAACATGACTAAGGTGGACTTTAATCACACTGGGAAATTGGAAATGCTGTGCCTATTCCACGTCCATGCTGATAAATCATTATATCAACTTCATATTCCTTAATCATGAGAGACACTTTACCAGTATAGCCCAACATAAACAGCAGCACATACAAAGCCATTTCAAACTCGGGACTTGTTCCTATGAAAGAACTTCCAATTGGTTTGGCTGTCATTTTCTTCCACATGAATTGCAGGGTTACCAGCCTAGGTGAGTCTTCATTAGACTGTAATAGATGAATGGAATCATAAGAATTCTTCTAAATATCTAGCTGTAGTTTTGTACATCTAACAATTTATATACATTATTTAAATTCGACCATCTAGGGGTGTTTCATAAATAAATAATTATCATCTGCTATAATATTTAGTAGTAAACAATTAGATTACATACTGTGCCCCGCCTGAAGTAGCCTCGATAATCAATGTTTCCCTTTTTCTCCTGTAGGTAGAACTGTATCCAGTTATGGAACCCTATGACATTTCTTCCTCGAGTCTCTCCAACAAACACATGCTCGAACCCACATGAGTTAATATCGCTGAAAAAAAAACAGCAGTATATATAATTATAGTTCATTTTAATAATTTGTTATGGCTCTATTTGTAGTTGGTATTCCAAAAGTCTCTCTCACGCCTGCACAACAGATCGGAGATTTTTTCATTAGTGCCGTATTTGAAATAAGAAGGAGCTTATTTTCAAAATATTTATCTTTGAAAACGTCTAGGAAATACGTAAACTTATCACATTCTTATTACTAGTACGAATAATCCATGAATAGTTTATGATGCCTTTGAAATAGTCTGTTAGCACTAAAAATTTCATTCACCTGATGTGATACACAAATAATTAAGATGCTATATTATTGGAATACTGCTGTTTATCACATTTTTCTTATTCAGTGTGGTCCCACTCCAAATGCCCTACTGGGTTTGTATTATATATTCAATATATACAGCTAATATAAAATACAGAATCCAACATAATGGTTAAAAACAATATTAATTCCATTCTGAGTTTTACAACAAAACTGACTGTTATATTGGTCAGTGGCAATATATTATCAAATTATGGTCCAATGTATTTTAGAAATATCAGTATATGTGACATATAATTGTGTGTCACTTCACAGTATAAGAATCTTGCACATTACTTCAGCATAATTGTTCAAATTCTGGTTATAAATTTAACATAATATTTATCATTCTCCGAGGACTTATTGCATGATTATATTACATGCTTCAGATATATATATATATATCAGATTTTATGGACTATACAATAACAAGCAAAGTGAATTGGACAAACAAGTTTGACATTTACTTGTAAGATTAATATTATATTCAAGGGCTGATCTTAGGATATCGATTGTAGGTTTAACAAACACAAAAAAGAGAAAAACCTGTTAAAAAAAGTTAAGCCTGACTGAAAAAATATCTTCATAGGAATAGATAACAGAATGCTCTACTGTAATCTAAATAACTTTTCTCATTTATTTAATTAATATGCTGATAACAGCACATTAAACCTATTTAAAATACAATGCAATTAAAAACATGTGAACTGTTATTTAACAGCCTGAATAACTAAAGTGCAATTAAATGTAATGGATAATGAAAAATACATATGATACAGACAAGGTATAACAAAACAAGATATTATGTATCATATTATGACACATAGCAATGTTCTCTTTCTATAGTTTATCTAACTTTGATTTGAATGCATTTAGTATAAGGCTATCAACTAGATTTGTGGTAAGCACATTCTAGTCATTAGTCACTTTTTGACTGAATATTTTCCGTTTTAACCTAGTGCTGCATTGGAATTTCTTTTTAAGTATGACAATACGTAGAAATAAATTAAAATGATAATTAAGGAAAGTAATCAAAATTATAAAACAGTTCTTGGATATTGGTTATCATTGTAAAGTCATTAAATCATCCCACATTAAATTATCCATCAATTCACCCATCCAATCTTATGATATCCGATGTGGTCATGTTACAGATTGCATTTATCACAACTCATCAAATCAATCATCAACCTGTACAGTCATCATTATAAATTGGTTCCAGTATTTACACTCATGATGTTAATCCAACAAGTACTGGACTTAAACTTCATTATTATAGTACCTTGACTAAGAGTTTGCGCATGCAACCCCTGTACTAGGTGCACCTCTGAGCTCGATTGTTTTCGAGGATATTGGCAATGTGACAGAAGTTTGTAATTATTATTATTTACTTATCAATTGGCTTATATATTCAGCTACCAAGACTTTAATACAGTGATGTGCAATATCACCGGCAGGCTTCGGTCTTCTTAATCACACTCACAAGTTATTCCTAATTACTGTTTGGCATACACAAAGCTGCTATTCAGTCACCTAAATACCCGGGTACATGGGAATTAGCCACTGTATATGGCAAACAATGGACACATCAACATTGCCATAAACACCTGTACACCATCTCAAACATATTAATTCTGTAGACAGCATATAATATCAATTCAAGTTATGGCTATAACTCAGGGCCAGAAAAATATTAAATGCACTTGCTCAACAAATTTTCACCTGATCCAAAATTATCATTTATTTTTAATCTGCTATATTTCACCTGCCTACATATAAACATGTATTTGCAATAAAAATCGATTGTTTGATAAGAAATGTTTATTCAGTGAAGCCCAATGCTGTTTTACTGAGTTACCTATAGCCATTTTCACTCTCACTATATAAATAAAATTTCAAATTACGAAGAACGTGTAGCCAGTAAACTGCAATGAATACAGCTTTTAATCGGCGACACCATTTAAATAGGTGGTGTGATGTCTTAAGTCCAGATTCAATATACGTGGTTGAGTCTATGTGTTATGCGAATCCGACAAAAAATAAAAAAACATAAAAGTACGAGCGTGATTCCACATACGCAACTGCACGTGTGATTTCGGAATGCGACAAAACAGATCGTTCCATTTAGCGATTGGTGTGAATTAGATGGTTGAATCTATATTTTTACAACCCCGGTCGTTACCTTCTGGATTCAATCGTCCGATTTGAGTGTCCAGGCAGGCTTTGCCAAGAAAAATAGGTCACAAAGTGAGAGGGGCGTCCGAAACAAATAGATACTGCAATGTTACATATACTACTGCAATGTCGCATATATGGAATCTTGGTATGCCAATCCGACAAAAAATAGAAAACATATAAACGTATGAGCGTGATTCTATAGATCTATATGCGACTGCGTATGCAACAAAACAGACGGTTGAATCCAGAATTTTACGATCTAGTCTTAAAATTCTGGATTCAATCATCTGGTTTGAGTGCCCAGACAGGCTTTCCCAAGAAAAATAGGTAAGAAGGTGAGAGGGGTGTCCGAAACACATGTCTAACGCAATATCGCATACGTATGTGGCGTATGTGGAATCTTAGGTTTAGGCGTAGCTGGCACTCACAGGCAGCTTTGCATCGCGGATTATAAGTATAGGAAAGCAGCGGGAAAAAAGATTATTTTAATTGGTTTGCTCATCAGGCATGCACATAAACATATTTGGCAAATTTCCATCTCAAAAGGGCACTTGCCTGAGTGGGCAAGTGATTGGTGATCAGCACTAGCCCGGCATGAAAACATGCTTGTCCCGGGCATCCAATTTTTCCGGCCCTGCTATAACTATACATGATAGAGAATATGACTATTAAATATACCTCACTAACTGTAAGTAAACACAAATTAGTTACTTTATTTTATGAAAGGAATATAAAAGTAGGAACAATTATAGAGGTCAGTGGTTGCTGTTTCAGATTTGTTTCTCTAATTAAAACATTTAAGAATTGGTAACTTATAGTCTGGAGTGATTGATCTGTGGAGGAAACTAATTTATACTATACTATATACTGGAGTCATAGAAGCAAGATGGTACTCACTCATCAGATCTGCATCTCCTGTAAAGTCTAAACCAAATATCATAGAGTTGTTTTCTGAATTCTTCTGGATCTTCTTTAGCTTTACCCTGATCTACGAGATACTGGTGCGTATGCTGCATCACTGGTGTATTGATAATCAGATCTAGGAAGTGCCAGTTCTCTTGTTCTTCTGTTTCTGTAATTTCCTCCGGCTTGTCTACTTCAGACTCGTAATTATCAAGCAAGGCTCTGAAAGCTAACAATGATCCAATACTGATAAATATACTGATGCAAGTATCAGTGTGTACACACATGATTTTGCTAGATCTACAGTTACCCAATTAGTGAGTAGTTTTTTTTAGCTTCGTGTCTGGTCCGATCTAGGACATCTGACTGTGGCTGACTCACCAGGAAAATATCCCACAAATGCAGCAGTCAATCAACAAAAGCTGTAACATGATGATGAATATATTTTTATCACAAGTTATTTAATATTACATTGTCTTCAGTTGGTAGTACACTGTACTGTAAACCTTCAGAATATAGGATAAAACCCTGTTGTTACCCATGTTCATCTTGTCATCTCATTTCTCTTAGATGAATAGATTCTTAGCCAGATATCAGTGTCAAAGCTAAACAAAGCACTGACTCTTCTGCAGGATTGAAACTTAGCCTGGGATAAACTGGTTTAGCCCAGCCTACAGGGTTAATCATGAATTTTACTAGTTTAACCCTGGATAACCCCAAATTTACTAGTTTAAACATGGTTTTTACTGGTTTAAACTAGGTTAATCCTTGACCTAACTGAGTTTTACTATGATTGAGTATTGAGGATGAAATTGTTGATAAACTTGCTCCTATTTATTCTATGCAACATTTATTTATGCTGTCCCACTGTACTACACTATTAACTGTTTCTGTTTGGTAGGTTGAGCTCAGGGCCAGATTTAGGTCTTAAGAGACCTCTAGGCTAATAGAATTTGGGGCCCCTTCATTACGTATGTTTGCCCAGTGTCTAAAACGGTGTAAAAATATATACAGAAGTTTTTATTACAAATCTTACTTTACCTTTTTAAACAAAATTCATAAACATTACAAAGTTTTTAATATTTTTTATCATATTTTTTCAAAATGTTGAGCAATTTTGCATTTATTACATGTTTGTGTTCAATGAAGTGTAAAATTGAACAAAGTAGACAAAATTATGCAAAACAAAAAAAGCTACTGTACATAAAAATCGATACGTATATAAAAAAATGCATCAAAATTTAAATGGGGCCCCTTCAAATTTAAAAGACCCACTTCAATTAGAGGGGCCCCAAATACTTTAAAGTGTTTGAAATTAGTTCAGAGGAGCCCCAATAAATCTAAAAATATATAAATTTCCTTTTTAAAATAGTTTTATTAGGGGCTCCAAGACTAGAGCGCTCTTGGGGACACTGGGCTGCAGCCCATACTAGCCCATATGAAAAACCGACTCTGGTTGAGCTACGGTAATTATATCTCCACCAACTGGAATACAAGTAATTTACCTAAGAAACTGAATCTGGGGTTACTTGGTGATGTTTACTTGAAATCAGTTAGCGTGTAGTATTACTGAATTGGTTTATTCAGCAATGGAATGATACAATAAATCTAAGCATTAGTTATTATAGTAATATCATCATACTATAATATTATAGTAATATCATGAACTGGTGTTGGTTTCTCCATTGAAGCCTCAGATATAACATTGACTTTAGTATGATTCAGTTGATATTAAAGCTATATACAATACATATACTTTTATTCTGCTTTAATTATTCTTATACTTGGTGAAGAAATGAGCAATAAAAATAGTTGAACCTGGGCTTAGCCACCTTTAACACATTAAGGGATTTAGTCCAGCCTGTATTTTTAACTCAGATAAAATCCAGGTTAAACCCAGGGTTGGGATAAACCTGCTCACCTGATGTTCTGTGAAATCAGATTATTACTCTCCAATATTAATAAAAACACCAGGAGCATGGTGTAAAAGGTCACATGAACTTTCCCATCAATAGCACACTAATCATACACCACAAGGATCATGGGCATGAGTGTTTGAGAAAACAAAAATAATTACATCTACAATATGTTACCCAGGTCTAGCATAGACAAAACAAAAGCTGATATGATGAGTCAATTCTAATCCAGCTGGTAAACATCACAATTTAATAACAGACCTGGAACAAGACAATAATACAAATCCCATAGAGTAGCTGACAATACTCAAACCACTATACTGGTTTAGATTGGCTGCAATAATATTAATATTCCTTTAAAACAAATATTCCTTTAAAACAAATATTCCTTTAAAACAAATGTCGAACCAATTATGAATTATAAGTCATTTTGTTCATATTAAATATGAAATACAATATTGTGTCGCTGCTGGTAACAATATACTGACATCATATTGAAAATGACAATCCTATGATATTAATGATCCTAATGATGATGTATGCCACTCATGGAATTCTATGATAAATCTCTCTTATCTCATTGACTGGGGGTGAGTATCTGAGCAGTAATTGAAAACTGACAATGTAATCAGCCATCAAACCCAACATAATTTGTCATCAAAATTAACAGTTTTGAACAGTTAACAAACATTCCCAAGCCACAGCTGCTATAGCTGTTTGTCAATAGAAAAACCTCATTTCTCTGATAAATACTGGGTTTTGCAATCCACCCATGACATTATGAAATAATAAAACCAGATAACTGAAGTTTATAGGCCAAAGGCTAAAACAGTATTCAAATTATTAACCTCTTTAAAATCACTAATAATTTAGAATAACAGTGTCTCTCAGCTTTCATAAGATGACCATTTTGTTGATGATAATACATAAGCAATATAGTATCAACAAATATATAGTGAACATGAATGTCAACACAATCAATAATCAATCTGATCAATAATCAATCTGAACTTCATATAAATGGCTAAAACTTATCATCACCACCATTACACTGCTATTTAACTGCGACCACTACCACTGTCATATATAGCAATAGGTCATCTAAAATCATGTTTGATAAACACATGCCTAACTCAAAACATACCATGATACGTTTCTTTGCCAAGCACTTTATCCTCATCAAGCCAGGAAAAAAGGTGATAGTCAGCCCAATCCTTCCTCATCTGCCGTGTACTAGTCACATAACCTGACATAAAATATCATGTTTGTAAAGATTACATAACATATAACCATCTGATTTATATATGATGTCTAATTATGCAGATGCTGTTAAACTAAGAGAATAATTTTGCCTTTTCTCATTGGCAAATAAAATATTTTCCTGTTAGCAGACTAATATATTTTATACACATTATGAAATAAGTGCAATAAACCACCTTGCAGATCCAGATCATAATCAACACCAGGCTCACACCTGTTCTCATCCAAGTCCCATAAAGTGGAACAGACCTCCGATAGCTCTTCATTCAATTCTGAACTATGGTGATAATTTTCATTGATTAATATTTTTGAATATCACCATGAAACAAATAGTGTTTTATATTTATTCATTTACAATATGTAATTCAAGAAAATAGAAATGTAATAAAAACTTCCTAATTCTAACATAAAAACATTAAGAAAATATGTTAAAATAAAACAAAATCTATTTTCTCCTTTGATTTTAACATACCTTTCTGCCATCGTTTGATAGAGCTATTTCACTGGTGAGTTGCCTCAACTGGAAAATGATGGCAATCAATTAAATAAAATAAACATTCTATAGCAAGAATACATCAAATGAAATAAAATAGTTCAATAAATTATGCATTTAGCATAATTTACTTCTTAATATAATAAATTATAACAGATAAGTGAGAATGAAAAGACTAAATAAGAATACTTCAAATTCTCATAATAATAAATGTAAATGACTAATTTTCTATATATTTAAAATTATTGATATTGATAACATTATCAATATCATTAAGTCCTATGACATACAACCTCATCCTATGCTCGTTAAGAATTAATATAGAACACTATTATTTATAAAATACAACATTATATTACAAAGATGGACATGCACATATATACTCACACAACCATTATTTCTCGCTCTCTCTCACACACACAATTATGACCCTTTTTTTTATTTATATCCAAGTTGTAAATGGACCACCATGTTTGGTTAATATGGCCTAGTGCCAGTTTATTAGGCACCTTAAAAGCATTATACATTCCGTGGTTTTAAGAGGCTGCATAGCAAAAATATAACTTATAAATATGTCAGATCTGGATACTACATTAGGTTTTACACTATTGTGATACCTTTATTTTCAATAAATAACTGGCCACCGAAGGTAATGTTTAATTGTATATGGATTTTCAGTGATTATGAAATCAAGCCAAACATTTCTTCAGAACTGAATTATTCAGTAATAACAACACCAATTGGTCTGTAAGCTAGTACATAGTATTAGAATAACAATAAGAGATGACACAAATTATAACGCAAGATCACTTTTGAAGGTTCATACATTAGATGTGAAAGCTAAGTGAGTAACATCTGTTACTATAAGTTAGTATAATATTGTTGTTCTTGTAAGAATAACAATAGGTGAACTATTTCACATTATAATTCTTCTTATGGTGGCATGATTAAAAATGTAACTGTTATTCAGAGAAACACAAGACCATTTACAATTATATAATAGATGTTTTGTATTTTTATACATTTGTTATAATTGGAGTGTTACAGCATATATACTCTGCAACAAGGCAAAAATGTTGAAACCACATATTTTAGAGGAACTTTTATTTCTGTGCAATACGTTAAGATTTTCAGATTCACTGATTTGCCTTACTTCTTTTTCTAGTGGTATTCAGCCGAGAAATTAATGAAAGCTTGACCCCTTTTTCTTTTCTGAATTTTTGAAGAGTAGCTTTAATATTGCTGATTCTTTCTTCTATTCATTTTTTCTTCTTCACAGATGACACAAAAGAAAGAAACTCTTTTATAATGGGTATACATCTTTCACCTCTCCTTATTCATCTTACTTCTGCAAAGATCAGACACTGATTTACCGGACTCCTTGCCAAGAATCTTCACTGCTGCTGTTTTACAGCCACATTTGTACACAAGCTAGGCCACATGGGCCTAGCAACCTCCAATGGTAATAAAGCAAACTGAAAGATGAAACACCCTCCCGACATAGCCTGGCTAGAGTTTGAACCCAGATGCTATAGATCTGTGGCCAACCATGCTGCCAGTTAAGCTATGAAGGCACCCAGATTCTTCTGTTGAATACTCATGTGAAATTAGAAACAGTAGCTGAGCCACTTCCTACAATTGCAAGTAACCTTTTTTATGATCAGTAGGTTGGTACGGTTATCTGCACTTGGTTCAACTGTTATCAAAATAGTGAAACGTATTTGAGTGCCCTACAAAACTTGCCATACTGTTTCTTAATAGTCACATTGGGCTTCATCAATTTATCCTGCTTCAACTAAGATCTGAAAAGTAACCTTTAACTGCTCTATCCATCTCTATTAGTCATCACCAGATGGCATCAAGTGTGGATCAAACCATGTATGGCTCCTAATCACTATATAGGTAGGCAGTTGGAGTTTTATTCAAAAGCTTCTTCGGAAGGGCAATATGGAATTGGAAATACAATTCATCTTGCAGTTTAATCAAGTTGTGTGTTTAACAGATAGTTAGTGAGCCAGTTATATGTACCTATTCTCACTATACATATTTAAATATGGCTTGTGACAACAACAAAACAAGAAAATGTGTAAGTACAGACATACAGAACTTGTCTTCACAGTAAGTATAGACTCTTATCTCTCTATGTGATGTTTATAATTAGATCCACTTATCAGCAGAATGTTATTTCTATAAACATTCTGTGTGGCATTCTTCTTTTCAACATTGTATTGCTTTAAGCATTTTAGCTATATAACTGGATATCGTTGATTAGACCCCATGTTGAATACAGCCCATTGATTATGGCAGGGCCAGAAAATAATTTTTTCAATTCAGTTGCCCCATGGGCAAGTACATTGGAAATGAACTTGTCCAACAAATGTTTTCACTTGCCCAACAAATTTTCACCTGATCCAAAATTATCATTTGCCTACCTGAGTTACCCGTAGCCATTTTCACTCTCACTATTATGACAATATAAATAAAATTTCAAATAACCAAGAACGCATAGCCAGTAAACTGCAATGAATACAGCTTTTAATTAGTGACATCATTTAAATAGGCAGTGTGTATGCATTATGCATATCTGACACAAAATAGAAAACATGTACAAGGGTTATTCTATATGTACGACTGCGTGTGCGATTTCCGAATGCGACAAAATAGATCGCTCCATGTAACAATTGGTGTGAATGCAGTTGAATTCATATTTTCAGGACTTGGGTCATGAAATTCTGGATTCAACTGTCTGATTCGAGTGTCCAGGCAGGCTTTCAAGCAAAATAGGTAAGAAGCTGAGAGGGATGTTCAAAACACATGGATACCGCAATGTCATATATGCATTCGGATTCGCATGCCGTAGTGTGGCACTCACAACCAGCTTTGCATCGCGGATTATAAGTATAGGTATGCAGCAGGAATTTTTTTTAATTGGCTCGCTCATCAGGCATGTGCACACATATTTGCTGAAATTTAGTTTCAGAAAGGCACTTGCCTGGATGAACAAGTGATCGCTAGCACTAGCCTGGCATGAAAATATACTTGCCCCTGGCTTCTGATTTTTCAGGCCCTGGATTATGGCCCATGTTTAATGTACACCACTATATGTAGAAGGCAAAATGACTTGATGATCATCAGCTAGCAGCATTGATTATAATATATAGAGATCTAGTAGTTTAGTAACGTGTCTGGCAGTGCTGGAGGTTTAGTAAATTCGTACGGTGTCCAGTATATGATATTTTACGTGATATTCGGAAAGGTGTGCTTGCACAGTTGAAGTGCCAGAGCTTTAACTACTTTTGTGTACGATTTGAACACTGTCATGTGGAAATCTCTTCTTTTCACTTTGCACAATTTCACAAAGACGTTTTTAAGCATCTGTACACAACTGATGGGACATACAAGTTCCATCTCAAAGTGCTGGTACTGCACTAAAAACCTCTACTGCACATATCTTCAATATATGAACATCTTGCTTGCGAGTCGTTCTCTCTAACTATCATTAACTTCTTACAATAATGTTAACAGAACCTGGATATCAAGTAGATTATGGCCATCTACCTCATGGAGTGTGTATTAGATGTCAGTCTGAACCAACAATGACCTAGAAGGGTGGCATAACAGCAGGGTGATGTCCGCAGATGAACTTGTTTATATCCTGCTTAGTAACTAGGCAAGTATGTTTGGTTTCTAATGACGGGCTAAGGCATTGCCAACATAAATCTTCAAAGTCATGGAAGCCAAAATTCTGAAACTCTGAATATAGCATGAATATGGTGAGAAGTCAACACTTCAACTGCTAACAACAGCTTCTTGGTTGTACCGATTCGTTTAATTTATATGTTTTTGTTACATTTGGAGTTTTTATGTGTATATAACCTGACAATAAAGTGCAGGTATACATAATGAAATCATCAACACTTGTCACTTGTTGAAATTTGGGGGGGTTACCTATTGGGCACAGCCACCTGGAGTGGACTTCTGTTAATTGTCTCTTTATTGTTGATGGTGGTGTTTATAGAGGTCTTTCAGGAGAAGTGGGGTGATGATGTCTGGTCAGAATGTTAATTTTCTTATAATCAATGCTGCTAGGTGCATGATGATCTGGGAGGTTGTAGTCTTCAGGGAAGAGATGACCTTTTAGTTGAGCAGATAATGTACCGGATTCTATGCTTGTTGACAGTGAAGACAGGGTGCTAGGGATGACGGATGGGTGAAGTTGGATGTTGCTCAGTCTATTGTTAAGGAGGTTATGTTCAACTACAGGGTGGTCTGTAGATGGCATGTCCGTATACGCATTATATCTGCCATAGTAACCAGAAATGTGCCATGTAAAATTGCGTTTACAGGCCAGAACTATAACAACTTTGTATAATATATGGTCTGTATTAAGCATTGCCATGCCAGGTGTTAGTGTCCTGTAAAGATAATGAGCGGCATAGAGTCTAATGACAACAGAACTTTATTACATAGAATAGTTAATGATTAGCTGGCAAAGTACAACTACCCAACCAATCACCATTCTCATCAACTGGACATGGTTAGTTCGATTCCTTATCATGGTTAGCTCAATTCTGTATCGTACTGCAGGGTATTGTTGCGGTGGAGAGGAGTGTGTGGCCTTAGTGTGCGCCTTCAGGTGATGTCGGTTTCTTCTGTATTGACAGCTATCTTGATCTTGTACTTCATATGAGCGGTTGTTTACAGTCCTTGTCACCATTGCTTCTTTCCACTCTCTCTCACATGTTCAGATGGGCTGCATTATGACAGTCTCACTGATGCTAAGACATGTCAGATCCTTCTTCCAAAAATGGTAACAGGAGTACTTCTGAGCCCTCAAGAGTAGATTCTGTAGTTGCTTTGGTGCAAGATACAGTGGCTTAGAAGTAATGGCCATGAGGGGCTTGTGGTAGTGATGACATCCACATCTCTCCCAATGGTATGCGAACAGGCGAAACTGAAGAGTGCCCATACCCATTCATCCTAAGTTGAAACACGAGCTAGACAAACTTGTGGAGATGGGTGTAACAGAACCAGTGGAGGAGCCCACACTGTGGGTAAGTCAGATAGTCATCATGCACAAGAAATCTGGTGATCTTCGAGTCTACCTAGACCCACACGAGCTTAATAAAGTTATCATGAGGGAGCACTACTCTCTCCCCATACTGGAGGAGGTGCTACATGAATTGAGAGACTCTAATTCTAATCTTCAGTAAAGCTGATCTAGCATCTGGCTACTGGCATATCCAACTGGACACTGAATCAAGTTACCTCACTATGTTTCAAACCTGTTATAGCAGATACCTCTGTCTGCCATTTGCCATAAATGGTGCATCTGAATATTTCAAAAAAGGCATATAGCTGAACTCCATGGACTGTCTGGTATAGTGTGTATTGTTCATGATATCACAATACATGGACGAAACAAGAAACAACATGATGAACACATGCAGGCATTTCTGGCCTATTGCCATAAGGTAGGCTTAAGCTAAACCGTGACAAGCTGGACACAGGGGTCGAATCTCTAACCTTTATGGGTCATAGAATATCTACTAATGGCCTGCAGGCCAAACCATGGAAAGTATCTGCAATAATACAGATGAAGGAGCAAACAACTTGACAGAGCTACACCAGTTTATTGGTATGGTAACCTATCTCTCCTAATTCATGCTGAATCTGAACGACACATGTGAATACGGTCTGGGGTCTACAATACTCCAGAAGGGAAGGCCAATTGTGTATGCAAGCCATTCTCTCTCCTCAGCTGAACAGCAGGATGCACAGATAGAAAGAGATGCTAGCTGTGGTTTATGGTCTGGAAAAATTTCACCACTACACTACAAGCCCCTCATGGTCATTACTTCTAAACCACTGTCTTATGTACCAAAGCGACTACAAAATCTACTCTTGAGGGTTCAGAAGTACTCCTATTACCTCTTTTGGAAGCCAGGCAAGTACATACCACTGGCTGATACAATCTGTCTAGAGCACCAACAGATAATCCGACTGAGGAGGAGATCATACACTATGTGACAGCACATCACATGGGAGATGAGCACATGATGCATGCACAAAGTACGAAGCGCCACTGCCTCTGATGATATTCTTATCAGCCTCAGCAAGACCATCATGGCAGGGTAGCCAGAACTGAAACAAGATGTCCCGAAGGCGAAGGACCTCTTGCCGTATTTCAACTACACAAATGAATTGACCATCCATCATGATTCCATGACGGGATCGTATACCATGGTGGAGACCGTATCACCATCAACTGATCAAGTGACCATGACCATGTCCCGTATTAGACATGGCCATGGCAAAGGCCGTAATTGACTAATTGATATTCTGTATATTTAAAAATTGTATCAGTTTAACTGAATCTAGACATTTAAAGCATGGATCTGGATCTATTTTCATCTTGGTTTTCATGTGAGTTTTGAAGTTGAAAGCAATGTTTTATTGCCCTAGATTTTAGTCTAAATAAACTAATTTTAGAATCACAAAAACATTTTTTGGTCTTTAAACCTATAAATCTATATACTATAGTAAGCAAATAATATCCGTGATAAAACATTGTCATGATTGTGGACAGTGATACCAGATCAATCAAGCTATTGTTTTGGTGAAAGCCCTATGATTAAGTACCACTTACACACAAATTGTTATATTGTCCACCAATATAATCGGCTCACACCAGTACGCAGGCCCAAGCACCGGATGCTCAGCCAAAGCTAGCTGTTACCAGCCATTTGATTGGCTTATTTTTGCCAAAGGTTTCCATTGTCAACCAATAGCAATACGCGTTACATGGTCAATTTGGCGTTATTATCGTTCCGAAACATTGCGGCTAGCTTTAAGATGGCGTATAAATATTTAACCGGGGATGTTTTACATGGATTTGATAAATATAAAGTGAGTACCGTTATTAAAAGTACAGGTGGTGGCAACGTTTTACTGTTATTAGGTAACAGTATTATAGAGGGGTCTAGTTTTATTCCAGAAGCATGATCTGTAGATGTCTAGAGACTATTTATTATTATTATAATAACGATATTCCATTAATCGGCATTATGATTATCATTATAATTATAATAATAATAGATCTAATATTAATTAACTGATTACATCTAAGCATTAGAGTCAATAATAGACTATATGATTATATGTTCAACATAATAATTTAATTATTAAACACAATACCCTTGAATACGTGGATATTAGACTAGATGATAGATCTAAGACTAAGTACTAGGTCTAATCCCAAACAATGTAAATGTAAGATTAGATTACTTACATTTAATTTTTTTAAATTATGCTTAGTAGTTAATTATTTTGCGTTCGCCCTCGGTAAAAAAAGACTATTCGGTCTTTATTGCTATTCGCCCTTGTTGTGAGCAGGTCCCCCTTGTCTGGCAAGGCCACTGCAAACTATGTCGCCATACTCTAGCATGTTGTATAACAGTTCAGCCTTCACTATCTGTCACCACAGTCATTTTAGACTTTGAGGCTGCACTCTGGCGTGCTATCCTTTAAGTGATCCCTGACGTGAGGATCCGAGGCTGGCATTTTTGTTCGGCCTTGCTGTCCCAATACCCCACTCACTGCACCAACTGCTTGATTACATTTCGAACACATGGGTATAAAGCACCATTTGGCCTCCAGCATGCTGGTCTGTGTTTAACCGCAGCATCGAAACAAATAATGACTGTGAAGGTTGGCACCGACAACTGAACTCCCAAATCCACTGACACAACTTGCCATTCTACTAGCTAGTTAACTGGCTCCACGAAGAGCTTTGTGGATGTGCAAGCACAAGCACAGTTGATTGCTGAGGAAAAATTGAAGTGGGTGCAATGCTTAAAATATAAAAATCAGGAAACAAAGATCTTTGCATTGTGGAAAGATTATGTTGTGAGAAAATTAGATGGAAAGGAGCTACTCTGTGAGGTCAGCAAGATATACAAACTGTGCCTACGGACTTAAAGGGACAGTCCACCCTCAGAAAATATTTTTAAAATATGTAATGCTTAGAACAGTAACCAAAAATTCCACAATAATAATCACAGCATATACCTGATATAGATATAGGGAAATAATCCAAATTACTGGAGGGCCTCCATTACGACTTCACCAGAAGCCAGATTCGAAGGCGGGAAGGAGCAAACCGAAATACTCTGATGTCACATTGGCGATCTGTATACTGACATGGATTATAGGTTCTCTTGAGCATTAATATCTGAGCCATTTTGAATCATCTTCCCCTTGTCAGTTTCCTTCTTGCTCAAAGTGATATGGTTGTATGTCATTCATGAAGTAATTTTAACAACACAGTTGCATTATGTTCCTGAATAATTCTTTGCTCATACTTGTTTACATGCTGTTGTATGGGCTCTACAGACTTCAGGTCAACTGGATGCGTTGACCCGGATGCGTTGAAGTGACGTCAGCATTCAGGAGCTTCCGTTATTGATCTAGCTTCAAAAAGGCGGTGCCCACAGGCCATTAAAAGTCGATTAATTACCACTGGATTATTTAATATGATCGTTTACACATTTTGACATTATTTATGATATTTGTGAGTATAGCTGTATTAATTGTCAAAATGTTTTCTGAGGGTGGACTATCCCTTCAAGCTGCTATATTTGGCTGCTCTTGCAAATTAAAATGTTTTTGGTAATAAATTGTATTTTGACTATTTGTTAATACATTGTATTTGCACTATTTGGTAATAACTTATATTTTAACTAACTGAGGGCTAATAAAATCAAGGCTAATAGTTCCCAACAGCAAATATAAAACGGGGCAAATAGTCCAGTTCCCATTATATTTGGTAATTATTATAAATTTAATAGACCAATGCAGACAGTTAAGCTTTAAGGTGTCTGTCCATAAAATTATAAATTACAACATGTTATCACACGTATCTACATGTATAAGATAATTCTCTTGATTAGATCTATAAACTGTCGGTTTTGTTTAGATATTCATAAGCATATTCTTGATATTGGTGAGAAACCTGACACTCAAAACAGTTTTGGGGCATGACCTGAATTTTTAAAAAGCACTGGTGTTAAAGGAACAGTTCACACTCAGATAATATGATTTAAATGTGTAGCGCTTATAAATGTAACCCGAATCCCACATTAATAATCACAAACTCTACCTGATATCATAGATAGCTTATAAGGAAATAATCCTAATTACTGGAGGGTAGCCACTACAGCTTCCTTGAATGCCAGATTGTATGGTGGGAAGAAGAAAAGTCATATGCTCTGACATCAATGAGCACAAGGATCTTCTAGCCATATCCATTCATATGAAATCAGGTAACAGATCCTCTAGCTTGGCCATCCTCATTAACCTATCTGCCTCTGGTTCAACTTACTCTTACTAACTAATGCAGTGATTGGTTCACTTAAATAAAGCTGACAGCTTGGTAGATGCTTCACGTTACAAAACAATCTTCATAAGGAATTTTACTATTTTGTTTTCTTTAACCATTTCATTAAGTATTTAACATTTCAGGGTGTCTTGACCAACTATATTTTAATATATAGGTTTTTGTTATGCAGTTATATACTTGGATGATGAATGAATTTGAATTATCCTCCCAGTCCCCATTGGGACATAAGGCTACAACAACAATGTTCTTCCCCAGGGTCTTGTCCTCTTTTGGCCAGATGTCTGGCTCAAAACCACTATGGGAGCCCTTGTGGTAGTTGTAATCATTATAGTAGTTTCAATATTGGGCTTGTTTTTATGGGTGGGGGTTGTTAGCCCCATGCCCAGCATGGCTGACCAGGTGCTCGGTTTTGTCCCTCCTCTGAGACCTGCCCTGCTTAGTTAAACCTGGCAGGGGCTTAAGCCCCATGCCGGTATAGCTTCCAGAGTCCTTGAGACATACAAGCCCCCTCATCATCAACAAGATACCAACACAAAAGGGGATACTTGACTGATACTTGTTTATATTGTTATAACTGAGTCATAGTCTCTTGCGTAGTCTCTTGAAAATTTTAATTCCGTTCTAAAAACACGCCTAGAAGTTCAAGGTTGCTTTCACAGATAAATAATAATTATCTTTTAAATCTGTTTATATAGGATTTTGACAGACATATTATTTGGGGTATTATTATATTACATATTATTTGTACAGCACCTTTGAATGGCTTCTGGTAGTAAGATTGCTTTATTAAATATGCATTATCATCATTATCATTATCACCGTACTTACAACTTATGCATAGCAACATCTGACTTGATGAGCATCCAACCTGTTTCTGGCTTCAAAATGGCAGCACCCACAGATTAATTATAGTTGATTTATAAATACTTTGAATTGGAATTTTATGTGGTTGATCATGTTCATATTTTGACATCATTTATATTATAACTAGTGCAAACATATTTTGTGTTTGTCGTGAAAATTTGAAATGAATGTGAACTGTCCCTTTAGCTTTCATGGATATTTGATGTTTTACTGCCACTTTTGTGCACAATTAATATAGGCTAAATGGACAAGTGACCTCCAAAAGTTAACTTTCATGGAACACAGTAACAGTAATTAATACTAGATGAATAGTAATCCATATACTGATGTAGACTTAATATATCATGAGACATAATACTGACCATTCTATTAAAGCATGTTGAAATGGATCATATAATATATTAATCTTGAATCCTCTGCAAAAATAATAATTAGACTAAAGGGAAGACAGAATATAATAATTTTATTCTTACATCATGTAAAACTGTACAAAGCTTGAGTGTATTTATTAGATCAATTTGGGACAAGATCTAAACATCTGAGCATTGAAACAATAGCAGAGAGGTAAATTGTTTATTGACAACAGTCAAACTTCTTAAACTGAGAGTAGTACCATTTCTGGTTATTTAGTTGTTGACATATCAGTTGGTCTAGCCTCACCTCTTAGGAAAGAAATTAACAGACAAGATCAACCAATTGTCAATCAGATTAAGTAGGGTCATTCTGATGGGAGCTCACACCTGTGTTTGTGGGATTTGTTTTCCTATGGACACAGGCTAAGCATCATACCTACTCACCACTATGTTTAGTCATTCAACAGATGACACTGTAATTCTATAATGTCTTGTATAAAATCACACACATACATTTATGTAAATGTTGCTGGTTTATGGCCACAATTGTGCACATTGTGATTAGAGGCCATGAGAAACCTCCAAAAGTAATGAGGTATGGTGAAATATGAAATACCCATAAAACATAACCCAGAAAGGGTTTGAACTGAGATGCTATAGCTCTGTGGACAGCTGCACTACCAGTTCTGCCAAGGAGACACCCCTCACACTTACAGATTTACATTAATAAATATCCCATGTTAATAAAGTAATTATTGTCTTAATATTTACCAGATAAATATATTCACACAACCATTTAGAAAGATGCTTCTTGAGATGACCCGTGAATTATTTTTCATACTGTTTAAAGGTTTTTGTTAAAAAGTGAATTTTTTATTTTTTGATGTTTGTATTATTTGTAACAGAAAATCCTGCAACTGATTTTGTTTCAGCTGATCTTGAGAATAAGTATTAGTGAAAAATTATTAACCTACAATAGCCCATATCCATAATATGAATCTCAGCTTCAATATTAACTGCAACTATTTTTTTAACTTGATACATATGTTATGTCATGTTACATGTATGGAAAAGATAACAAAACTGAAAAATTTGTTGTTTACTAGTTCTTTGATATTACTGCACCACTCTAGCTATGTGGTTTCTCGGTCAGAATACAATGCATGCCAGGAATGAGAGAAAAAGAAGTGGCACATTTATTGATCAAATTCCATAGTTGTACATTTGGTCACATTTTGTAGATAATCTTGTTGGCCGAGCCAGATAAACACTGCCTCCGGCCATCAGTTGAATTCTTAGTTGCAAGTGTAGTATAATGTGTGTGTGTATGGAACCAAACAGACTAATTAATATTTGCCATATACACAATCTGGTACATATATATATAACAAATTAAAATAAATATTAAATTATCCATTTTGACTGACGTTACGATTTCAGAGACATATGATATAGTCCTTTTCTTGACAAGTTAATCAACGCTGATCCTTGTGTTTATCTGTCCAAGACCCTAGGCCCTTATATTACTCTAAGGACATTAACAATATATCCTTAAAAATAGAATATTGTTACTAAGAAACTAATGTAAATGTGCGTGACTGATGTTACAGTTTGACTACATGTTGATTTACTGCACAGTTAATCTGTATCAGTCAGCCAAATACTTTTAACAATCACTCTGGTAAACCGGGGAATTCGTAAAGCCCTCTTGCATTGATAAAAATTAGGTCTGCTAGTTTTTGTTTAATTTTATCCCTCGTGTAGAAGATTTTGTCTTCCTCCTTTGGAATTTTCCAGTATCCTCCTAACTTAGCCATGGTGGTAACCTCATAGCTATTTCTTTACTGTGACTGAACTTCACCGGGGTACAGTTCGCCACCATATACAACAACACACCAGTCCTTCACTGTTAGGTCAAAGGCTTCATCATGCATCCCAGAGGCATTAACTTCATATGTCTCTTCCTCATTACTTCCAGTTCCAGATACATCTTTGCTCAATGCATAAGCTACAGTTGCACTATTTGTGACATGTAAATGATGAACTGCCAATATGCCTTCAGTGGCATGAGCATCACTGAAAACCTGGTCAAGATTGAGGGTCATATTCCTCCAAGTAATATCTGCAACTGACATCTCGAAGACCTCAACTTTTGATTCAAGTGCATTGCAGGCCAGCACAAATGATGCTGTATCATTTCCTGGTCTTCACAGCTGTCCATACTTAATGTTTGACAGAACCACCTGTTCCATCAATAGTACCCTTTCCATGTGAAGTTGCAAAGAAGTTCCACAAAGTGCAGCAGTAAATAGACTCATTTGTTGCTGTTTCCAATGAGTACTTTGTGTTTCGACTTGGTAAACACAGGTATAGTTTTGAGTAGTCAACTTGCAGGAGAGCCTTTGAAGCATCAATATCAGATGTTGTAGCTGCTTCCCTTTTCTTTGAAGTACTTGGCTGCTTGCTGCCGCTTTATATACCAGAGTACCAAGAACAACCCATAATCAACTTTATTTGGTCTGATTAATAATCGTGACTGACGTTACACATTTTGGACCCTCAACGTTTCTTACAAATACAACTGGGAGGGTCTTGCTGATAATTAATCTATTGTTGCTTGTATCTAGTAGAAGAAAACTGAAAGGCAGTTTAAAATTTCAAAAGAAACTTTTACAGCACTAACAAATAGTTGTTTTTGTGACTGACATTACGTATTTGATGTACACATTATTGGTAAAGTTTTATGATGAAAAGTTCAAGGATCTGTTTCTTAAGGTTTGGGATATAATTAGATGAAGGTTTTAATCAACCATAAATATCTTGAATTTGTCTTCCCACCTATAATGCAGGGCAGGTGGGAAATCCTTTTAATGTTGTAACTTTTTATGCCTGTTTAGTCGTATGTTATTCTGTTGCTCAAAAAAAAAATTCACAGAACTATATAAACTAAACTCTGTGAATCCATGATGTTCAAGACTTTAGCAAACCATCCCAATGGTGTTTTCTTTAAATAGTATTACTTTCAATTTTTTCCCGGTGTCCTACTCATTATGGAATCACCCTTAGGCATTACTAGCATACCTTTTTGTATATGAATGATTTTTGTTTTATATATAAAATTACACTAGTTAATATATTGAAGAGAATTCTGTGATGACTAATACATTAAATAAATAATGCATGCATACAGACACACACATTATGTGTGTGGTCCATTGTGACTTTACTTTCTGCAGATTTTTCTGTGACTTTTCCTAGAATTTCTTAGAACAGATGTACACATGTGATATCTTAGCTGCAGTAATTACTCCATTTCATTGACTGTAGCCAGAATAGGATACTGACACACACACACACACACAGAATTTGCTGATTAATGTTTTTTAGCACCCATATGGCCAAGCAACAACATTCTCTACTGGCAGCAGGTTAAAAGAGGCAGGGAAATTTGTCAGTGATTAAATGTAGTGTATCACCCTTTCTACTCTACTGTATTCAAGGTATGATAATGTTAACACTCTGGGGGGTGATATGATTGGAATGCACCATTGCCTGACTAACAGTCATCATACCTCAACTGCCTACTTACAGTGCTCCAACTAACTAACTGCAGTGTCTCATTTCAGTTCATTCTCCAGACAAAGTTTCCAGTTTTAAGGTTATTGGTATAATCGTTTTTTAAATAATACTGAATTCATTCTCACTTTTATTTGAAAAAATCAAATCTTCACCATTAAAACTGGAAACTTTGTATGTGGAATAATCACATGAGTAGGCATTATTATATAGATGTTATTGAATGTCACATTTCAGACAGATTACTGCACCAAAGTAATGTTCAATCCTACACTAAACAGATAGTGTTTTTTTATGGTTTCAGATTTTAGAGATGATTGTTTCACCAGTGTATGTATTGGCCTGTATTGCCTGTTCTTTCTCTCATCATGATTGGCTTTTCTAATTAAGATTGCATCCAATTCCAACAAATCTGCCATGTCTATGGCAGTAATGTTATATTAATAGTGTGCTCCACACTATTAGTAATATATTGGGGATAATTACTAATGACCATTAACTGGTGGGTTTTTTTCAGTTGTCGAAAAGTGGTTTATTGTGGAATAAATATACATATGTTTAGAGATCAGTAAACACACAATTCAATTAATTATTTATTATAAGTACACAATGACAGTACAGTTGATTAAAATAAATATGGTATTGTGTTGATAATATTATCACTTGAACTGTTCTGATGCAAAAACTAAACCTATTATTTTCTGTTTGATTTCAGTACAATGCTGTTGATACTAGCCCGATTAGTAGATACATAACACATCCCTTCTGGAATTGGATTGTTCAGGTAAGTACCATGTTTAAATATACATAACCTCATATTAAAATATATTTAGTTTTTATGTGCTTACTGGTATGTGGTATTTTCATTTTGAAAAGGTGGCAACATTTCATGACTGGGAGCATCTTGATTTTGTTTCATTCCATATATGTCTTGGAAGTTTTCAACAGCAAATTACTTCACTGTTTGATTTGGTTATTGTGCAGTAGTACATAGTTAAGTATTTTGGTGTATGGAATAATGGTTTTATGTTTTGACATAATTCTTTTTCAGTTTTATCCGAAGTGGATTGCTCCAAATGTTCTGACATTAGCAGGCTTCCTCCTATATGTCCTGATGTGGCTGGTTTTAACTTGTTATGATAATGATTTCAATGCAGCAGATCAGACAAATTATTCAGTTCCTAGATGGGCTTGGCTACTAGCTGCCTGGTGTATGTTCTGGGCACACACATTAGGTATTTACCATCCATCAGCTGTGAGCATTGTTCGCTGTGTGTGTATGTTTTTTCACAACCATGTACATGTATGGATGCATCCCCATCCCACACACTCTGACTAAAATAAACTTTAAAACACTTGCGTTCATACATTCCTGCATAAATATGCATCTGTATGCCTATCATGAAATCCATTCTGTATCTGTGGAAAAGGATATTTATAAAGTATTATCTTTTATTGCAGATGGTACTGATGGAAAGCAAGCAAGAAGGACAAAAACATCAGGACCTCTTGGCGAGATGTTTGATCATGGTCTAGACAGCTGGGCTACTCACTTCATGCCAGTTTGTCTCTACTCAGTATTTGACAGAGGTGAATTTGGCATCCCAGCTGAGAGGGCATTTGCTTTGATTGTTTGTGTGTGGGCAGCATTTATTGTAACCCACTGGGAGAAATATAATACAGGCGTGTTATACTTGCCATGGGGTTATGACATAAGCCAGATTGTGAGTGGTAAAACTGTCTTTCTTAACTTATTGTTGATTCCATGCATACAGACTACTGACAAAGAATCACTCTGATGATTGCTTTATTATTTCATCAATAAAGTACATTTATTTGTTGCAGTCAATGGTAGCAGTGTTTCTGTTCACGTTTATATTTGGAGTTCATATTTACAAGATTACCATACCTATCATTGGCTTGACTCCTGCAGAACTATCTGAAATGGGTATACATTGTAAGTATGCTATTTATACATTGAAGATGTGAAATGTTATAACCAATATTTCGCCAGAAACCTAATTTTTTTACATATTCTACCACTGTTACATTACTTGCATAGATAAAAAGATTATTCATCCTTAGTTTGTGACAGTACTGTTACTTCAGTAGCGTGATAAATATTTGTGTTATAGAAGTTATTTTTCTATTTTGATTTTTGTAGTCTTAACATGGGCCTTTTCGGTGCCTGTGAGTTTGTGGAATGTATATTGGTAAGTACAATATGTCTTTTCTTGTGCTGTATGTTAGGATGTATGTGTGTGTGTTTGCGATGCGATGGGATGCAAAGCCCTATGACATCAATTAATTTGTGCATAAATAAACTGATACATCCATAAATCTACATGGTTGGTACATCTTGGTGACTCATCAGTTTGTGGATCCCAGATCAGCAGCTTTTTGTAATTATTGAATATATTTATACATGCCAACCCATCGAAAAGTTGGACATGCGTCTTAGGTGATCCAGTTATTTTTTATTTGAACCTTTCAGTTCATATCGAGACAAAACTGGAAGGAACCGGAGTTTTTATGAGTCAATCAGACCAGTGATACCATTCCTGCTGCATCTTGGATTAACTTACTTTTGGATTTCAACGTCTTCATATGACATTCTTCGCAAACATCCCAGGCTCTTCTTCTTTGCAGTTGGTACTGTATTTTCAAACTATGCTGTAAGTATGTTTCATGGCTACTTTTCTTTGAATGTGTGTGTGTGTGTGTGTGTGTGTGAAAGCATCAGCATTTAATAAGAATATTAAGTCGATTTATTTTGGTAAGCTAGTGTTAATGTATTGTCTTTTTTAAATAGTGTCGACTCATTGTGAGTGGAATGAGCAACACACGATGCCAGACATTCAACTGGTTGCTGATGCCACTGATGGCTATTGTTTTTGGTGTCTGTGCCACCAATCTTGGTGTTACTGAGTATTACTTGTTATGGGCATTCACAATATTTGCGACAGCTGCTCATATTCATTATGGTATCTGTGTGGTAAGTAATCATTTTGTTTTGCATCATTTAATATGAACATCTCTGTTTCTGTTGAGCAATTCAGTTAATGAAAGAATGAAACAGAAATTCATAAGATCTTGATGTAAATGAAGTAGCTTGAGAGGTTTAGCCATGCAGCCATGTTTTGCATGGCTAGTTTTCTATAAACACGGCCAGTTTAACCATGAACAGCCTAGTGTTTAATATTGAACCCATGCACACGTAGTATTTCTGCACACCCTGTTCTTGTTTTTTGTACACCCAAAACTTTTCTGGCTAAGCCTTTGAGTAGCAGTTTATAGATTTGAAATGGTTAGAAGAGAATTGCTCATTTAAAGTATCTTTGATGATCTACACTTGATCATGTAAAACACTTGATAATACTGATCCTTGTTTTGCAGGTGCAGCAGTTAGCAGAACATCTCAACATCTATGTGTTTTCTGTAAAGAAACCAGCCAAAACAGATTAACTTGAACAGTATGCTTTCCTTAACAGAACAAAATAATTGCAAAAAATGGTCATATATGACAAAACTAACCTACTGTGTGCCAAGAAAGTTTTTTTTATTATAATTTGACCATTTTTCTAGGAAAGCTAAAGAATATTAATAATTATGTTAAGTATTCCCTAAAATTGTGTACTTCTATAGAACTGTTCGAAATCATTTCAACTGAAAAATATACTCTGGCATTATTTATTGCAATTTGCAGATTAACTAAACATTATATAGGTAATATTTCTACTATTTCTATGGAGCAACATTGATGTAATGATAGCAACATACACAAGTACTGTAGCTAAAGATGTAATTGTGTATCATTAAGCTTCACAACTGGGTTGATATGTGCTAGTCCTGATCTTCAACAATGGTGTGTGTGTGTGTGTGTGTGTGTGTGTGAACATTTATTTTATACCGTGCAATGAAATTGCTGTACATTCACAAATTGCCTTTGAGAGTTCCATTTGATTTTACTTCTTAGGAGTTATTTTAACAAAACCTGCAAAATACAGAACAAACTTTATAATTGAGTTATGCATCACAAAGATACTACCATTTATCTTAATGGATTACACATTTGTTTGCACCATTTTAAAGCTATTTGTGATGCACAAACAAACTTGTTTGTAGTCGGTGCAGTTTTACCATCCACTCGCATAAAAGTACATGATTTTGTGTAGAATAGCTAGATCTTGTGAATAGATTCGTTGGTATTTAATTTTCTTGCCAATTTTAGTTTAGCCCATTTTTACGGCATGTTTTACTGCCACCTCAATCAGCTCCTATCAGTATTTACTTTCATCATCTGTGTGCTGGAAGTAATGGTAGTGATGATGATGATGATTAGATTTATTTAACATACATTGTCAGATTCACACAGATGGTGTGGACATAAATCGGTGGACATTCTAAGTTCATTTCGTTGCAATGCTTTTAGTGAAATATTTTAACTCTAGATTGTCATAGCTAAGGTATAAAATATGGTTAACTGTACTATCATAGGTTGTGTTTTGTTTTGTATTGATCTGGTCAAATATTGTGCAGTGTTTCAATTAATAAATTCTAAGTCATGCTCAAGTATAATGTTTTGTGTATGTGTTAAGAAAAACTTCCAAATATTAAAGCACAGGCAAAATGAAATTCCGACAGCATTAAAAAAAAAGAGTATAGTGATGTGTAAAGATTATCTCAACAGAAAACGAGATATTGTTCTTAGAAATAAGTTTTTATTTCATTTATCACGAATTACTGGATATACAACTCGTACTTCAATTAACAGAGGTTTTACGATCATTTGGATGTATAAATTAAGATGCTTTACACTATTGGCTAGTATAGTAGGAAAACTACTTTAGTGAAATATAAAACATAAGAGATGTTCAGTAACAAATAGTGATTACATTATGTGACATGTATGTATGTACGTACCCAGTATGTAAGATGAAACTTATTTTATAATTGAAATTAACTCACTTTTTATATATATATAAAACATACTCCCCTATGTTTTCTTCTCAACAAAACAAACTCCATTTTGAATCAGCAAATAAATTGGGACTTTTAACATTTGTTTTCATGGGTCATCTTGTTACCAAAATAAGCAGCCATGTCATGAGGGGGGCATGTCAGTGGGAAGTCGGCAGTGAACATTATAAACCTTAAAACATAGCTGATCTCAAACAGTGACAAGTTGATGAAAAGTTTTGAACATTTAATAATATATCACAAAAGCACGGCTAATAATGAGCATTTCTCACTTCCATTCTAATCAACTATGGTCTGTTTCAGCTCTACTATCATACTCAATGGGATCTTTTGATTTAATTATAAGAAATGAAACCAAACAATTATATTAGTTATTGATATATGGGCTACACACTAAAACTGATGCACATTTTGAATGTTAATGCCCAGAGTAATGCACTGTGAATATTGATTTTCTTCACGTAAAGTAGTCTTGATGCTGAACTATAATATTGTTGGCAGCTGATCAAATCATGCATGACAAAATATAAAAACAACACCTTACCAGTCTGCTAAATTAATAATGTTCTTATCTTAAAGATAACACAAAGTAAACCTATGAATGAAAACTTTTTATTGGTATACCTTCTATTTACATTCATACCATCTCACCACAGTTAGTTATTGTTACTGTTTGTGTTGGTTTTCCTGACTTTGTTCCTATAGCCTGTCAAGAAAAGTAAACATTTTAAACAATTAGTTTATGAAAGGTAAATTATGATAGCAGACTTAAAACCATTTAATACATTTACAAAGTGTAATATTAAGCACCATTTAATAATTGAGTTTTAAAAAGTAATACAATAGTAATACATTTTAAAATTATAATCTATGTCCTAAACGCTGAGTAATTATATGAAATGCCTAAAGAATACCAACAAGTTTTTATTACAGAGCAATTTTTAGAGGAATAAATATGTACGAAATGTGTCGGTGAAACCATTTAAACAGATGTTTTCCCTGTCAATCAGGATTTAATTATGTAAGTATATTTTTATGTCTGTATGCAAATTCAGGATAAGGGGAAATTTCTAAATATCATGCTATTATGGACATCAAAAACCACTGAATGACACTCATATGATATAAGAAAATAAAGTGTTGAGGAAAACACTAATATAAATAGGAGACCATGAAATAAAAACTGAAAGAAAATTTACAATGGTGCTACCCATAAATGACATCACGTTTAACAAATGTTGTTGGTCTTCATGAACAGTTAAAAAGTGTAAAATCTATTTGGAGTGTTGGTATGGATGAATGAATGCCATATTAGCACAATTTAGGCCATTCAGAGTCCTAGAGTGTATTTGGAGTGTTGGGATGGTTAGATAAATGTTTAATGATACATTGGCACAATTTAGGTCATTCAGAGTCCTAGAGTGTATTTGGAGTGTTGGGATGGTTGGATAAATGTTGTTTACTGACACATTGGCACAATTTAGGCCAGTCAGTGTCCTAGAATGTATTTGGAGTGTTGGGATGGTTGGATAAATGTTGTTTAATGACACATTGGCACAATTTAGACCATTCAGTGTCCTAGAGTGTATTTGGAGTGTTGGGATGGTGGGTAAATGTTGTTTAATGACATACTGGCACAATTTAGGTCAGTCAGTGTCCTAGAGTGTATTTGGAGTGTTGGATAAGTGTTGTTTAATGACACATTGGCACAATTTAGGCCATTCAGTGTCCTAGAGTGCATTTGGAGTGTTGGGATGGTTGGATAAGTGTTGTTTAATGACACATTGGCACAATTTAGACCATTCAGTGTCCTAGAGTGTATTTGGAGTGTTGGGATGGTGGGTAAATGTTGTTTAATGACACACTGGCACAATTTAGGTCAGTCAGAGTCCTAGAGTGTATTTGGAGTGTTGGATAAGTGTTGTTTAATGACACATTGGCACAATTTAGGCCATTCAGTGTCCTAGAGTGCATTTGGAGTGTTGGGATGGTTGGATAAGTGTTGTTTAATGACACATTGGCACAATTTAGGCCATTCAGTGTCCTAGAGTGTATTTGGAGTGTTGGGATGGTGGGTAAATGTTGTTTAATGACACATAATTGGCATCAGTGTCCTAGAGTGTATTTGAGTGTTGGATTGTTATTTAATGACACATTGGCACAATTTAGACCATTCAGTGTCCTAGAGTGTATTGGAGTGTTGGGATGGTTGGATAAATGTTGTTTAATGACACATTGGCAGAATTTAGGCCATTCAGTGTCCTAGAGTGTATTTGGAGTGTTGGGATGGTTGGATAAATGTTGTTTAATGACACATTGGCACAATTTAGGCCATTCAGTGTCCTAGAACGTATTTGGAGTGTTGGGAAACATAAACACAAAGTTGAAGGAATTAATTTTTTTAATGTTAGCAGTTAGTTCATGGTAAAGGATAGATGTGTGTAAATATAGCTATATATGTTAAATATGGTATAAAAATCTCACTCGTAAAACAAATCAATATCTTATGAATGGCACCTTAAGATGCACGACCTTGTTACATACCTCCATCTTCCGAACTATATTCAGTCCTTCAATAACTTGCCCAAAAACGACATGTTTATCATCTAACCTGAAATTATTAAACAAATCTAAAGCATTCTGAAAATAAATTAAGACGATCACCACATGATTTCAATCACCCTGGATGCAATTCTTAAGACATAACAAATCATGAATAACAAGAAGGGATATGTTTAGTGGATACTGAATACGCCTGGGATATACATGTATAGCCAAGGGTTGACCCATAGCAAAACATCACATAAACACAGGTATGGGTTGGATTAGAACCCAGAACCTGGAGGTTTGCAGTACAATTGCCATAACAGGGCATCATCAGAGCAATAAAATCCTTAACAATACTAAACGATGACTCTACATTTTTACAATTTTATTAACTATTTAAACTAGAGCTAATTGTTCATTAATCCTGAATTACTTAGAAGGTACAGCATGTAACTCACCAGTCAGTTTTTTCTGTGCATATAAAAAATTGAGAACCATTTGTGTTTGGTCCACTGTTAGCCATTGAAAGGGTGCCTACAAAGACAAACAACAGTTAAAAATGTAATTTCACTAATATAAATGTATGCATGCTTGTGCATGCGTTTGTGTATTTTAAGATACATGCATATGATGACACTGGCTCAAAACAAAACACCTAAACATCATTTAAAGCCTATACCTCCATAATTCATCATAAACACACACCCTCCCCCACACACACATATATATATATATATATATATATATATATGTGTGTGTGTCTGGGCTACTCATCCCAACTAATCCCCTTTTGTATGTGACAAATGTGTCACATCCACAGGGAAGCAGTTGTATGTAGGCTATGTACAGACAGCAGGACCACATACAAAACAAAAAGTACTATTTGACACCACAGTTTACATTCAGCAGTAATTTGTTGTGGTTTAAAAGCAACCTATACATCAGAATATTTTGACATGACAGATGCTGAACATAGCTTCACTCTGGGTTCAAATAGCTAAAAACAATCATCCTACCTATATCAACCATACAGACAGAGGTCTAACAGGTCCAGCGACACAGGTTGTTGTATGATCAGGGTGAAAAGTTGTGGCTTTTATGAGCTCTCAGCACATCAACCAATATAACAGTCTCAGTTGAACACATGCCAAAATTGTGTCATATACACTATCTATATTTGTGGAAGCAGCGAAGTGACAAAACTAAAACCAAACTAGTCACACTGCGCAATAGATTATTACTGAACTAGAATGAAATATCACCTCAGTCCTGAGTAAATACTAAGATTTACTCAAACCTAACCCCAAATCCTTAAATGTTTACGTTCATCACTTAGTAAACACTCATCCACACCTAATAAAGTATCCCGAAGTATCCACAGTTTGATCCACATGATCTATTTGATCTATAATTTATAATACCTACTTTCAGCAGATTTGCAATACTGTGAAAGATATGTAGGGATTATGATGGTTATATATTCAACAATTTTCCTATATGATTGTAATCTAATTACTCATAATATTGAGAGAGAAAATTCTGTCCACAGATTAAAAGGCAAGGAGATGTTTGTTTGTCAAAGTAATACATGTCTCCAGGAGTATAAATTCATCAAAAGGATTGTATGAATTAATAGATTGTTTCACAAGACCACATAAAAGGACAACATTAAATATAGCAAAGCTGATACAGTAAAACATCTGTATCTAAATAGGTCTAATGTCTGGCATGGGCAAGGCATGTTTTAGAATACATAATATAAGTGGCACTGACTCAGAACATCAACACCTAAACATCCTTTAATTTGAAAGCCTATGCTTCCATAAATCTATACAAAAATAAATTTATACATAGTTCAACCTAAACATACAACCCCCACACATCTATACATACATAGACTTATATATATATATATATATATATATATATATATCTGGGCTATTCATTGTATGTGTGTGTGTGTGTGTAATTCACAGGTAATTATTGTAGTAAATAAGAAACACCAGTTACCTGGTTCTGTATGTTTCAGCACAAAGTTTTCATCATCAAATTTCCTTCCATATATTGACTTTCCTCCTGTACCATTATGATTGGTAAAATCTCCACCTTGACACATCTAATTAAGTGGTTCAGGTAAATTTTGTACAACAAATTTTCATCCTCCAAGTTCTCTTTAACAGCAAAACAATTACATTATAGTACATACTGAAAAGTGTTTAAAATATTATATGAAATATGTTTCACACACAGACACACTATAATCCAACAAACCTTCCCCAAATCTATCTTCTTAATTGTCAATAATATCATCCTTAATGAAACAGATACATAACATTAAATTATTATATTTCTTTACTAATCAAGAAAGGATACAAATTGAGGAATGATTCTGTGGAAAATACTTCCTTTGAAACCAAATCCCTTTTCATGAGTACACAAACAACGGAAATTCTCTGAAGAAAATTAAGTAGCAATTTAGGCGAGGAAATATATTTGTCAGTAATACAATCGAATTATTCAAATGAAAACGATGTTTAGAAATATAAAGTAAATAAAATTTTAAGCAGCCTGTGAAAATCATGTAATTATTTGTTACTAAATCATAATATATAGTGATTAACCAATACTTTTCTTAAAGTAGTAAAGCCCAACTCAGTTATATGAGAGAAGGCAAGGCAACTACCACATTCACTAACCTGCAGTCAGTGGAACAACATCATTCCTGAGCTGAATAATTATCCTACCAGCATCCTTGTTGCCAATTTTGATATCAAAAAACACCTGACTGTTTGTTTTCTGTCTCTTGCTGTTAGCATCCTAGCATAGTGACATAAATGACACATTAGCTTATACAATTTGTAACACAATAATTACCCGATGTCAGTTATAGATGTCACTCATCATCATCATCAGCAACAACAACAGTACAATACAGTGTTTACTGTACACAGAATATGCAATGATAACATAACCACAGCAATAGTAATAATGCGTGAATGACAAATATTGCCACAGCTGAGGAGCAAATCCTGTTCTGACTAAAATATCATTCAGTTGAGTCATTTAGTATCAGCATTAGTCACATCTGGGACATTTAGCAGAGGGGTGACACCCTAGGAAAACATCCCACAAAATCAGGTACGAGTCGGATTTGAAAGCACAACCTAGATGTTTTCAACACAGTGCTCTTACCACTGTGCTAATGAAGTACCCCCTCTCTCTCTCTGAGTCTGGGCGCCTCCATGGTCTAACGGTAGTGTGTTGGACCACAGATCACTACCACCAGTGTTCGAATCTCAGCGTGGGCATATCTGAAATTTGATTCATCTTTGACTTTGCTTCATTACCCTCGGAGGTCGCTCGGCCCATTTAGCCTAGCATGTGCACAAGTGGCCGTAAAACATCAATCATCATCATCTCTTTTTGAGTCTCTCTCTCTCACACTATGACCATGAGGAAGGAATATCATACCTTAACTGAGACTGCAACAGAAACTGGTTGTTTCTGTTCGAAAAGGTAAATGTTACTATTTTATGGGTAGTTTTGTGCATACAGTAGGCGAAATGGGCCAAGTGACCTTTAAAGGTAATGAGGAGAAGTGAAAGATGAAACACCCTTCAGACATAACCCAACCAGTGTTCAAACGTAGATGGTAGAATTTTGTGTCTAACCAGAATACCAGTAAGGTCATATATGGTCTGAGACACCCTGTTTTTGAGCATATTTATGAGTGCTTTATCTTCCTGAATGATGTTGTTATTACTACACCCCGGTGATATAATATAACAGTCTTCCACAGTATGAAAATATATCCTTATACGAGTTTTACTTCTACCAGATAGACTAGGACTCCCTTAATTTGTGGTTCATTAGCCTGTGGCTCCACTTTATTTGTTGTTAGTTCTTCACTCTCCATATAACTACTGGCATAATATTATCTATTTACACCATGACATGATGCCAATATATGCTAACTATTCAGCATTTCATGCATTATTTTGGACACCATTGCTATGCATCTGCAATTAAGGATTTTCCAACCTGTCATGTTGTGTGCAGCCATCACACACCGGAACAATATCATTTAATTAAGATGTTTTGTGAACCATGATCAGGAAGATGATATCTTATCACTGATTTGATACCAGTCAGTGGGCAATCCCTATGAGCCAGGTGTACATGATCTGATTAGAATATTGAAAACACCTGATATATTACGCAGACTTACATGAGAAAACTTGATACCAAGAAGATATGTATATGCCATGATATTAATTGATCTCAGCAAAGGTCATATACCAGTAAATCCCAGTTAATACCAGAAGACTTTGCCTGAACTTTTATATCAGTGTAAAATGGAATCTCTAAAAACTTATATCATACTGGAAATCATTCATCGGAGAAGAGTGACAAATCCATATATTGTAGGCCAAAAACCATGTCAACAAAGCCATTGTTACAATCATTAAATCTTGTCTAACACAAACACATTTAATGGCTTTGTCAACACTAATAATTATCCAATCAAGCATATTTTTATACGTGTCTAGTATCAATAATCTTTTCATTTTTTTTCTTTTCAGCAACCATCTGTGCAGCTGTAACATTGTTTTCATTATCCTAGCCCTGACTCATGTTAAAAAAAGCAGAGCAAATATCATGCATTACTAATAAATTGGCAGGTTACTTACTACCTGATGCTACTGCTAACATATATATATATATTTAACCACAATTATGAATAAAAAGAAAAAAACATCACCATTCCCCATGTGAAGATAGGACAATCACTTGCGGACTTCAGCTCAATAAGGCAAAATTTCATGTTCAGTCAAAAACTGATTTATGATTAGTTATTAATACTTGTCATGAATATTTTGTATTGAAAGCTCTCATTTTTATCCTTTTTTTTCAAACTATGAAAACTAAATTTAAATTTTGGAACAAGCAGTGGGCTGAAAGTTTCTATCAATTTAAAATGCCTAGTACACAAATACGTAAAAAAGATTAATATCCTTAAATTGACACTTTTCTTTCACTGATAACAGATGCATTAAACTTGGTGTCTAATCCTCTTGTCATCTATAAAACTCAACACAAATCCATAAGAAAGACCTGGCATTTCACTAATAAATGGGTCTAAATGCTTGAATATGCATGGTTTAATAGTGTCCTGGTATTATTTAACATCTGAGTGGACTGTATGTATTTCTATGTGTATATGTGTGTCTTTCCCCAACACCAATTGTGAGACAGCAATATGGAAATATAACACCAGATTTCTCTGTGTTTGGTGGCTGCAAGAATATTCTTTCATCTTTTTTATTCTTTCTTTGTAAAACATTTCTGGGATCATATAACATGGTAAATCACCCATGAATTAATTTAAGTACCGTAAAAAATACAAAGGCCAGCCAGTATCACTGAAAAGAAACTTTTTTAAATGGATTGAAATAATGTACATAGTACAGTCAAGTCTGTCTCCTTGCTGTGAAAACAAAAAGGTTATGACAATATATAATATAATTTAAATGCCTCCTTCTCTTTCAGTATTTAATTAAGAACATATTATCAAATTTAAATCTATTTTAAGAAAACCAGTTTAATATTTTCCATCTCCGAACATTCATGATGAATGGGAGCAAGATACTGAACTATATTCTGAATTCTGAATACTGTATTCTCATATTGGCTACATACTGATTCTGTGTCTTCTGCTGGTCGTTTTGTTCCTGTGTCATCTGCTTCTATAGATTTGTCAGTTTTTGAATTTAAAGTGGCACCAGCATGTTCCTGAAGCCATGAATCCTCTGACCACACTTTATAACAAAACAATAATAACAGCAGTTGTATAGTACTTTCTTCAATATTATCCAATCATGACATGGTAGATAATTGTCTCGTTTTAGCATACATAATTCAATAATTATGCAAACAATTAAATATATAACTTTTAATATTCTGAATTGTTGCAGAGAATTTAGCACTGATGCACAGAGATAGATCCTAGTAATGTTAGTTACCTGGTCTTGAAGATCCCTCTTTTATGGCATTTGGTTTGGCAAGATTTACTCGAATGGTTTTACCAAACAGCTCAGAATCATTCTAGAGTAATAACAGAAAGAAGTTATTTGACTTTCTATAGTTAGTTTGTATCTATCAAAGTCGCAAATATTCTAACACGAATATAGCTCATCAAGAATCAAAATGTTTCACTCTCCACACAGAACTACAACATCTATTTATACCACAACTATAGTGTATAAATTATTCATTGTTTTTTTTTAATGAAAAGAACAACTCACCATATTATCAATAGCTGCTGCTGCATCCTTGGAGGGGGGGGGAAACAATTAAACAGCTATATCTAACATCTTTTTTCATATAATAACCAACTTATGCTGCTCACTTTTATTATTCCATATTAATTTCAAGTGATCATTACAGAACTATATTCATGTAAAATATCTGTGATTTATTTATTTTAAAACAGTTACAAAAAGAAAACAATATGCAGACTTACCTCAGCTAATTCAAATTCGACAAAAGCAAATCCTCTGTGTTTTTCTGATAAAAAGAATGATAGTTGTAATAAATCATTCCATAAACAATAATGGACAGTTTAATTATGCATCAATAGAAAAGAACTGATTTATTGATATATTTTTCCATTTTTTTATGTTTAGATACTATATTTCTGCAAAAAAGCAAGTAGTCTACAATCCAGTGCCAGGATGTTCTGGTGAACCCAATTAAAGAACCAGATAATCTATCACTATTTATGATTGTTTTCCAAGATCCCCACAAGAGGCTCTTACAAAAACATTAATAAAAGACTTCACAATTTGGACAGTAGTCCTCTAAATAATTTCAGGGCCATCTTAAATTTATAATTTTTACTTAATATTATAGAAAGGACAATTATTAACCATCTAAACAAACAGTTATAAAACAATAATTTAATGAATCACAACAACATGTGTAAAGGAGTGGTACAGCACTAAATGAACTTCGATTCAAGCAAAATATTACATTATGATATCATCTGTCATTCTGAACGAGTCTGCTTCCAATAATGTGATTGTTTCCTGATTAAAAAAACACATTTGTTGTATCCGGTAAAGAGTCTGAATGATTGTGATTCTGGTCAGAACAATGTTCCCAGAGAAAATCAATTGATGGTGTTACATTTAAGCCTGTGTTTGTATTATAGTGCCCCACAATCTTTGGCCCTTTCCCCCTTTGTATGTACAATACACAGAACCCACTTGGAATCACTGCACAGTGCTATTACATGAAACATTACCTGTATGTGATACATAGGTAGATGTATCAGTGAATTCACACAATTTTATTTTGGAATGTAGCATTGCACATGTTGAACTATGGTTGACATCGTATCTTCTAAAATTGATTGATGAATAAATGGGTGTTATCTATTTGGCTTTAGCACATTATTGCATACCAGCAAATCTTAAGATTCACATGTTTTTAAGATATATACTATCAATCTTTCACTGTTTCAATTGTAGTGTGTTATTGTTAAATTGAATGCATTGTGTTACTGTTATTAAGACCAGATATGGGGTCAATTCTATTTTGTCAATTCCAATTCCACTTGGTCAATTCCACATCAAATTGATCAATTCCAATTCAATTTTAAAATAAGCAATTCCAAAATTACCCATCAATTCCAATTCCGGAATTGAACTGACTTAGGCCTGGTTAGGACATGTTATTAAACCTATATTACAGTGTTTTCCCTGGGTAAAAAGGAGCCCAAAGCGGTACAGGCGTGAATCCAATCATGGGAGTCTGCAGTCCTACCTATTGCTTCTGTATGCAAAGTAACACATGGCATGCAGTTTGCGATTTGTGTGATTCTATATAAAGTTTTCCAGTACATTTTCAGTCTTTTTGCCAAAGATTTTCATGCCAAGAACATGGCAATACAATAGAAATACAGAATGGATAGCAAAAAAAAACAACAACAGGTGTGCATGCATGTATGTGTCAGTTACTCTCCAAAACAGATTTATACATTATAAATGCAAACAAAATCTATAAAATTATTATTAAAACAATATTCTGTTGTTACATCTGTTCAAGAGAGTGGCATTTTAATTTGGTGAATTCTTGGTTTGATGAGATTTATGATTGTGTGTTATATTGTAAAACGGAAAATGCCGATTTTTTGCCATTTGCCAACTTAATATGATTGTCAACAGTATTCAGGAATATGCTGAAGATTGTCATGCCAATAACATGGCTAATCAGTCCAAATTGCAGCTTTCTCTGTTGGAAATGGAGTAACATAACTTGTTACTGATTGTTACTGGATATAAATTTATGCAATTAAAAAAATGCAATAAGCAAAGAAAACACCACTGGTGGGTGCATGACATAAACTGGAACTGGCTTCAATAACTAGCATACCATAATCTGGTCAAGGAAAAACAATCTGAATGGAAGAAATTCCAATAATAATTCAGGTTGACCAGAGAAACAGGTCCTCTTGACATCATAGTCTTGATTCCCAAATCCATTTTTTACGAAGTTGCCATACGAATGGCTACATGGAGTGATTCAGTTTGCCTGCATCCACATTGATACGAATTGCAGATTTTGTGGCATTTTATAACACTTGCTGACGATGAAACGTGAAATAAAAAATATTGCATTGCTGAGATAGTAACTATGCGACGATTTTGGCATATATGCTGCAAAATGGTGTAGAAAATCAGCAAGAAAAATCACTCATTATATAACAGGGGAAACCCTGCATTAATATTATTACTATTGTTAGTGTGTTAATATTTTTTCCCAGTATTGGATCTGAACATTGTACTTGACCTGATAAATCTTTCCCAAATCCTTTTTTTATGTTTTTGTTGAACATTTTATTTAATGTTAAGTATTGTGAATTTTATAACTTGAGTGAATCTTCCAGTAGCAGTGATTTCAATTGGAGAAAGAAAACACTAAAGCTTGCTATATGACAATGATAGTCTTTTAAATATTAGTGTTTTCAAAGCCAAAAATAGTCCTGGCGATCAGAGAAATTTAAATTCCACCAATCAAATCACCATAGAAAACTGACAAGCTAGTAGTACATGTTATTAAGTATAGAGCTCAAATACTTGAACCATGTCTACCGTAGCCAAGGATACTTTACTATTGCTATATAAAAATAATACATCAACTCTTGCAGCTAACACCTTCACAAATATTTATTAAGGTTTGAAACATCATTTACACTCCACTAATAGTAATAAGTGGTTACTGTTTCCTCTAACATATAAGCAAGACATAAAACATTTGAGTAAATCCTTAACTGAATAGCAAATGGCTACATAACCTCTAAGACTGAGGTTTGAATCTGAAGGATGTTTAATTTGAAATTGCTAGACCCAATTAGTCTATCACACATACAGAGAACTGATTGTGAACAACATATGATATTAATAGTAATAGCTTTTAAAAGTTTATTTATACTCAACAAATACTCTTTTCATACCAGTCTCATAGTCTAATGGTATCTGTATATCCAGCAAATCACCAAATGGTATGAACGCAGCATGCAGTATTTTTTCATCCACTTCCTCTGCCAACCCTCCTGAAAATTTATAAACCATGCAATGAGAAAATGCTAAAGGTCAACAATATATTAAATCCATAAACATCTTCCAGTTCTGCTTGCTATAGAAGCAATCTAAAATGAAAAGTATTTCTATTTAAATAATTTTAAAAGGCATTTGGTTTTTCAAATACATTCTTAAATACACAAAAATACCTTTCAAATATACCAACATGAGTTTTTCCTGGTCAAAGTTGATAACTGCATTGCATATATACTATTATGAAGCTATGGTTTTCTTTCTCATTACAGTAAAGTTGAATTAGTGATCACTTTAAATAGTTTAATGTATACTTTTCTCATGAATTGAATATTATTGGCAATATTCATAACTTGAGTGAGGGGAACCACTGTGGTGTAGTGGTAGCCTATTGGACTGGAGGTTGTTTCATCTTTGATTTCCCTTCATTACATTAGGAGGTCACTCGGCCTATTTAGGCTACCACTTGCACGAAAGTGGTAGTAAAACATAAATCATCATAACTTGAGTGATATCTGGTGGAAGTCTATATAATTGTTGTGGGCCACAATAAGCACTCTTGACCTCGAGCTGCTTATAAAGAATGACTGGCATAAGAAGTCTGTATCATATGGGAGGCCTACTGAGAAACTTTCTTGATATTTAACCCCTTTAAGAAATGGAATTGGAAATTTTGGAATTGGCATTGTAAAGTTTTATGTGGAATTGACTAAATGGAATTGTAGCTAGTAAAATTTAAATCTACTATCTGAACCAAATTTCCTACTAGCCCAACAAATTTCTTACTACACTGCCCTGAAATCAACGAAGAGGACCAGATCGTAAATTTATGCAATAAAGACAATAATTGTGTTGGTGGTTTTACTGATCTACACAATACAAGTATAAAATAATCAACAGTTCATAGTTTATCAAGTAATAAATTATTGTTAATGTCCACAATCTGGCCAGGAATCTTCTTCCTGTGGCCATTATTGGCAAAAAATGACCACTGTTGCTCATGTGCCGTAAAACCACATTCATTCCTGTGGCCATTGAGGTGACTATCACCATTACCAAATACCTGCCTGGCCCAACGGGGTATCCTGGAGATTTGTCAGATTCAATTTGAGCAATTCAATCTCAATTAACTGCATGCAAAGGTAACTTTTTGCATGTGACACAGGACATTTTCCTTTCATGACTATTGTAGTCCATTCGTGGAAATAAATTGTGCCAATGTGTGATATATTTGTGTTTTCTCTTGGTACTGTCATAAATATTGTCATCGTTTTTTACACTTCTTGGAGTACTGGGTCCATTCATAAGGAAAACCTACTGTAGTTTTGTAGATAGAGCCATTCTTCGATTACCCCTAATGGGTCAGTAAAAATCTAGGGGTTATTTTTGACCAATGTATTAACATGCATGAACATGTCACATCAGTATGCCGAGCTGCCTACTACCATCTTAAGAACATCCGCTGTTTAAAAGCATTCTTGACACAAGAATCACTTGTAACTGTAGTTCATGCCTTTGTTACATCTCATATAGACTATTGTAACTCCCTGTTATATGGCATATCTGATTATAACATTAATCGCCTTCAGCGAATTCAGAATAGTGCAGCTCGCATTGTAACAAATACTAAAAAATATGATCATATCACTCCAATTCTTCCAAAACTACATTGGCTACCTGTTAGACAGCGTATCCATTTTAAGATTCTGTTAATAACTTATAAATCTATTAATGATATGGCGCCAGAATACCTGTCTGAACTGGTTTCCATTAGAAAGTCATCCCGAAAACTCAGGTCATCCAGTCAGATACTATTGCAGGTGCCAGTATCTCGGCTCAAGTCATATGGTGATTGTGCGTTTAGTGTTGCAGCCCCCACTTTGTGGAATAAGTTGCCGGCAAATATTAGAAATGCGTTGTCTCTTGGAAATTTTAAGTCTCTTCTAAAAACACACCTATTTAAGGTTGCTTTCACAGATAAATAATTATTATCTTTTAAATCATTATAGGGTTTTTACAGACATTATTTGAGGTATTATTATATTACATATTATTTGTACAGCACCTTTGAATGGCTCCTGTTAGTAAGGGTGCTTTATTAAATATACATTATTATTATTATTACTATACAAGATTTGTCCACGCAACTGGTCTTTTAAATGATGATACTTTTTTTCAGGGAAGATAAAGCTGTAATGTATGCATTTGTCTAGTTTTCTAACACGTTTGGTGACAATGAGAATATGAATGAATAGATTCAAACTCACTTATCTTGGCACTAATACAACTTTTTGCACGAAAATGATCTGACAAAAACAGTAAAGTTTGTTCAGGAACCATTCCGGAACAAATTGGCTGAGTTACTTCTTCAGGTGATAGATCCAGCACTATGTATAACGAGTTTTGTGGGGGCGGTATCAGTAATTTTTTAAGGTCCCTACAAAAGTGTTATTAGTACTGTGCGGTGGCTTAAGTTAAGGGAGTTAAGCTGGTTTATCGAAGTAGCTAGACTAGTCTAATCACTAACAACTAGTCTACTACTAATTATCATCATGATTAGCTTGAATATGGCTCTCTGGTCCCTGAGGAGAGCTTGACCGTTACCTATGCTAAATTGGCAAGGTTTCACTTCGACTTTTTTACAGGTCGAAATAAAAAGTTATGTTGTTTGAATAACACTCACATTCATTGATTCAGTGGGACATTTTGATACATGAGATCGCTCATCATAACACTAATAAATGAGAATTTAATAGGCAACAACTCAACAACACAAACATCGGTTTGCCATCTTGGCCGTCTGTCGTTTGATCATGTGACACTAAAAATACAACTACGAATAGACCGTTGCACAAAATAATGTTCCATACTACAATTTAAAAACAACGTAACAATATAAGCCTATGACTGTCCTTGTGGTTTATTTATTATAATTCCATAATATTGCTGAGGTACAAGCCGTAAATTAATTATATTATGGAGATCAATTAACACGTGGTCCTACAAATGTGCTATAAATATTTAGCTGGAGGGTGTATTTATTTAGGATTGCATAATCAAATCAATGCCCCCATCATGCGCATGCTGAAATTCCATAACACTTGTGCATGCGTACATCCAACGGAAATTTATTTTATCATGGCTATATGCGAACACAGTTTTTGAAAAGATAAATTTCTTGTCTTTAATGATATCGACATTATCGTATCATCGTATGTGTGCCGAAAGTGTGCAAATTGGATTATATACACTTGGACCTTGGTCTTGAAGTAAGATAATTACTTGAAATCAAAAGCTGCCAAGTCGTTCGGGAAATTCGAAGTGCAACCTCGCCATACGTGCATGGGTAGCGAATTGGCCCTACTCAGAACTGAGAACAGGGCCATACAATACTGAATACATTGGCTACATCATGATCATGATCATGATGATTCATGTTTGCCGAATAAATTTATTATATTTTATTCTAAATCAACTGCTCAATCGCATCAACTGGTTGGGTATATAGCGTTTAAATAATTAATTGTGCCGAAATTAGTCATGGTTACGTTATTTAAACTAATATTATTAAAAGAAAGGCACTAACCAACATAAATAATTCGTTTGTTACTCGCCATTCTTATCTTATTATCGCCACTGGTACATAGGAATTACTATTTACTGGATACATAAACCATGCGGCACGAGCCAACTCGGAATCAATGCTTACTTTTGAACTTGAAGGACTTCATAACAAATTAATACAAATAGTTGCTGTAATTATTATGCAGAGTTAATTAAAACAAATGAATACACGGGCTTTGTTTAGTAAATTGAAGGTGGGATCATATCTACATGTCTGTGGACGGAATTAATTTAAAGTAGCATCAACAGGTATAAGATCGTTTTGTAACAAAACTATTTCGTACCATACCGTTCCGTAACCAAAGGGGTACCTTCGTAACCACGTTATAATATCATATAATGTTATAAAGTTCCAGTTGACCTAATACAAATGTTTGCTAACATCATTAGTAATACTTATAATATTCAATTACAGAATTTCCCACCTAATATTAGATCGTAAATGGTGAATAATCAACCATTCAGACATAGACTAATTTGCTCAGTCTTCGTACCCCCAAAACCATACCATTTCGTAACCAAAAGCCATACCGTTTCGTAACCAAAAGCCATACCATTTCGTAACCCAAAGCTAGACAGGGTGCGAATAGCAATAAATCTATATTTCCATCTACTCACTTCCGTGATGTTAGCTGGACGTTTCAGATCAATGGTTTTTCTCGCAATTGGCACTTCGAAACAAACAGATAGATCATACAGAAAATACAGAAGTCAACACCAGGTGACTGCCCAATATAGGCGACGGTCAGGGTCTCTACCAAACTTCAACAAGACAAGAGATAGATAATCAGTATCTGGCAGTTGATTGTACAAATATTACGTTGACGAATATGACGGTTGAACACTGAATTAAAGATTGTCAAACTTTATTAGTGAATTTAATATGTTGTCTCGATCTAATTAAAAGATCGAGACGTGGCGTCTTGAATTAGATCACCGTTTCCCTTGTATTCACTGTCAGGGAATGTAAGACCACGACATATCTAATACATATCATATATTACGTTGTACATGTATTGTATATACTATAAATGTATGCTGGTATGACTTCATGACGAGTTGGTGTGCGTAGTGAGGTCTAACTCATTACATTGAGATGCAGGGATTGCAGCTTGCCCTTAGTTCCCGAAAGTGATGACTGCACTATAACGATGGATAGACAATACCGTGTGGCCACCATTGACATGAAGGTTGTTCGAACCAACAACGACGTCCAATCCTACGTTATCGTACCCCTTCTACAACGCGAGGCTTGTGTTGTTCATCTCCAGATGAGACTATAGACTATAGTGTCTGAGCCAAAGTTCAAAAGATATCAGCACAAAAAAAGGTATAAACAATTACAAGCTAAGATATTCTCTACTTGGGAGTCTTTCACAAATGGTGAAAAATCAGTCTTAATGGCATGTATAGTAGGATCAATGGACTCATTGTAGATAAAGGTGTGGCCTAGACATCAATAAATATTGATATTAAATCTTTTTGTATGCTTTATATTATAAATCCCCCCCCCCATCGGGTGGTGACAGAACATTATATTACAATTTAGTATTTAATTAATGAAAACACGGGTACATGTCGGTGGACGCAAATAATTTGGTTCACTCTAGTGCACTGTGTGTTTGATTCTCATATTTTGTGTTACAATAAATTTTAGCTTTTATTTCCGCTACTCCTACTCAATTAGTGTGAAGAGACTTTTACTTCTACTCAAGTACAAAATAAAAGTAGTTCAGTCACCCCTGATTACAAGATGCTATGATATAGATCTATAAAACCACCCTGGGCCTGGAAAACATCTCTTTCTAGGACAAGTAATTTATCACACTAGTCGATCTTCTAGCTGTGTTGTTGGTACCTTATCCGAAACTGATGAAACACATTAAACTGGGAGACCTTTTCTTTGACTTTATTCCTGTTATTTTACCTTCTTAGAATCATATTATATTAGCTCTACCATCCATTCGGAATAATAACAAAGACCATTTGATAGGTCATAACTTAAGTTAGATTTTCAATGCATTAAGATGCGCGCGCATCCTCACGCACGGTTCACGTAGGTGTAGACACTTCGTTACTATTTAAACTCTCTTGGGGGCAACAAATAATTAAAATTTCTTTTATTAATTATTCTTCAAACTTTGGGAAAAGATTCTGAAACTACAGTTTCGAACTAAATGTATAAACTGGTATTTGATAAACCAGTACGACAAATTCGGTAAATCTCATGAAATAACATTATCATGATTATGAGTCCGAATTGTATCTGGACCGTATTGTCTAAATACATTATTGTGATGCAAAGATTAACCGACACGGCGACAGGGCCAGGCTCATAACTGATAACACCGTCTATAATAATTAGTTTCTAATAAGTGTCTCTTTGAAATTAGAGAATTTGTATTTTAAAGTTTTTTATTTATTTTACACAAGATTTGTTTGTTAACGGCAGGTACAGACAGATACGCTTTTTGAAAAAGAACATTTGATTTGACGTATCAACAACCGCGAAAGCTGACCATCTGATAGATCTAGGTCACTAGGACTAGGGGCAGGCTTAAGAGCTTACTCAGTAATTGCCTTAGTATCTAAATTATATACTAGCAGCTACCTGACATGATAATACTATTGGTACCTCTGTTCTAACGGTAAGCAGATTAAACTTCTATCTAAATTATATTAGAGAATTTAGAGTCTAGTTTAGTAGTTATTACTGAATTTGATTAGATATAGAATTTATAGTCATTATAGATCTAGTTACTATAGTATTATTATTATTATAGATATCTCTACTCGACTACTGAGTCTACTGCATGAGTGATGGGAGGATGAGTTGATCTGTACTAATTACTATAGACTAATACTAATAGAGTAATGCTGATAAATGTCACTTTTGCTGTGTGAGTTCATATTAATTTAAATCTTAACCCATTCACTGTGTTAGTATGTGTGAATGTTGAAATGTGTATGTCATAACTTTAACGAAGTGGTTACGTATCCGAGCATTGGAACCCTGTACCTCAGTGTTTATAGGTCCAAGCACTCAATGCACATGCACCAATTATTCCTCGATTGCTATTACTTCCGCTCAAATATGGTGGTCAAGCATGTGGTAGTTATATTTGGGTTGAAAGTAGATGTTTTGATAGTTTTGAAGAGGTACAAACTAAAATAAAAGAAATAGATAATCAGTAGAACAACCATGCTGCTTTACAAATAATCAGGTGTCCTAGAAATCCTGGAATATAATAAATTCATTTTCCTGGTCCTGGAAATGTCTTTGAATTTGACAAAATCTCATGGAAAAAATACTGCCTTTGGAGAAAAAAAACACTTAGAATAAAAAAGTGAATAAATAGTATACCTATAATAATATTTCCTTGGCTGTGGGAACCATAAAATAACGCATTTCTTATAATTAAAAATGTCAGATTTTCTTTTTAATCTCATTATAATGTCTATTAATAGCCTTAATCTAATATCTTTATTAAACGCTAGTAGCTTTAATTACAACTGCATTCCCGTCACTGACGCTGATGCGAGCAGATGAAAAATGATCATGAAATTGCTCAGATTTATAATAATATTGATGATGCATGGTTCAGATACTGAATGCTCGGATCTTTATCACCAACAAACACGATTCCGATGCTCGGCTTGCTGTTCTGTGTTCAGACCTTTATCACCAATGAACACATTTCTGATGCTACGATACGTAACAACAGCCTAACTTTAATATCTCCTACATTTTTATAGCAGGACTGAGTGAGACCAAATTTGAAACAACCATCGATCAGCTATCATTTCAGTTTTTCTAATCATTCAAATCCAATCAACAACCATTGTATTAATTATTACGTGCATTGATTCATACTTTGCTATTTTGTATTGTTATGCTGTATGTATAAATAATAGACCAATCTAAACGAACTGCTTTGAATCAGTTACCAACTTTGGTCTCGGGTTAGAAACAGCTATGGCGCCCACTGTTAATAGGGGATAGCATCTTTTCACTAATGGTAAATACTGTAAATCTTTCAGCAAATTATTTCATATTACACAAAGAATGAGACTAGTATTACAGCTGAATGATTGTGTTCTTCCAAAGGATTTAATACATTATTTATCAGGATATAACCCAAAAATTGAGCAGACTAATCTTTCCAGATGAATGATACAGCTAAGCCTTCGTTATTCATGTTGACTTGTAGGAGATTTTTAGATAGGTTTCAATGGATTAAATAAATGATTTTAAAATTAAACTTTTGAATGTAAATTGATTTTAATGAAAATTTGTTAATATTTAATGTAATTTTTATTTGTACCTGGGAACCAATCATATATGTATCACATGTATATTATTAAATTTTTTTTTTATTACATTAGAGTATTAACACCCTTGACATTTACATGTAGTATATATTGCAAGAATGGCTGATAAAACAGTTCACTTTCATTTAGTTTCAATACAAGATATCATGCATAAATACCAATGTTACAGTAATAGAAATCACCCATTGAATTATATTGTGATCATTGATTTTATCCATTCATATTGTCATGTCAGATGGCAAAGGTTCTACAAAAAATAAGTTTGAACTAGACAGGCTTAGTTTAGTGGCATATATCTATTGGATGCAGTCTATGCTATTCCTATTAAATGCTAAATTATGATCTGGAGATCACATACCCTTAATGGACTATAAATAAAATCCAAATAATAATAATAATTACAAAACTTCTGTAGCACCAATATTCACGAAAAGAATCGAGCTTATTGGCACACCTAATACAGGGGTTGGGTAAACTCAAAGTCTGGGACAGACATGGGTTAATTCAATTTTGGAATTGATGGTCAATTCTGGAATTAGAATTGATTATTTAAAAAAAAATTGAATTGGAATTGAGAAATTTGGAGTCGAAGTTTCTAACAAAAACATTAAATACAGAAATTAATTTACCCTTTTTACAATGTTAACACTTACATATGGTGTTACCAATATACTAGAACCATAATGATTCAGAACTTTGGTTCCTTTTATATATATATATATATATATATATATATATATATATATATATATTGCTTGCTTGTAGTTTGGGGAGTATCCCTAAGCTGTTGCTAGTTTGGCACAGCCTTTAATATATATATATATATATATCAGATATGCACACCAACTGTGTTACCCCAAGTGAGCATTTAACTAATTACAATGGTCTGGATACCCGTGGGCTCCACCCCCAACACCATGATACCACTACATGTCATACCTGTAACCTATATAGGGATATTGCTATTTAGGAATTAATTAATTTTATCATCTCACCAGGAATGCCAATCTGGTGCCAAAACTTGCCCCTCCTCTCCTAAAACTGTGACTACTATAGCCTGTCCCCGACCTAACTTTTTCAATAACCATTTGAGATCTTTTGTAAATAGCCATATGTCAGTGGTTTAGTACCCAGCAAGGTTGTGAAAGTAAATACAAGATCTGACCCCTGCTGGGTGGAACTAAGCAAAAACACTCGTTTCAAGGCTCCTACTGGACAGTGGAATATAAACACATTTTCGATGACTACAAAGTACACACTTACATGGGGATACACCCAAGACTACGATCCACCACTTGATCTAATCAAATATCTCTAGCTAAAAACGCCTTATGGTTAGGCTTGTGCTATTGTTTTACCACATTAACACTTACATGTGGTGTTACCAATATACTGGAATCAAATTGATCCAGAACTTTGGTTCCTTATATATATATATATATATATATATATATATATATATATCAGATATGCACACTTACTGTGGCACCATGCATGAGCAATTAACCAATTAAAATAGTCTGGATACCATGGGCTCCATCCACAACACGGTGACACCACCACATAGCAATTAGCATGCCTGTTATCTATATAGAGATATTGTTATTTAGGAATGTACCCCGCTTCAATGTTTAGAACGGGAAAAAAAGTTAAATCCACAAATGAATTTACCATTTTATTTTTTAAATCAGAAATATTTCTTCCATAACAATCCTACTTGGAATATAAACTACTCGGAGTAGGTATTCCAATAGGTACTCAGAGTATCTACTCATGGTAAAAATTATTAGGCAAAAAAAGTCGGGGGGGGGAAGTATTGGAATTGACAAAATGGAATTGACACCATATCTGCTACAGGATGATGTCACGGGCCAGATAGAATGCCGCCTCAGGTCGGATCCGGGCCGTGGGTTGCCCACCCCTGTTCTACACAATCCAGGACCTTATGTAGTATTACCGGAGCCCCTTACATGAACCTTAACTTTGTTTATTTGGTCTACAGACCCTTGCTGTTGACTCTCTGTCGTTCAGTTTGGAGAAATCGGTCACAGCTATGACCAAGAACTATTATGTCCTAGCCTCTGGCTGTGGTTGGGCTAGAATGGGAGACAGAAGGATGAGAATTGCTGCATAGTTTGATGGATCTATCAGCACTGTTCAGTTTCTGCTGATGACAAATTTTCTGCTCAATGTCATGGGTGTAATGGGAAAATTATCATTATCAGTTCAGAAGCATACACTGTTCTTAACTTCCTATTGAGGTGGAAGTTCCAATAGAGTCTGTGATATGAATAACTATGAAGAGGAGGAAATCCACCAGAACCATCACTGGACCCATCTAGCTACACAGTCAATGAACAGAAACGCATATATAAAAAGTCAGTTTAGCAAAAAGATGGTGACGTCTCTATCTCTGCATATATCTGATTTAGAAGAGTTCAATTAAAAAAGAGCTTTGCACTGCTGGGTGGATTGACAAGGAATGGAGGGTTATATGGCTTTTGGTAACTCATTGTAATTTATTCATTATGTGATTTTGTAAACACCTTGGTGTTCATGACTTTTGCTTTTTGGCTTTTGTGAGTAAGAAGATTAGAAATGTAAGTAGCACAATGTGTTTGTTATTATGTAGATAAAATATAAATTCTACTACTGGTACTGCGTAGAGAAAAGTTGTTGATTCACTCATATATACACATACTAAGCTGTCACCAATTATAAATATTGCAGCTCCTCTTCTGAAATATAATTATAATGAATTTGTCATATTACAAGCAGATTATTTTTGATATATTGATGTTATTTTAGCTTTCAAGCAAATCACTATTTAGTAATTTCTTTCTGACATTAACAATGTACATGTATTCTACAAATTGTCAGTGGTATACTGTTTACACGAGTAAGTATAATCAAATAAGACATTAAATTGTGGGTAAATATTTTATAATAAAAAAGCAACAACCAGCAAGCAGGGCATACTGAATTATTGAATGATTAAGTTTAATTACACCTTGAAATATGGCAAAACAATATATTTTTCTAAAACAAAATGATTCCTTTTAGCCAAACTAGAGTCTAAGAATTTAGGTCTAACACTAATCCAGCATCACACATTGTTTATGTTTAATATTAATAAATTAGTGAATTAATTAACAAACCAAGATATCTACTGCTGATGTCAAGTTATCTGGTGTTTCACTGTACTTTGCTCCATGATGTACCCACTTGATCTTAGATTTTGATTATCTGAAGGTAAATGAAGTGTAACCCACAATTTTACTATTTTATTGCCATTTATCATGAACATCTTGCACATTCTGAAGAGCAATTGAACCATAGAGGCAACTCTTTATTCAGTATTTTTTTACTTTCTGCATACTATAATTTTTCAAATTATACACTATATGAGCATTTCAGAATGTTTAGCAGAAATATTTTGACTTTTTATTTGTTAATGTCATTTTTCTTCAGATTTGTATTATTGCGCCATTATAAAATAATGTGCATGTACTAATATGTATTTGAGTTTATGATTTTAGTTGCTACATTGCTAATGCCATTGTTACTGTCTAGGTGAAAAAGTTCATATTTCTGAATAACTCTTGTATAAATATATTAATTGCTTCTAAACTTTGCTTCTGCACATGCTAATACTAAAACTGTTTATCATAAAATTTGTAAAAAATTGATTCTGTAGAAAGTAAATACACAGCAACTAGCTAGAATGTGATATTGCAGAATGTATTAATAATACAAAAGATAACAAGTATAATGTGATAAATAGTAATGTAAAAATGACAAGGTTATATTTATTTCTGTTGTGAAGCTTTATATAATGTAATTCATAAGTGACTTGTATCAGATGGAGTTGAATGAAATGCACAAAACGTATCAGACCCTTATTGTTTTTAGTCACACCTTTAAATATCTCATCTTTATGACTTCATTAAGTTCATAGTGCATTTTCTAATTAGTGTATTGACTGCTTACTTTGACCATTCATAACGTTGATCATTTTGGTCGGCCAGGGATAGATATCACCATTTCTAGAACGGTTTGCCAAGTCAGTCTATTAGTATTCTACATCTAATCCAGTGATAAATGCAAATTCAACTATAGATTTGTTCTCAGGTTTCAGGAATACTAGTTGTGGAATTATCAAGTGACATTATTATTTTGTACAACATAATCTTGATAACATTTTACTATTGCATGCTAATTACCTAAATTTGTTATCCAGTGAAAGTATATATAACAGATGCAAAAGAAATAGAAATATTTAAAATTGTTTGGAATGACGAACAACTGGTAAGGATAGATGGTGGATGTGTTATTTAAAGCACAGATTTATCTGTCCAATCTGTATTCTGTGTATCATTGTATCAATTCAGATATATGCATAGACCAGTGCCATGCATTCATATGTTCAAATTTTGAAAATGATCAAAGAATAGAGGCTATTGAAATATTGCTAGTGTATTTTTCTGATTTCAGTACAATTATCTTAAGAGTACAAAATTAGTGCTGTATAAATGTTGTATACTACTACTAATAATAATAATGTGCATTACAAAGTTATGTGCTCCCATGTAAGCCACTTTTAAACAAAAATTGTTTCTAGAATAAATAAACTTCAGTAGAAAGGAAGGCATTAAACTTCATTCCTACACCAAAATAAACGGGATGCAGGAAAATAATAAATCAGATTAATTTTTAGTTTCATTAATGCCATCTAGATGTCATTTTACTTCTTGTTACCTAATAATATATAGATCTTGCTGGGGAACATTACTCAGCTTCTGATGGATATTGCTGATCAAGTACAATTTGTTTTTTTATTACTTACAGATCAAGATGCCAAAACGAAAATTGGGAAGTAACGATTCTGCTGAGGATCTGCCACAAAAGAGAAAGTCATACGCTAAAAATGATATCAATAGTAGTAGTAGTAGTCAAGAGAGCTTTAGTATCTGTGATAATGCTGCCAAGGTTTGAATTTGTTCTGTAGATAAGCTTTGTGTAATGATCAAATTAAGAAAGCATTTATTAACTTTCTTCGGTATCTGTTAACATTTATTAACTTATTATGAATCATTCCTATAAAACGAGGAAGATTTGAAGAATTGTGTCAGATAGATGCTTTTATAAGCTTACGCTAACAATATAGTGCCTTTGCTTTATGGTGATAGAAATATCACGAAAGCCGTATAGTAGAAATGCTACCTTCAATGAGACCCTGTCCCCAAACAAAACCATCTAGAGCATATCTTTAGACAACAGAAAGCATGATTTTTATCTGGGTTATAATGATCACTTGTACTAAGTTAGTAAGTCTGTTTATTTTAGTTAATTAATCTCTTGATCCCTCTCCTGGATTATTTGTACATCAGTTCTTTTGCACCAGCAATTGTAAAAGAGACTAATGGCCGTTTACAACTAAAATTACTGTTTTTGATAGACAGAAATAATATCTTGCTTTCATTTGATCATATTTTCTACTTGTGTAGGGCTCAGACCCTATTTATAGTAGCATACCACCAACAGCTTTATTAACAGAGATATTCAACAGATTTTTATTGTTTGTTCAAAAGTTAATTTCTTTTTATGGTCATTGACTAATAATAATAAAATTGTTGTTATTCACTGAATAGGAAACTGATTTTATCCATTTATAACACAAAGGTTTATCAGAACTGTCAATTTAGAACAGCAATATAATAACTAATAACCTTCAAGTCGGTTGGAGAGAGTGAAAGGTTTTTATTCCAGAAATGAGATTATGGCTTCCAAATAAACAAAATTACTGAAGCCACTAGACATCTATTTAGTCCTGTGCATACTCCCAGTAAAAACCTTGGTTACTCGAGTATCTTAAATGAGTTTTGGTGGCACTGTGAGCTGTTATTTGTTTGTATGTTATAACTGAATTGGTACTGTGTTGTCTAAAATATTTCTAGTGTGGATAAAATTGCCATTCCATTCCACACAAATATTTTTAATATTCAAAGTTATTTTAGTTATCCATTTAATATAATAATAATATGTGATGTTTATATAGTGCCCTATTCAGCTAGAAGCTGCTCTAAAGCGCTTTACAATATTATTCACAATATTATTATCCCTGACTCAGACCCGTTTCCACCCAGCATGTATCTCAACTCCAAGGGAGCATACAACGAATGCTGCCATTATAGGCGCAAAGTGCTACTCACGCATCCTGCCAGGGGCTCATTTTATGGATGAGTGAACCAGTTGCCAAATGACTGCATTGCAGCTCACAGAGCCTCCAACCCACGACTGTTCAGCTGCGGGTCCTACACTCTAAAACTGCGCTATCACAGCTCAACACTGTCTTTATTTTTTTTATAATAAAGGATTCTTCCATAGCACAGTTGGTAATGTATTGCACCACTGACTTCCAGGTTATGGTTGAAATCCCAGTCCTACCTGTCTCTGTAAGATGTTTAATCTATACATCGCAATTCCATATTCCTTGTTCACATGTGTTAGCTGGGACTAGCACCAAGACTAAACAAAGCACACATTCACTTAGGCTACAAGATTGGTGTGGGGTGTGTGTGTGTGTTTCCATATTCATTTAAATATCATTATTTTCCTTTTAAGGATGAGGCAGAAGTTGGCATCATAGAACAAGTTATGGTGAAGAACTTCATGTGCCATACATTACAAGACATTAAATTTGGACCACAAGTTAATTTCGTTACTGGAAGAAATGGAAGTAAGCAACTCAGTCATTTTGTGTGTGTGAATGTGTGTAAGTGTGTGTTTTAAGGTACATATAAAGAGGCAACAGGCACAGAGTATCAACATATCTAAACATCCTTCGAGACCTACCTCCATAAATCTAAATACAAATACAACTATACAGACATGAATATAAAAATAAAATGTTCCATACCTCCACATATTGATAGATGTATGCATATACCTTGGCATGTGTCTGGTCTACTCATCAGCCTGTGGGAACCAGCTAATTCGCTTTTCGTACGCGACAAATATGTCAAAGCGAAAGCACGTAAAAACATACCATTTGATACTACAGCTCACAGCAAACAACACGTGCGTGTGGTTCAGTGGTGACTTACTACATACATATCATAACTATTTTGATACCACAGTTTACATTCAACAGTAATTTTCTGTGGTCCAAAAGAAACCTGTATATAAAACATTTCGACACCTCAGATGCTAACCTCAGCTTTATTCTGGGTTTGAACTAGCGCCTGTGTGTGTGTGTGTGTGTGTGTGTGATGTTCCTCTGAATTATCCCCATGACAGAAATATTCTATTAAGTTCTACTATGTCATTGTTTCTTCCAAACATTACTTACATCCAATAAGTTATTCTACCTGTGGCTGGAATTAAAAGGGTGTATGTTTGTATGAGTGCAAGAAGGAAAATATGCATTATGAAATAAATATTCTTTGGAAATCATTGGATGGCATGATAACACATGAACATAAGTGTTCTTTTAGCTATTTAATAATCAGTTCTTCATATTTTAGTACCTCATGTAAGCCAAGTCTAACAACAGTCTTCAGTTATCAGTTGAATATTCTTAATTTTAGTCTAAATTAGCTTATTATATAAACAGCAGTGATTTTTTTAGATGAGTTAAACAGGTGTGTGAATGATAATTAGGCCAGTCCTAAAAATAATCTTGTTGGGAACCCCTGACTATATGACTCTTAAATTCTGCTTGTATTTGTTTGATTGGTGTTTTGCTTCGACAGCCTGCATGATGCATCGATAAACTTTCTGTAATACCTTTTTGGTCATTGAAATATCGGTTTACTTGCACTTTCTTCACTGTGTGTGTATATGGGATGAATTGGCTTGCTTGTGGTAGCAATTATGCATGATGACGTTATCTAAGTTTAAACCACATGCAGATATGATTATCTGGTTGTTGCGCTGACTCCCGATGGCAGCAAGGACCCATTATCTCTTTCTTTAAATATGGCAGTTGAACATAATTCACTTTTATTTGGTCTAATCGACATCTTTGAAAATATTCAAACAAGAATAAAGGAGATTGAAGATATCACATCTGTCTAACTATATCAACGTGATTGTAGCACGTTGGCTCGGATCTTTTTATATCTGCATCTGAGCATCCGAAACAAGCCAAAATAGGCACTTGCGCGTTCAGTGCTTGGTTGTTTTACACCAGCATACACAGTTCTGCATCCGAGCACTAGAAAAATGCACATTTGGCGCATTGAGTGCTCGGACCCTGAACGCCAACGAAGACGGTTCCAATGCTCAGCTACGCAACAACGTCCTTTTTAAAAAATCTTTCAACAAATTAGTTGCTTTGTTTACATTCATACTATAACACTATTTTAACAAATAAATACTGGTTTTACATTTTTGTGAAATCATCTGATCGATGACGTAAATACGTGCATTTTCACGGTATATTTTAGTTTTTGCCGGCAAATTTAAAGGTCCAAAACAAGGGTGAGCAGTGCTTTATGTGATGATTGTGAATTGTTAGTAGACTCCAAAAAACTTGAAAATACTAGTTGAATTGAAACGGCTTGTAAGTTGTATTATATCTGTCTAGTCTGAATCATTACTGGCATGCGTGTAGTTGGATGAAAACACACTTCATGAACAATATATTCCACTAGACAATCTATACAAAAATATATTTTAAAAAATATGTAACCCCCAACCAATTTTTTTTAAAGACTGGCCTTAGTGTGATCATATGCTTTTTAATGGTGTGTGTGTGTGTGTATGTGTGAGGGGGGGGGGGAATATCCATCTACTAAAGTGACTATTTATGTCTGTCTAGGTGGCAAAAGTGCTATCTTAACTGCAATAGTTATTGGATTAGGTGGAAAAGCAAACATTACAAACCGAGGAAATGCTATTAAAAGCTTCATTAAGATTGGAAAACAGTAAGTCATCATACTTTTGTTATAAATTAATATTTTCCACAATATTAATGGCTAAAGCAGGATGTATAATATTTGTTTGGCTTCATCTTCTGTAACACGTGTTTTATCTTCATTCTAGCTGTGAGCTGTTGATCAATATACTTAACTATTAAAACGTGTTTCAATTTCATTATTAATAACTATTGATAATGTGGGACTTTTCTTGTTCTTTGTTTAGTTTTTTTCAAATATAAAAATAACTTTTTAATAATATAGGAAAATTATCAAGACTGCACTATTTTGTTCCTCACAGTTCAGCAGAGGTGATGATTAAACTACGAAACCATGGGAAAGATGCTTATCGTCCTGAAGCTTATGGTAAGAGCATCATAATAGAGAGAAAAATAGCCAAAGAATCAAGCTCCTACAAAATAAAGAGTTGTTCAGGTAAGAATAGGTTCAGATCTGTTATATCTGTTGTGTTACTTACATGATGTGGGATATGTTTTTATCGAATGATCATCTCATTTCCGTATGGAATAGCCCCTCAGCCGTATGGCGTTAGATGAGAACAGAACCGATGCTAATCAATGCAATAACTCACTTAAGCTGTGGTAGTATAATTGAGGGTTGTATTAATACAGCAGAATAGTAAAATATAAAGAGTGCCTCTTGTCCCATTTACCAATTATAGCCCATACATACAGTTAAATGTAACAAACTGATATTGTGTACTTATGATGATTTGCATTTCTAGCTTCTCGGGTCAAATCCCAATTGTCTGAAGTATGATGTTTCGTCTTTCCCTTCACCTGGTTAGCTTTGGGATTGCTTAACTCATTTAGCCTACCATGTGCCCTAAACTGGTTATTTGCATCTTTTGTTTGGATGTAACATTTCCATTGCATAAAATATATACTAGCATTATGGCCGTGTTACTACAAATTAGTCTATATTTTCCTTGGCTTAATTGATACTAAATGCAACTATATTCTTGGTTTGATTGACAGGTCTGATATTGTTATGATCGAACAGTACTAACTGTGCCATAATCAGTCACATGTTATTCAAAATAAATTTCCAGGTATGTTGCTACGTTGTGTTTCTGACCTTAATGATTAGTTTGCAGTTGGCTATCAAGGTTACAGTGGAATTAATTAATCTTCTGTGTATAATGCACACTCATGTATAACGTGCACCCCTTGTTAACCAGAAGAAATGCCTGACAAACCTAGTTTTGGTGTATCATAATGTGCAGGAAAAACTGGGAAAATCTGCTGCTGGACTTGCACTCCATTTTTTCCGTAATTATGTACACCCTCTGCATATGATGACCTGATACAGATTTTGCTTCTAAGGTCCGCAAAAAGATCAAAAGCTGTTTGTCACAACGTTTGATTTCTATTCGTAATTGTTTTGATGTTATAATTAATAAACAAACTTGCCTCAATTGGGAGCAGTGATTTCTGTTGTTTCGCTAATCAATTAAATATGATGCACATATAAGTCAAGATGTTTCAGGAGTTTTTACAGTAGTTTATTTATTTTCATACCCTATATAATGATCCATTTGATCATTTGGTAATTAAAAATGATAAAGATAATAATTAGACACAAGGAAATTAAGTGATTAATTATAATAACCATTAACACAGTTCAATTAAGTTTATAGTATTATAAATAGGAATGCACATATTCTTTTATCGGCACTAGCCTTATCACAGCAATATTTTCAATGGCGATTTTAAGTAGATCTCCATGAAGATCCAACTATTTATGTGTTTCTCGATAAGGGGAGAGTTATAATTAGTTTAAATTTACAACATTTGTTCAGTGTTCAGGCAGGTCAGCATGAAAATAATAATGTTGATTTTATTTCCCGGTGGCGGGATTAAGCAGTGATCAGTGGCTTTGTAAAATAAGTATTAAAAAAACAATGGCATTAGCAATAAAATGTCTGATTGAATTTTGTTGTTATGGTGTATAATGCAAAGGAAAATGAACATACTACTTGGTTATTGCAGACCTAAACCACATGCAAGTTAATGTCCTAGTGATCCCAGGATGTATATGTTATCATTTTGAAGAATTGACAGGGAGCACACATGCATATGCTTAGCCCAGTTGGCCACAGCTGTCTAGCACTTGAATTCAAACCTTGGTCAGGCTGTGTTTCAGAAGAGTGTTTCATCTTTCTTTTTGGCTCATTACCTTTGGAGGTTGATTAGCCCATTTAACCTACCACGTGTACAACAGTGGCCATAATAATAACATGTTATGGTGTTAAAAGCTTGTCAGCTTATAATAATCTATTGAACTGTATGGTTCTTTGAAAGAGAAAGTATATATAAAACAATTATTTAATAAAGAAATCTATTTAAACAAAGCATTAATGAAAATTTTATTAAAGCAAATTAGTAAATTACTAACAGGGTTTGCCACTTATGAAAATAGGTTTATGGTTTGCAGCACCAGTAAATGCAACATTTTCAAAAGGTTGATAGGCCGGCTGAAAAATTACCAGTCTGGCAAATATTGGATCACAGTGGATTTTGTATAAAGCTGACTGACGTGTGAGAAAACATTATTTTTCTCTATATGGGGCATATGTTAACCGAGAACATGCCACTGATGGGGAGTTTAAATGTCATTTGTCATAAAATCAGTTGATTTCTTCATCTTTTTTCTTCCAATTTTTAGGCTGTTGCTGCTTTAGTCCCATAAAGTCAAACTTGGACAATAATGTGGTAGACATTATTCTAGAACATTATGGATAGTTTATATTTTCATAAATAAATGTACATGCATCTACAAAAGTATCCAGAAAGGTTAATTGAGATAGTCTCACAGAAATATCAGACATGGATGACAAGGTAGAAATTAATGTAAAACACGCCATTATTAATGAGCAATTGTGATCTCTATAAATCTAAACAAATCAGATATTGCATATCAGAGACACAATACCAATAAAATACATTTAAGCTGTAGACTTTCAGCAGTTTTGTACTTCAGCCAGGTATGCAGCAGTATTATCTCCATAAATGGCCCATAGAAATAATATACCTACAAGATCAACAGCTGTCTGAGATCAAAATAACTGGTCATGGAACAACATCAGTTTTGAACCCTAACTGATAGTAATGTTGTATCTTCCTCTTCCAGGAGTACTGATTTCAACAAAACGAGAAGAACTTTGTCACATTTTGGAACACTTTAATATACAGGTGGAGAACCCAATAGTAATTTTGAACCAGGAAACTAGTCGAAACTTCCTCCATTCAAAAAGCCCTCAAGACAAGTATAAGGTACTAAAATTAATTGTTTATATCTTCATGTCATTTTAATTCAACTGTTTGATCATTTTGTTGTAGTTATATGACAGATATTGGCCACGAGATGTATTTCTTTTCTTTCTATACATTTGAAATCTGTTTTCAGTTTTTCCTAAAGGCCACGCAGCTGGAACAGATGAAGAGAGATTATAGTTGTGCCAATGAGTCAAAGGAAATTGCTTTAGAAATTCTTAAACAGAAAAAACAGGTAAGAAACGTCATACAGTTTAGCTCTGATATAAAGTGATGACTGGGATCCATGGGTCATAGACTGTATTATAGGTGTTCTTCAGAGAGCAACAGTTATTTTCACATGATGGGTTTGTGGGCATTACTTGTATTTGGGAAGGGGTAGGAAAATAAATCAATTCTTTGTTATATTTTCAAGTAGATGACACGACATAATTGTTTTAAGCCAATTAGAATGATGAACTGTGGCGGTGTAGCTAAAACTGGTGCTACTAAATTGAATAACCGAATCCCACTTCATATTTATTCACATGCTAAAAATATCTTGAGTGGCAGCAAACATATTGGTCATTAAATGGACATTTATTCCCATTTTATATTTTGTAATATCCCTAAAAGTTGCCCTAATCCTAAGGCTAGCCCTAACTCATCAAAAAATTAATTACTCAAATCAGGATACGTTCTTTATTTTATTCTAAAAGAATCATTCCAGCTTTTTAATGGAAATTTATAGTATTAAAGTGGAATTCTGAAAGTGGATTGAAACAAATATTTATTTGAGAAAATGGAAGATCAGTATCTTCAAATATGCTGTTTTGTTCAATCTTGTATTCTTAACAGTGATGATAAAATACTATACTAAATGGTATACTTCATTGTTAACTAAAGGTTTACATAATACTACTAGAAAAAATCTGTTTACATAAATAATATATAAAATGTCAATCTATTATTGAAAACTTTCCATTGCAAAACATAATTGTAAAAAGGGATTATTATCACATGAAACTCCAGAATTATAAAAGTGACATGAAAAATGTCTAAACGAAATTACAGTTACAAATTAAACAGCATTAATGGCTAGGAATAAATAAATTGTAGATAAATTTAGAACTTTTTTGATTATATTTTAGTGATTGTTTTACTAAAATTAGAGAAAATATTCCTGATAAATAGATTAACAGCTTCCTAAGAAAAAGAATAATATTTTGAATAGTGTTTCAAAGTTTATAACAACTACTATTGTTATGATGATATCGGTATATATTTATTTAAAACATTATAAACTTCTTACTAACAAGTCTTTAGAAAATGCCAAGTTCTTAAATGATATACAAATTTATAAAATTGTAACTTTATTCTAAGTTAGAGGTAAGAAATATTTCTCTAATTATAGAGCTGTTTCTATTTTAGATATTACTTCAGTTTTCTAAAAAATAAATTTATGATAAGTTTTTATAAACCATGGACCACATTGAAATTCTAAGCAAATGTCAATGTAGATTCTGGTATAAAACAAAATCCTGTTTTGTAGCAATAATATTGAAACTGAAGTAGATGTCACCAAATAAGTGTTATAGATATAGATATTTAGTTATCATTTTAAAAGCAGATTATCTACCACAAAACTGTTGTAGAAGATGTAAGTACTGAATGAGTACATTTTACTAAATGTATCCAGTTTCTTACATTATAGAATAAAAGAAAATTAATAATGGTAAACTCCTTTCAATTATTAATTAAATTAAATCAAGTACTTTACTTAATTTCTATTCTTTCATTCAAATGTATTAAATGCTTTCTAGGTTTTTTGCTTGTTATTTGCTTGCATTCCAGTATGGGCCTCCACCAGTCGTCATTATCTGTGAGTTTTAATGTAATTAACCAAATAACTTATACTCTGTTGTCTATTTATACAGACATTGCCAACTTTGGAAAAGGAGGTTTCAGAGTGGGAACACAAGTACAAAGCACTGACTTCACTTAAAAACTTACAAAGCAGAATGGAAAAATTAAAGGATGAATTAATTTGGGCATTGGTCAGTGAACAAGAAAAGGTAAGAAGTCATTATTTACTGTGGTTTTTTGTTTTGTTTGTGGACAAGTTGCAGCTAGAGTGCACATCTGCTTAATTTTAAAAGATTTTAATCTGAAATGACATTACGATAAATATTCTATTATTGCAATTTAATTTTTAGGGGATAGAGCCTATAATGAAAGAACTGAGGCTTGAGGAAGCTAGGACACCAAAATTTCATCAGAAAATCAAAGAATCTGAGGTAATTATTTAAAGAATTTCCATAGAGCCAGAAAACACAACCTACCAGTATCATGATTTGCATGGTGAATATAAAATGACAGAGACCAGAGTTTGACATTAATACTTACCCAATTGTCACTTGCAACCTAATCACGATGTCAGTTGTCCAACATTGCAACAAGGTTCTGTGATATGGATTCGAATATTTATTTGAAATTTTCTGTGATTTTGTACATACATTCAGAACATTGGTCAATAAAATAGGAAATGGTCATCCAGTTTGATAAGACAGATAGCTTGTTGACATATGTCAGTGTAATTGCACTGAGAAGAGATGCAGTGATGTATGACAACTTTATTTGGGCAACCTTATTTTTATGTTAATGTCAACCCCTGAAGATGTTAACTTTGCTTAATTCCTGCTTCCAGTGAAAGCTATCATAAGACTGGGTTTGTTCTTAAATCTGAATGGGAGCATTATATTTGTAGGAGAAGTTGCATAGCAAGCAGGAATGTCGTAGTACCATAGAAAGAGAACTTAAAACGCTTGGTATTCATGTTGAGAGCATTGAGCCCCAGTACAGAGAGGCACGAGTTCTGAAAGATAAAAAGAAGAAACTGACCAAAGCAGCAAGTCATGAAGTGAAGAAAATACAGAATGACGTAGAGACAATGGAGAGAGACAAACAGTCAATACTTGCTCGCATTACTGAAATCCAGAATAGGTCTTTATTTATTCTCGTGTTTTACTACTATTATTAGGAGCATTTATAAATCTTTATCTAGACTGTCTGTCAAAGTAATAAATTTTTAACGCATCTTTTACTTCTAAGTATGTAAAATTAATACCTGTAACAAATAGTAAATTAATTAATGTATGTTATCTGGTATCTAAAATAATAATTTTGTCATATTAAATGTGAAAATCTAGTACCATGTTAGTATCATTATGGATCTTAATTTAGATTCATTATTACTCTTAATTGAGGAATTCACATATAAAATAATATCTCAAGTGCTTTGTGTGATACATGGAGAGAGAACACTAAGGCATCCTAGAAGCAATAAATACTTTTACTTTATTAAAATTTCAGTGCTCAGCAAGACTTTGAGGCAGAAAATAAAGCAAGAACAATGAAAATTTTACAGTTAGAAGAACAAATAAAGGAAATCTGTGCTCGAAAACAGAGTACACAGCACGAACTGGAACAGTTTAAATGTGCAGTAGGAAAACTAAAGAAAGATTCTGCACAAGTGAAGTAGGTATTTTTAAATTGCACACTGGTCCAATGAGATTTTTAAAGTGCTGTATATACCTACGTATAAGGCCAGGTTTTAATTCCTACCGGAGAGCATTTATTTACTACTCGTCTTATACACAAGTCAGTCGACATTGACGTGCTTCCACTTTGAAAGGACATGATTTCCTGCCATGATAATCCCCCCAATGCCCGTCCACCATTAATCAGCCACCCCCAATGCTTATGCAATATAAATATCATACACTGCCATGTAAATACCCACGTTATCACTGCCACACACTGACCGTGAAATGTTTCTGGCAATCTGTGAATTGGTTGAGAAGCTGCCAGGGGCATTAGTTGGCGATCATGACGGTGTTGATCGTGCGATCGGCATTAGGTTAAATAAAGTGATAGTTCTGGTTAACAAAGGATCAACAGCCATGTGTAATTAACTATCCCAAGACTCCCAGCAGAATATGCCTCCCCCCAATCTTATGCCCACCCACTACAATGCCAACTTTCAGTCAAGTCCCAAAGTTGGCATAAAAGTGGTGTTAGACTTAATGTCTATTTCTAACCGTAACCCAAACAATTGTCAAAAGAGACGAGCACCCCATTTTCACACATACACACATAAATAACAAGAAGAAAATATAAACTTTTATTGATGACAGGTGATTTTTTTCTAAAAATTATATCAATTTTTACAATAGACATTAACCAGAACAATGTTGCTTAGCTGCTCACGCTAGTAAACTAATTTGGCTGAAAGCTTTCGAGTCTGACTCGTCTTATATTTGAGTTAGACTGTTTCATGTGATATTGACTGATATATTGACCTTGTCTTATATACAGGATTGCCTTATACACAGGTATATATGGTATCAAGCATCCAGAAAAATTTATAAATTGTCAAACTTATTTATTTGTGTTCATGTTCTTGGAATAACTGTACATCATCACGTCATCCCTTAAGAATGGGTCTAAATTAGGATGTAATGTAATATTTTACAAATGAGGCTGCATCTTTCTGTGTGGCTTCCAGCAAACAGTAAGTTTGGGGTGATTACTAGACCAGCGTAATCAATTACAATTATGATTACTTGACAGTATAATGATTAGGATTACATTGTAAAGTAATCATGATTACAATATGAGATCAACCAAATGTGATGCATCATTGTTTCTTAAATATATTATACTGATATCACTCTTAAATAAAAATAATTGATGTTTCTAGATTTATATTTATTAATCAAGGTTAAAATTGATCTTACTATACATGTAAAATTACTTACTTATTACTTACTTAGCAGTTCTAATGCACTGTCTCTTAAACATTGACAATGCAACATTAACTTTAGGTTAACCTCGACTTAGTCCCTCATGTCACCTTATCAGCTATGTCAGCTGTTAGTCCAAAATATATCTTGTGACTTCATCCCATTGTTTGCAATGTCTTTCTTATGAGACTATCAGATAAATTACATGATTTACCCACACATCTAATACATAATGTCAAGTTTTCACTATTAATTAGACAGACTAATTGTCTAGTTGTAGTTACCACTAAATGAACTAGTGGCATTGATTCTGTGATGCAATGTGTACTAGCTGTTATTTGGCTAATTAATTAATTATACAGCAGAATATGCACACATGGTCAGTGGTATCACACAGAGAGTGGTGATATTACACATTCATAGCAAAACTGCTAAAACACACATATCTTGATGATGTTAGTACACTGCTCTGTCCAGTGGAAATTGCGAAGTGGAATAGTCAATTACCTTGTATAATTACATATACAGTGTAATCAATTATGATTATGATTACTTTGCATCTATGATTATAATCACCTCAGACCATGTAATCGTTTATGATTACAGATTTTGATAACCTCAATCTCTGTTTTCAGACAAATACAGTTCTCAAGGAAAGTAATACTAATACTCTCATGAAAAAAACATCTGTACTCATGATATATAATATATATTAGTGAGCAGATTTATTTAGCATTAATAATAGTTTGTTTATTTGGGAAACTGTATGAAATATTTAGATCTAAAACATTTTAAGAAAATACTGGCTGACTACAAAACGTAACTGCACGTTATGATATTGAACAGTTTCAGGACACAGTGGACATGCTATTTAACACACCGATTAACCAATTAGTTACTGAGTGCTGGACCTAATCAGTACTTCTGTTAAGAAATATAGTAGGGAGCCCAGAAAAAATATACCATGGTCAAATATTGGTAGGCCTCAAGACCTTACAATGGCACAAAGAGGCATCTCAGATGTCTATACAGATTTGTCACTGACATTGGAAGCGAAAATTAGTAGGGTCTGTACTTGAGAGTAGGCGGGTTTAATGACCAAGGTCCTAGCTCCTAACAAAACCACTGCTAGTTATTGTTGAAGATGTTGAAAGGTGTGCTTCTTTGTTGAATTTTAAACCTTTTATAATTATGGTATTATGTAAGATAGCATTAAATCAGCTATGTTGTTAAAATAAAAATGTCTGTCTGGCTGTGATTTAAAGGTCGTCCAAACACCATCTTAATGTATGGGATATTGCAATGTAATGCTGCTGATGGAGAGATTTGTCTGTATTACAAGTAATCTACATTAATGTGTTTCTGGATCATTGCTTGTTTTATAGAGCAGAGAATGATGAGCTGCACCATCGAAGAAATGAATTGTGCAGGCATTTGCAAACATTAGAAAGTTCTAGGAGTAATCACCTGAGACGTTTTGGTGCATTCATGCCACAGTTAGTACAAAAAATAAATCAGACCGATGTATTTCACAAGAAACCTATAGGACCTCTTGGTATGGCCATTTTAACTTATCTTCAACAGTGATATTAATCTTATTTTCACCTGTTTTTCATTCCAATATAATTTAAGGAATCAAGATAATATATATTTAGTGGATATTAGTGATAACAATATGGATTTAATAATTCTTACTGTTATGAGAGGAACTGTGTAACTTAAATGTTTGATTTTGTTTTAATCATTTCTCTGAATTGTTATGTATTCTAATAATTCTATGTACAGTAGAAATTTTAAAACTTGTAAACTGCATTATATAAGCAAACACATATATAGACTTATCATTGCATGTTATTTATCTCATTCAGGTGTCCATTTCTCACTAAAGGATCAATGTTGGGCATTAGCTGTGGAATCGTGCTTGCGTTCTTTAATGCATGCATTTTGTGTTCATGATCATCATGATGAAAAGGAACTGGAGAAGATTCTGAAGTCTGTCTGTTTTACTGGCAGGGTGCCAGTTATTATCACGTGTCCTTTCCAGAATAAAGTATATGATGTGGCCAGATATGTGAGTATGGCAGTAATTGATTCTCTTGAAATATACCTACACATTCATAATTAGTTATTAACATCACAGTATAGTATTTATCATTTGATTATATAATGGATAGTCAGAGTTGTTTCTAGAGCATGGCTCTTAAGGAGTCATATTATTTTCGTAAACCTTGCACCAATGTAGGAATCTGGGAAATGGGTAACCAGACAAAACAAAATCTCACATGACAAAATCCCACTGTACAAAATCTACCCGGACATAATCCCACCGTACAAAATACCACAGGACATAATCCCAGAAAGTGGAAAGAGGGACAAAATCCAACACAATAAATTAAATTATATAGTAATAAGAGAACTATGTTTTATCACAATAATTTGTAGAGTAAAGGCCATTGATACAAATTGCAATTACAATTTATATTTCACTGGGCTCCAGTTACAACAAAACTTAATGTCATCAATTAACTGAGCTTGCTTGAGGTAATATAAGAGTACCACATATACTCGGGTATAAGACACACCTATTTCTAGGACCAATAAACACCACCCCCACCCTCTGGAGTCAAACCTGCGTATAAGATTTACTAAATTCAGCAATATTGATTCAAAACCCCAAAATTCATCATCCTCACTCTCTTCACTAAATATCTGTTGTATCTGTTCATGTGTCATCATACATGTCATCGCCGTCCATTACCTCAGGGCGAAGTACTGTCACCTACTCTCTTCATCATCTTCATTAACACAACTACCCAAAGGGATACATAGGGAAAATATAGGGACTTCAAGCTCATGGTACAAGTCTTAGCCACAACACTCAATGAACAAGAGAATGAATGACTATCCTGGCAACAGAATCAAAAGAAATAGATTTCATAAAGAGCAAATCACTCCTGGGGCAACATAAAGAACAACTTCCAGATAAAATCCATTAAGTACCTCAGCTGCATCCCATCATGGGAACCAAAACTGGACAGTGTAAAGATCTGCATGGTGGTCCAACACTTCACCCCAGGAGAGGAATGCAATGAACCATACAAACGAGCCCTAACACTAGCCATGATTGATGGAACAATACCCACAGACATCATGGACACAGCTATATACTGATAAATCTACAACAAATGCCCTGGAAAATGGAGGGGCAAGGATATACATCATGGACCCTAGTAACTACCGAGAGGAGGTACATTTTCCTACAGGGAAACACGGCACAAATTATGCTGCAGAGGTTGACATTCTCATTTATGCTGCCCACATCATCAGCACTAGAGAAGAGAACTGCTCACATGTCATCTCCCTGACAAGTGCTCTTTATTCCATCCAGGCTCTTGAAAGTAACAAGCTTGACAGACTGTTAAATCCCTAAACCCTAATAGCAGTGCTAATAAAGTTGTGTTACAATGGATCCCTGCTCACTGTGGCATACCAGGAAATGAAAATACAGATAGACTGGCAAAATAGGCTGCAGCTAAAGAACAGCGTGATAACTGGGTGACAGATGAAGGGATTAAATCCCATATTAACTTTCTATACACCTCCCAGACAAACCAATGATTATTACTTGCCATCCTGTCAGGAACAGATCCCCATTTTTCTACAACTGGTTGAAACGGGATATGCATAAGAGATTCCAGCCGGTACCTACTTCCATGTGCTCCTGTGGAGAAGCAGAACAAATAACCAATCACGTCATCCAAGACTGCATATATTTCTACAGCAGCTGAAAGAGACTACATGGACAACTACAACAACTCTCCAGCAGAAGCTATACAGTACAAGAAGTGATCTACAGAAAACAGTATCATTCATAGTCACTGTTGGCATCAATGATTCAATGTGTACTCAACAAATGAACAAAAAAGAAGAATCTCAATATATTATAATTAGTCTTATTTGCCTTGAAAAATTAATTATAAAATACAGTGAGAATCCATTAATCTGAACATTGTTTATCTAGCAAATCCACCTTCTGACACATTATTGTCTGCAATGGATTCAGCCCCATTATAAATGACTCTTTAATCCGTAATAATCGCGTTCCGACTAGGATACTTCAATTTGCCAACAGAATGTGACATTTCAATGTAAAATGACCTAAATAATTTGACAACATTCCATCAATCTCGTCTATCCGACATTTCATGTGGCAAACCTTGTTGGATTAACGAATTCTCACTATAGTTGAGAAATCTTTACAAATAATTCTGCAATGTATGTTTCTAATATTTTAAGTAGCCATTAAATGTTTTAATTAATAAAGGTGACTACTCACTTATGTTTTGATACCTTTTATTTTTAATGCTGAAATCTTAGTTATTTCACTGTATCATCTCATTTCTCTAAGGGAGTCACCTCTCAGCCATATATCCAATGTGTGATTAGTGCCAAAGGTAGCCAAAACACTTAATCACTCCACACTTTATATAAAAACTGCTTTATACATTTTCATAAAAGCATAATTTAATATTATGAATTATAATTATTATTTGGATATAAGTTCATCATATTAAATGAAGAACTATGTGTCGTCTTATCTCCTAACTCATGGGGCCTTCTAGTGGTGCAGAGGTTAGAGCACTGTGCTATAAACCTCCAGGTTATGGATTCAAAACCAGTTCATGTCTTTTTTTTAGTCTTGTTTCCCCAGAAAGTTGCTTCTCTTATTTGCTAACTTAAATAACACTTTATTATCATTTACAGTTTTTAGACTAGTGGAACTATAACATGTTATGGTGTAATGATTCATTTTCAACATTCACCTCTGAAACTGGAAAATCAAGCATGTGCTACAACAGTTAAGAAGTGCAAAACAAAACTGTTTAAACTATGTTCATAATCATGTTGAAAGCTAAATTCCAATGGGCAATTTATCATCAGTTTTAATAAGGAAAACAATTATTGTTACACATGTACACTGATCACATCTAACCCTGACTACTTGTATCAAACAACTAAGAAGTCCACTCCTATGGCTATTACTATTAGGCTTGTATCAATAATTAACTGAATGTCAATGTTTTTTATATGTATTGTCTGCTGTCTTTACTTGTTAGTGATTCTGTTGACCCGATAACTCCTGGTGCCACTGAATGATTTCAACCTGAAGTTGGCTTGTAAATTCCCTTATTGTAGAAGTAAATCTGGTGATGGCCCATAAATATTACAGATAATAAATATGCTGTAATAACCACATAATCGATAATAATATTTTAAAATAATACTCTTATGGCTAATAGATATATAATCATGAAATAATGGATTATAAATATAATAACTACATAATGGGTACTTGTTTCTAGTTTTTTCAGTGCATCATTTTTACATAGGTATATCTCTGATTGATCTTTTACTTCTGGAACCACATTCTAGTAGTTTTTGTAAATGTGAACTTCATTCCAATTATAAATAATTGCTGGTGTTTGTTTATGTTCCAGAAACCCCACACCAATCAATACCCTACTGTGTTAGAAGTACTTAACATTGAGAATCCAGTTGTAACAAATTGTCTCATTGATCAGGTAAGTCAAATTTCTGTTAAGATTGTCTCACAGATCAGATGGACTAAGTTTCTTTTTAACCTGTCTCATTGATCAGATAAAATTGATTCAAACAACCTTCGTTCTTATTCTTTCACATGTTTTAACTGGGCTGCAGCAGGTAAATCTGAGCCACTTTATTAATAGGTCTTTTTTCTATGTTGACAGCGTGGAATTGAAACAGTACTGTTGTTTCACAGCAGCACTGAATCTAGAAATGTCATGGCTGATCATCCACCTCAAGGTGCACGTGAAGTGAGTATATATTACTATCATAGTAAAGAATATTACATACTTCGCTGAAAGTTCTGTTTATGTTTTGGTATCATGTTTTTGGGTAAATACTAAGCCAGGTAGTCAATATTTAAACTAATATCAATGTAACATTTCAGGCATTCAATCAAGATGGTGATCAGATATTCTGCCATCCATTCAGGTATTATTCAAACAATCAAGATCAAGTGAGGATCCTTGTCCAGAGTGTAGAACAGGATATTAGGTAAATTAATCCATTTATATATAATAATTTGTCTATATTTATTAAGTATAGGATGATCTAGGTCAGAGTTTTTGATTACTTGTTTTACAAACCTGTTGACAAATAAATAATTTCTTAAAAAGTAGCAAGCATAATATTTTACCTTTAGTCATTTAAACATTATTATGTCTACTTAATTTAAGTGATTTCCTATACTTATTGTACAGAATGACATAGGTATCCTGCTGATTTGTTATTCCTGTGTAGCTGAACTTTTTAGATGTTTTTCTTTGGCAAACTAACCCACTAACTGACATCTGAGTTCAACATAAAATTCATTTCATAAACATTAAAAAAAAGTCTAATCAAATTAAATATTTTATTAATACAAGTATACTCAACAAAGTTTGTTTTAGTTTTGTAACCTTGGGTTAATGACTTTATAGTATGTGTTATTTATGTATGTCATGTATTCTTAATATTAAAAACTGGAAAAGAAATTCTTAGTTGACAAATGAATACTACAGTGCTTTTCAACCTCAGTTTTATAGAATATTAAGGAGAGGTGTCTGTTGTTGCAGTAAGTTAAAGATAATAAAAAGCACAAAGGGTATACAGATATTATATCATCACTAAATATGTGGATAGAATGATAATAAAATATGTTTGCTCATGTTCTTTTCTAAACATATATCATCTGTACCTTGTTGTCATTCACTTTAAGGCAGTGTAGACAAGAATTGTCATCTTTGGATGATAAGTTGAGCAAGAATCAAGAAACAAGTAGGAAGATAAACCAACAATTACAGATACAGATACAGGAAGAGCATAAGACACAGACACAGATAATGAGATTACAGGAACAGTCTAGTAAAACACAGATGGTAAATGCTAAATCCTGTGTGGGGGGGAGTTACTTTGTTAAATATTTTGGTGTGAGAATACCAGGGTTGGGGTAATCGTAATCAGTATTCGTAATCAGTTACATTATATCAAGTAATCATAATCACCATTTCCAGATGCAATGTATTCATAATCGATTACTGTAAATGTAATCATAATCAGCGATTAATTTCACGATTACACAAGGTGTTTCATTATTTACCATTTTATATCATGCCAGGTATAAGGTATCTAAGGTAAAAGATAACAATAGAACTGATTTATCCATTGATTTGATTGATTTGATTTGTTGTTCGGGTAGAATCCCCAGGCTGTCGCTTAATCAGCACAGCCTCTATGTTGGAGTGGTTGAGAAACCTCCTCCCCCACCACTCACAGGGGAGTAGTAGGAAAGATGGAGCCGAAATACCTGAGGGTGGTCACTGCCAGAGTGTTTTATGTCCTCAGGGGTGCCATTTAACGTGGTCAGCCACCCACGATGGTATTTACCCATTGGTTTGCTGTCATATTTATACACATGATGATTTGTCAGTTTATTTGTTCTATGAACAAGAAAGGAAAATGGGTTGAAACACTACTTCAGATGTTATGGCTATTATACGTCTTATGAACAGGCATTTCAGATTAACTTGTGTTATTTTCACAAGGTTAAGCACAAGACACATTTTATAGTATTTGGACTTTATAGTTTCCATATTGCAATATTAATATTTGTTTCAGATGCATTTTAATATTCTTGATTGAAAAACACTGTGTGTGTGTGTGTGTGTCTTGCATCTATCTATTATTTTATAATCATATTATTACTGTATAATCTACACTGCAGGAGCTCAGAGAACTTTGTGACACTGAGGAACCAGTACCTGTGGATGTAAAAACTTTGGTGAGTAAATAAACATCAAGGGCCCAATAAACCTGTAGATCGCAATTTGAATGCAACTTTCTCAAGTGTTTGGAACTGTTAATGCAACAAGTATTATTATCTTGCACAAATCTTTCTTAAATATGAACTCTACTTACTGTTAATATTTCAGGAGGAAGAAGTAAGCATTTTGGATTCATCCCTAGCAAAACAGCATGAGCACTTGGCTATGAAACAGGGTCAGTATGACAAGGCTAAAACTGAGCTAATGGAATGTGAAAAGCGATTCCAGAAACTTGATACAGACATGAGCATAATATCAGAACAAACTGACAACATTAAGGTAATTTATACTAGGTAATAAGAATTGTAGATTTAAATATAGATGTAGACTAGTTGTTGTTACAGATAAGTGTCAATCTCTCTCTCTCTCTCTGTGTGTGTGTGTGTGTGTGTGTGAGACAGACTCTTAAGAAAGAATTATTAAACATAACATGCCATTGTACTTTGAAACATCTACAGTATCAGCTTGCATTAGCAGAGAATGCCATACAGATAGCACAGAACCACAAACAGCATTATGATAGTAAGCTAAAAGAACATGAAAAGAAAATAAGTGACCTGCGTACCAAGTGTGAAGAGGATAATGCAGAACTTGAGGTAGCAATTGTTTTACTATTTTTATATAACACTAAATTTATATGCAAGGTAGGGCCTTATTTCAGTTATTTATTGTTATTTACTGTATCTTATATGTTTTGGCCTATTTTAGGGTAGAATGAACTGTTGGTAACTGTTTGATGTAGCACATCTGTTGAAAAGTTAAAATCCAAACTCGTTGTATTTATTTTTGGGAATGGGAAACAGCCGTTGATAAACAAAACTATTATTATTAGAAGAAGAACTTATGTGCCATTGATGTTGAATAGGTGATTTTATTTTAGTATCTGATTAATATTTCAATCTTATTAGATGCCTTTCTTAATTTATACGAAATCTGTCAGTTGACCAAATTTATTAACACAATTACTGTAATGATTTGAGCATTAAAAAATTATTTTAGATCTGGTTGTTTTAATAATGACCACCAGAAAATTTTAATAATCATGCTTTGTGTCTAGATAATTTTAATCAAATGATATTGATGTGTTAATGAGATAAAGCCAGGAAAGTATAATTTAATGTCAAATACAAGGTGTGTGTCACCTCTCTTGACATTGGTAAGAGTAACAATTATTTGAATATCTTGAACTGATCATTTTTTATCTTTACAAAAGAAAATGTTTAACTTAATAATATGAATCAATTCAACAGATAACATTTGGCTCTATGTAACCACACAGAACGAAATGAATCTAATTATGACCTGTAGACACATGACCACTGTGGAAGGTGGAATCTGTATAAAGTTTTATCGATATTTCGATGTAATTTGATCATATCAGGTATGTGTATATATGTTGTGTTGTTAGTTTCATAACTAGCAACAGATAACTGTAACCAGTTACTTTTATAATCATTTTCCAATATTTAACATTTCAGAGGCAGGTGGATATAGCTGAAAAGTTGTGCCCTCGTGTGAAAACGAAGCGAAGTTCACAGAATCTTCAATCAGAGATCAAACAAATAGGCAAACAAATAATTGCTGAAGAGAAAATGTAAATGATTGTTATACTATTGTTTAACCTGTACTTGTCAAGAGTGAAGTATATTATTTAAAAATGTTGATATATTTTAATTAAATAAAATTACCAAAAATATCATCTAATTTTCATCAGTGATTCTGTAGGAACGGTTTGTAGTGATTAACAAATGCTGCCTGTATCACCCAACCCCCCCCCCTCATGGATTTAAGACAGGAATAAATAGATAGTAATTTTTTTTTTTTTGATGAATATATTTTTTCAATCTTCTCTGATTCATAATTTACTTATATCTCAGACGAGGTAACCATGAAGAAGTGACAAAGAAGTATAGCGAGATGAAAGAATCCTATTTGTCAATTCGACAGGAAGTCAGTCAGTTGGCAAGCTTTCTCAAGGTAATAAATACTTCTCTTTGGTTTTGTCTATACATTTTCCGAATTTGTCTTATTAAGGTATAATTGTATATCATGTTTGCCTGTCAGCAGATACTTTGGTCTCCAGATTCCTCTTTCTAAGTATAGGTTAGCATGCCATTTATGATCATGTGAGAATAACCTTTAATAATCCTTTCTAATAGTCTTGATAGGACCAAATTATAATTTAGCTTATATAGAAATGTTATGTTCTTGTGTGGGTTTACAGTAAAGTGATAATAAATGCTAACAGATAATGAAAAAAAAGGTAAATGATAATGCTGGCATCACAATAATAAGGCTGTTACACTATAACAGATGTTTCTTCACTAACAGTTATCAGACCTGTCAGAGAACATCATTACTATCTAGCGTTTCTGATTGAAGATTAAATCACTAACCAAAGATTGTAAATTGTCATTTAAAAGCAGACTGGGGTCAGTTCAATTCTGGAATTGGAATTGAATATTTAAAAAAAATGGAATTAGAATTGGAATTGAGAAATGTTGAATTTGGAATTGAGAAATTACTGGAACCAAAATGATCCAGAGCTTTGGTTATATATATATATAAAATATCAGATGCACACTGACCGTGGCACCCCAAGTGAGCTTTTAACCAATTAAATAGTCTGGATACCATGGGCTCCACCCCAACACTGTGATACTACCACATAGCATACCTGTAATCTATATAGAGATATTGTGTTTAGGAATTAATTAATATATCATCTCACCGGGAATGCCAATCTGGAGCAAAACCTCCTCTCCTAAAACTGTGACTACTATAGCCTGTCCCAAGATTTAACTGTTTTAATAACCATTTGAGATCTTTTGTAAACTTATCATATGTCAGTGGTTTAGTAGCCAGCAGGGTTGTGAAAGTAAATACAGAATCTGATCCCTTCTGGGCGGAACTAAGCATTCGTTTCAAGGCTCCTACTGGACAGTGGAATATAAACACATCTTCAGTGACTACAAAGTACACACTTACATGGTAATACATCCAAGACTATGATCCACCACTTGATCTAATCAGATATCTCTTTAGCTAAAAACACCTTATGGTTAGGCTTGTGCTATTGTTTTACCACATTAACACTTGCATGTGGTGTTACCAATATACTGGAATCAAATTGATCCAGAACTTTGGTTCCTTTTATATATATATATATATATATATATATATATATAAGATATGCACAGTGACTGTGGCACCCCATGTGAGCATTTAACCAATTAGAATGGTCTGGATATTGTGGTCTCCGCCCATAACACTGTGCCACCACCACGTAGCATGACTGTAATCTATATAGAGATATTGCTATTCAGGAATTTACCCCATTCAATGTTTAGAACAGGCAAAAAATAAATTAAATCCACAAATTAATGTACCATTTAATTTTTTAATTCAGAAATATTTCTTCCATGACAATATAAACTACTTGGAGTAGGTATTCCAAGTAGGTACTCGGTGTACCTACTCATGGTAAAAAAAAGTATTAGGCAAAAAAGAGTGGAAAAAAACCCAAATTGGAATTGATAAATTTGGAATTGAAATGGAATTGATAAATTTGGAATTGAAATGGAATTAATAAATTTGATGTGGAAATGGAATTGGAATTGACCAAATGGAATTGAGTGGAATTGGAATTGACAAAATGGATTTGATTAAAAAATTTTAACAATTAATTGACGGCACTCAGATTTTTAAATACTGTTATGTACTTTCTTGCAAAAATGTAAAATAAATGTAGGCTTGCAGTAACGTGTTGAATCACAGATCACTATCACCTGTGTTCGAATCTCAGCATGGACATAACTGAAGATTGTTTCATCTTAGCCTACCATGTTCACAAAAGTGGCTGTAAAACACCAATCATCGTCATGATTAAGACTTACTCACACGTTCAATCTCTCACTACTTAGTCATAAACTGAATGGTCCTTTAGGCGAGAAAACAAGGCCAACTTAACATCATTGAAGCTATTAAGGAAACATTATTACTGTGGAATGTGTTTCATAGAATTGTTCTTGCACTTTTGTTTAAGCATCTGTTGATGACATAACTGAATCTTAAAATGAGTTATATAAAAGGTATATAAAATCAGTTGTGCTTTCTAAGGAAAAAATCAATCTAGGAGAGTTACAGATAGATAGATCATTTATTTAAGTCTCACTTTGTATATACACTATACCAGTTACATTCAAAGTAACGACAATAAAATATATACACAAACCACTCTATTTGAATTATGAGAGACATAAAAAGATATTGTAAAAACTAAATTATGCAGTATTATTTTTACATTATAAGAACCATAAAATTGACAGAGTTGCTATTATACATATAAAATTCACCTTCTATGCAGCATTTTGTTCAGGATACTAGCAGTAGAACTAACACTATCAGAGTTACTTAGATAAATGAAGGCCTTTGTGAATAATTCTGAACGAAGATCTTCATACAATGTACATCTCATTAAAACATGAAACTCATCCTGTACATCGTGTATGCACTAGAAACAAGTTCTATTTTCTGCAAGTACAGGATTACTTTCATATCAACCTAATTGGTGCCACTCTACACCTAAGCCTAGCTAATGCTGATCTATTGCTCCTAGACATGATCATTGTAACATATGGCACAGTAAAAAAAAATCATGTTTAAAAAGTCTGTATGTTCATATTTTCTTTCTACCATTTCCTGATGGTGCATAATATTGATTAATTTTGGAATACCAGTGATGCACATTTGCTTGTCACATCATTAAGTCTAATTCATTCATGACATGTTTAACAGTAAAAATTAACATGATATGTTGAGAATATGACACAGAATATTTATTTTAGGCACTACAAAGAGTGATGGCCAACAGAGAAAGACAGTATGTAATCTTCAGAAGGATGATAGCAGCTAGAACAAAGGTTATCTTTGCAGTTATGTTGGGTACACGAAGGTATTCAGGAAAAATGATCTTTGATCACAGAAAAGAGTCACTGGAAATTAATGTAAGTTTTTTCCTCATCCACTTTGCCAGAAACAGTCTATATATATAATCATAATTGTTTGATAATAATGTGTAGTAACATTGCTTTAAAAAATTTGATTAGTATAATTTTTTTACTATCCCTCTTCATATAGATACTACCATCAGCAGTTAGCAAAGAGACGTGTAAAGATTTGAGATCTTTATCAGGTGGTGAACGATCATTTGCTACAGTTTGTTTTATCCTCTCACTTTGGGAAGCAATGGAATCTCCATTCCGCTGTCTTGATGAGTTTGATGTCTTCATGGTACATTTCTTATGTTAACTTTTTATAATATTTCTTATTAAATTATTTACAGCTAAATAACAATTGTTTTCATTTATTACAAATGTACTTTCTTATCCAGTAAGATAGGCACATTAATGCTTGTGCTCTCTCTCTCTCTCTCTCTCTCTGTGTGTGTGTGTGTGTGTGCGTGTGTGTTTGTGTGTGTGCACGAGAGAAAGAGAGAGAGAGAAATCATATCATAAATCCTACAACTTGAATAATAATCTATCATGGTCAAATAGTAAATAATGACACTTAAATTTACATTATTATTATTATTATTATTATTAGTTGTAATTTAGTATATAATATAGTTAAATGTCCCATAATTGTCCTAAAATTATATCAAGTAAATCCAGTTATCATTATTATTAATATGATGGTAAAAACATTTACAGTGAATTTACCATTTAAAACATAATTCTTTCTTGCTGTGGTTATAATCCATTTTGATAACAAAATTCACCATACATAATTTGTTTATGAATAAAGTGTATCTTATTATGTAATATACATTTGATATACGTCTAGTTTAGGTGATGATAAAAGAAAACCTCACGAAAGTAATTTTGAATGTAAACTCAATGTTTGAATTAACATAACTATATTAATTTTCACTTATTTTAAATTTATTTAAAAAAAATAAGACTTGTCATTGAAAACTAATTCAAAAGAAATGTATATAAAATCAATATAATATAATTAGGTGTGGATTATTAATAAAATATCTAATTGCAGTAAAAAAAAATAACTGGGTGTGCAAATAAAATTTGGGTTTAAAATGTCTGACAACTTTACGTGTGTGTGTAAAAATATTGAGTGAAGCTGATTGTTTGACATTGGTTTAAGTGGGCTGCAGGTATAAATGTTAAATTAAAAATTAAATTAAATTGATATTGATGTACTTACTTGTCATTGTTAATCACAATATTCTTCTGTAATAAACTTTGATAAATCAGCAAACTGGTTGATTGTGATTATGATTCTTAACAAACTTTGATTTATAAGCAAACTGATTGATTGTGATTATGACTTTCTTATGTAGGATATGGTTAATAGACGTATATCTATGGATATGTTGATGAATGTGGCCCAGACACAGAAAGCTCGTCAGTTTATTTTTCTGACTCCACAAAATATTAGGTCTGTATATAAATAGTTTCTGAAAATAATAGTTCATTACAAACCACCATTTACACTTTAAAATGTACAGGTGTATCTGAAGAGAGTAATCCTCCATGTACTATTCAGTTTAATGCACAGAGTTTACTTATAAAGTTATCGATACATTCGTGTTAAAATAACATTTATTGGGTATTAAAAAATTATGTAATCATTGTTTTTTTGTTTTTTCAGTCATATTAATGTTGATCCATCCATGGTAAGAATCTTCCAGATGCAAGCTCCAGAACGTGGACAGTCAGTCTTGACTTTCCAATCATCAGAGCAGAGTAATGGGAAACTTACTTGTGATGATGACAATGATGATCATTATCATGATAATGATGATGAGACTGATGAACAAACAAATCAGCATCTTGGTGGAAGACTCTCTTAGCAATCACCATTCAGAAAAGGAATATTATATTATGCAAATCAGCTGATGCTAGGCGTTTATGGCTCAGCCTTTTATGATATATGTGCAGCATAGTTTAGAAATTGTTTGTAGTAACTACTGAGTACAGTGTTCTTTGCACACATTATTTTCAGGTCCGTTGTATCTGCTTCAGTTAGACACCTTTCTATATATTGGCTGTTTTGTGCATTTGTAATGCTGCATCTTTCAATAATTTGCACGACTAATGTTTGGTTTAAGAAATATGTTTATTCATCACAGTTGGATTGTATCAGTAAACAGTTATGTGTTTATGACTTTTGCCCTTCTGTCAATATTTTTAGGGTATTTAGATTATTCATATAGTTAGCTTTCACTGCTTTGAATTTCAGATAATGTTCATGTTTTGTACAAAATTATTTTTGCTGTGTCTAGTATGCCATATGCCAGTGGGTGTTAATTACACTTATGGCTGTTTTAAGTGTTCAACTGTAAAATCATAATACACTATATTCTTGTATCTATGTTAAGGCACATCTAAAACATGAAGGATGCTTGTGCTGTTTTAGTTTTTTTAAATCTTGGTTTCTTTATCAATGCATTTATTTGACTGCTGTCGATATATATTTGCAGTGTTCGTTATATTTCTATGTGATGTAATTATCTATCACATTAAACTAGTAACTGATTGTGGTTTTCCTGGTTTCATTCAGTATGGGAATGCCATTATATCTACATTGTTTTATAACTGATTACATCTTTTGTTCCGTTTCAGTTAATGCAGCAAACTTATCATCTATTCTTTACAACAAATGATGAAAATATATAATAATGCAGATATAATGTTGCCCTTACCGGCATTAACATATTTAAAATGGAATAGTGGATGTCATTCTAATCACATTCAGCAATCTGTTACACAAAATAGGGCCTACTTTACTAAATCTGCAATTGACGTGTGACTTCTGTCTAAAAAGTACGGGCAATTCTAACAATATCTGACAGAATGTCCTGATAATTTGTGATATTGAAATGAATATGCTGTTTTACATAGCAACCAATTGGTTTTTTACATTAATTAGCACCGATTTGTATTAGCTTACAATTATTAACTTTGGACAACTGCCATTCATAACAGCAGTGTATTATAAATTACTTTATTCTGGCTGAATTCTCTATTTCATTTTGGTATTATTGTACCCCGGGACACATGTTTATTCATAGTGGCTATACTCTTACACGAGGAACAGTATTTCTTGAAGCAGACCATTCACATTTTGGATATTTACAAACATCTTATTGGAGTATAACTGATCAGTGTCTGAATGGCTCCTGCTAATAAGGGTGTTTTATTAGATCTAGAATATTTGTAGTCTGCCAGCTTAGTTGGTTATATATCACATAATTTGTGGTAGCCATAGAACACTTACCATGCTTTTACTGTGTTTATTACTTATAATATTAATTAGATTTAGACTAAATAAATAAATATTTTGCTACTGTTTATTTACAGATTTCTGTATATTTTCTTTAACATATATATAGCAGAAAATAAACATCCAGAATATGTCATGTCTTAGTTGGTTTTTTTAATGGTATGAGTTTGAATGCTTGTTTAGTTTCTAAGCTACTATTCAATACTAACTCACTATATCTTCCATTCCAAAAGAAGTGAAGGAAAACAGGCAATACTAAATAATTTTTCTGTTAATGTGTTGTTAAACCTTACTTGCTCACTCTACAACAATACAAAATTATTTAATTGTCATACAATGTCTTAGGTGGATAATGTCCTATGTTATTCACGGTGTCTTTTAAAAGCTAAATATCCTGGAACTCTTCATATGAGAGAAATTTAGACATCACAAATATAAAATGTGTGGTTTTTAAGTGTAATAATACATGATAAGTGCCAGTTATTTTGAATACTTTGGTTTATTTCTTTAAATAATATGTCATATGATTATATGGATATGCTGATCTCAAAAGGTAATTTCAGGTTACAGCTTAACTAGCCTTAAGCACTTGTTTTTACTTAATTAATAAAACTACAAAGAAACCAACTTAATTGTCTGTAAAGAAATTCCATTGTGCTAAAGTGCAATAGCAGCTAGTTACTGACATTGTATTTTGGGGCAAGGCTAAACTAATAAATAAGCAATTAAACGCAATTCTATTTCTACACCCTCGTTGTTTGCGTGTACTGTTAATGATCGCAAATTTGAAGATGTCGGAAAGCAACAAACGAACTGCAGAAGAGGATGAAAGCTGTGAAACGGCTGATGAATGGATTGGACCTATGCCAAATGAAGCTAGTAAACCGAAGAAAAGAAAAGGTAGCCATTGTTAACTATTAAACTAGACTGAATTATCAATGGTAGGTAGATGCACATATGATATGTGGGCGATAATACAGCAATGGGTAACGGGCTACTGACTGGATCTAGACTCTAGATCTAATTTGCTAGATTCTTTGGTCTTTCACTGGGTCCTGAGGATCTACGCCTGCACCACTGTTATTAGGAATAGACATAAGTTAAGGATGACATTTTCTGCTATTTGATTATTGACTATTATCGATTTTATTTCCCCGCTATTGGTTTCAGCTGCATTCAGCAGCTTTGTAAGTTTGTAAAACAAGTATTCAAAAATAATGGCCTAATTGGCTAATAGCAATAAAATTTGTCTAAAAAAATTCTTTTAAAAAGGGGGAACATTTAATTATGATGTATAACATACCCCCAAAATGATGGAAGACAGTGAAAAAAGGTGTGTGTTATACAGGGAAGATTACAGTAGATAACCCATTCCAGGTGTAATATATTCCTTAATTAAATGAATATGCCTTCTTGTCATTGGTATCGATCACACACAAAAACTACTTCCCAACACCAGATCAAGTAGATTATTAACTTCGATTATTTCACACACACAATTCACAGTTTTAAGTTTTATTCAAATTAACAAACTACAAGGAAATAATGCTTTCTATTAGTTTATCATTTTTATGTTTATATTCTATGATTAGCCACTTCGTCTTCTGGTAATTATTGATCATACAAAACACACAACTGGTGTTATCTGCATATAAATGATGGTCTAATTTGTGGCTGTGAATAAGAGGGTGTAAATGGTAATGGTGTAGTATATAAAACATGGGAACTGTATCTGAAAGACAGTTTGTTATTTTTATTTATTGAGACCTATAGTATTTGTTAAGAATGATTGGATCCAAGTGAGTGCTGTCCCTAATATGCCATACCATTCAGAGGGATCCAGGACATTTCCCCACTCGTAAAATTCCCCACTGAACAATAACCCACTTGGACAATTCCCCACACCATAATGACACTTTTGGACAATTCTCCACTCTTAATATTTTAGAAGTGTCTTTTACATGTTGAGTTCTGACTCCTGACATGTGGACGGAACATTCAATGTTGCACCACTACAGTTCGCTCAGCTGTATGTGATCTGTATACTGTTAGGAGAGTCAGCTGTGACCTATGAGTATGTGTTCCTGCCGAACAAGCATCAGTCCACCTACAAGGAACTGTTCACTGCCATACAAGACAGATGTACAGAACTCGGTTTCCAGGCTGATCCCACAACCATCACTCTTGACTTCGAGCAAGCTGTGATTAATGCTGTGATGTCATCCTTCAGACCTCAAGTCAATGTACATGGCTGCTTCTATCACCTAACACAGGCCACATGGAAGAAAATCCAGACTCTTGGTCTTGTACAATGATATAAAGAGGAGGAGATGAAATTCTTCTGTGGCATGCTAGATAGACTCGCATTTTTACCAGTGGATGATGTTCCTGAGGGTATGACATATCTACGGGAGCACACACCAGAAGGACTCGAACCTCTCCTGGACTACTTTTACAACACCTATGTGTCCAGAGCGTTCTGTCTTATTCAGCCCCTACAACTTCCAGAAGGATCCATCCCTCCACTTAGGATGCACCCACAATTCTATTACTCTTGAAGGGGATCAAGAACCAACAACACATGCGAGGGATGCAACAACATCTTTGAAAAGCTAGTTGGGCATACACACGCTACCATCTGGAGAGCCATTGATAGCATACAGAAAGATCAGGCCCAGGTTGCCACTGCCCTACTACGTGACCTGAGTAGGGAGCCACCAGCAAAGCATGTAAGACCCTACACCCACAAACTCCAGTCAAAGTTGCACAAACTGTGCATTGATAGGCATGACAACAGCAAGACTGGAGAACAGAACATTGTTAATGCTTTGACCTTTCCTGTGTCTAATTTTAATGATATCTTGTTGTGAACTTTCAGTAGGGCAGTTTCTGTAGAGTAAAATTGTTTGTACGCAGACTGAAAAGCATTAGACAAGTGATTACAGTTTAAATTAACCTTCAAACGACTGGATACAACTTCAAATGGTTGAATATGACTTATAATTGAAGGGCAATTAGATGTCAGTACCCATGGAGTCAAACAGGCCATACTAATCAGTTACAATTCTCCCAAATCTATTGTTGGGATGATCATAGGAGATCAACACAATAGAGTTGTCCAGTTAAGCCACATTAAGCTTCAATGTGGTAAATTTAATCAATTTGTATATAATCTGACACATAAAGTCACATCTTTTCTATGCATTTAGGGTGTCATTGAGTTAATGTTAAAAGAACAGTTCACGTTCATTTAATAATTTAAGGACTAACACAAACATGCTCACACAATTTATAAATGATGGTAAAATATGAACATAATCAACCACCTATTAAATTATTTAGTTCAAAATGCTGGTTAATCAGATATTAACAATCTGTGAGCACTGCCATTTAGAAGCCAGACATGGACCAGATGCTTCTGAAATCTGGCCTTCATTTAATACAAGCTGTATATATTACCCGGTTATAACAATTTAAACTGAGGTCAGCTAAACATGTATTTAAAAAAAATTGTAACAAAGGAGTATTTACAAATAATTGTATAGTTGGTATATAGCTTCATATGTTGTTGAAATGGCTAAAGAAAACAGTATTGTGAAATTCCTTAAGAGGACTGTTTTATATTTTTGTGCCAAGAAGCAGCTACTGAGTTGATAGATTGATATAAATGGGCTAATAACAGCATCACTTAGTATTAGGTAGGTTTACTAGGATCACTAAGCTAGAGCATCTGTGACCTGACTTAAATGGGATTGAGATGGCTACATAATCCTTGTGCCATCTGAGGTCAGAACATGTGACTTTTTTCCTTCGTAGCAATACAATCTGGCATTTGAGAAATTGGTAATAGCTACCCTCCCATAATTAGAGATATTTCTTTATTAATATAACTGTGATACCAGTTGGAGTTCATGATTATTGTTAGATTTTAGGTAACTTTTATAAATATTTCATATTTAAATCATATTATCGAAGGTAAACTATTCCTTTAAGCACTTGTGTTTAGCCAGGATGTGTATATAAGGCGAGCATTCATATAGATTCATTATTGATTGTTATCTTATGCTGAATATATACCAGAAACAAAAAGACTGTGTTGTGTGTAAAGCAGAATATCGAGCAACATGCAAGAAATGTGGCAAAGAGATGCAGGAAATTGTCCCCAGAATTAAAAAAAGTATTGTCCAATTGTGGACTTGGACTAAAGTCTTACATGTCTCATCATTTATGTACTTACAAATAAGTTCTATATTTCTTATATTATGATAATAACAGGATTTACATGTAGAATTAACCTGCTTCTCTATTCCAAGAGTATTATCCAATATAAGCCCTAGATTTCTCACAGTCATGGAAGAATTTATATTACTGGATGAGAAAACAGATTTTCCAAATAAAATGAATATATGCACTGTCCATAAGGGAAACTTATCTAAATTTATTATGGGTGAACTGTCCATAATAGTGAAGTATCTACTAATGTATGTTTATTAGATTAATGAATTTTGTACTTTTTTGTCATTCACAGTGCTCCAGTATGAACAGGTTTACATAGACAACATGCCTTCTTCTGAGTCTTACGAAAAAAGCTACATGCACAGGGACACCATTACACACTTAGTTCTTACAAAGTAAGTCCTTTATTATAATTATATTTCTCCTGATGATTACTAGATGTACCTGATTCACCACAATGTTCACTGGTTTTACATAACTATTTGTTTGTTAGTTGTACAACTACAAAAGCAGAATGGTCGGATTCTTTATTATTATAATTTCATTGTTATGATGTCTATTTGTTTATGTAAACTTTAAATTAGTAATGCTCTCTGCATTTAGCCTGTTCAGTTAACAATATATCTGATCCAAAAGGAGCATTTATCGCTGCTTTTGAGTTGTTTTGACACTTCTCCAACAAGCTAAACCGCACTCATACTGTCTAATTCATTGCATATTCAGTTATGTTTCACAATCTATATTCTGTTATAATTGTAACTAGATGATTTAAACCCACTTTATTTTCTATGTAAAATCAGGTTAGTGTCATGGAAAGTATATATAAGTAGTAACATCAGCTTGTCTTGTATTTAGATAAATCAACACCATTATTACCATTAATCACTTCATTATTACAGATTGCAGTTGAAATTTATGAATTCTTACGGGTGTGATTGGTCATTTATTCAATACATCATTCATTTCCCCTAATAAATAACAGCTATATCACAAGTTACAACCCAGCATAAAATTGTCAACACCTGTGATTCTTTGTTTGTCCGAAATAGGATATCTGTATACAAATAGATTGGACATATTTCACAAAAGAGTAATTTAATGGTTTTCAAGAAAAATTGTGGGGTAGAAGATTTCAGCTTAATATGAGGTGGATGTTTTATTCAGTAATTCTGTTCCATTTATCTCTCTGTTTACATTACCAAGTACAATAGCACATATCGGTTTATAATTATGTTCTAACATACTTTAAAGAAAACAGGAAATACTAAAACAGATATGAAGAAACAACTCAAGATCTTAAATTGTAGATAGTTACATTACAGGAATATGGGTACTGTTTGGAACTAAGCAGGCAGTGGATAAGATAGATTGTGGCCTATGTTTATTATGTAAATGGCCAAATTAACTGTTTTATTACTCTTATCAATTAAAAAATTGTCAAAACACAATCATCAAATGTTTGTAATATCAGAATTTATTTTATATTTCAGTTCAACTTGTGTTTTTATAACAGTGTGTGTTTAAAAGTATATATTATTTATATATATATATATTTATTTATTTATCACAAGTACATAGGCAATAACCTGACACCATGGTATGCCAATGAATATTTTTACATGAAAAAATTACTGTAATAATACATGGAAATAATACATTGCCTCAAATATTAAATATAGCATTCACACAAATGTTGAAAGCATATGTCACAATGATGCAACACTGATCCTCTACTATGCATACAACAAACATGATGACTTTTTATGACTTCAGCATCAGCTATGGACAACTACGATAACTTGGTGACAATGACAACCACAATGACTTGGTGACTACTACACCTTGATGACTACAATGTCATTCTCGATGTCCTAGCAATAATCATGCTTGACTAACTTTCTGACCATAGTAGGTTAGCTCAAGATGGTCTCATCAAACACAGACCTCTCACCATCAGAAATGACTTGGCGTCAACTTGTAATACTCAGCTCTGGCATTTTCTTGAACAATTTCCAACTACCAATTCATAGTAAGCCTTACAAGTTTCACCTACTGCATGTACATCTAACAGACTTCACTATCTTCCATGGAAAATGCTCATGAAACCCCTATACATTATTAAAGGCTACTAAACTTAGTTGTACACAAAAACTACCAAACTCTAATTGTACACAAAACAAGATTTAAGATTTACTGAAAACGAACACCATGACAAACGCTCTCTGTTCAGTGAAGGGTGCAAATAACCTGCTGGGCAAAATAAATGTACGCGACATGGGAAAAATTGGAACAGAATATATATTATTTCTAAAGTGCTCCATGATAATAGATATGTGGTCTCTGAATAACGTTCACGTGTAACATAATGTTATTTACCATGTAATAAACATTGACTGCAACACAACATTAATAGGCTTTTGTTGCTTCCATATGTCATTTTGACTGACACACGTTCTAGTTTATGATATTACCATACATAGAAATATTGGAATTTACAATGTCTCTGTGGCTGTCATTTAGTAAATATGCTCATTTGGCATACAATTTCTGAGTAGAACAGCCTAAGATAAATCAGCACAGTGTTTAACTAATAGTTAAATATACTTTTTCTGCTTGAATCACTTATCTCAGGTATACGTCTAATATGTCATGAATCATAACATTACATGCTGCTAACTCTGAAAAAGACTTACTGGTAAAGCAATATTACAAATGTTCTTAGTACTTTCTTAAAGGATCAGTCAAGTCTTGTATTTGGTCATTTTTCTGTAATCACAAATTAGTCATATATTTAATTTAATACATGATTACATTTTTACATCATATTTATCTTATTGGTATACATGAATACAAAACTGGTACACTATTTGCAAGTCTGAAACCAGATACAAATGCATTCAATATAGATTTCACACTGCACTTGTCACATGGCTAATATATATATATATCCAGATTTGAATCCAGAACTAGCCTGATATTATGTCCTATCAAATCAAATATTAATAGAAGGCATTTTCTTCATACCTTATCTAACCCGAGTTATGTAAAAACGCAGGATTTTGTGTGTTGCTCAACCTCACTGCACATTAAAGACATATACATGTATTGTTGTTCTCTTGATAAATAGTACAATTCGTAAATTTCTTATTAAAACATAGTTTGAGTCAAATGCTTTTATATTTTGATATTAAACTGTAATGCTATTTAGTAACCACCTTGATGTGATGTTTATTTATCTTTTAGGACAAATTTCATCATAACTGCGAGCTGCGATGGCAATGTTAAATTCTGGAAGAAAAGCTCAGAACACGGAATAGAGTTTGTTAAACATTTCCGTAGTCATTTGGGTATGATGCTTTTTCATAAACAGGCTAATCAGTATTAAGCATATTATATTATGTTAGACATTCAACTCTGTTGGTAATATGTGTGTGCCCTTGTTGAACTCACAAATAATAGAATTGTTGGTTAACGAAGTTACTGTGTGTTTAGTCAGTCATAAAGCGTATGATTAATCGATATATTATTATAGCTCTATATTATGTAAATGATTATATTTTGCTATTATTCATGGTTTCTTTTACATATTAAATGAATCAATATTGCAATACATTTATATAACATTTTATGTACCAAACATAAATATTACAGGTTCAGATATCAAAACAGTAATACAGACCAAGTATAAGTTTACTATTAATGTGATATATATATATATATATATATATATATATATATATATATATATGAAAGTATATTTATACCCACTGTAGGTACCATAAAAGACTTAGCAGCATCTTTCAATGGAGAACTTGCCTGTACAGTGTCAGATGACAAAACCATCAAAGTCTTTGATGTTGTCAATTTTGGTAAGATTTCCATTTTAAAGCAGTTTCTGTATTTACTCTGACCTTTTATGACAGTGTTGCTTCTAGGGTGTGCCTTTGTAGGATTCCAACAATTGCTTTGAACCAGACACCAAATCAGGAATTCGACGTATGAAAATTCAAATACTTTACCTTGCCCACAGTTCCCTGAATGTCCTATGAATATTCCATTTTCTTATAGTTAATAATTTACACTTAGTGAGACAATCTGATAATTGTAACCCTTGATTTCATTGTTTTTTCCTTCCATTTATCAGCAGTATCTTGTACTTTCTGAAGAGCTCAGTAGTGGGTAAATTCTAAAACCAATTCTGCTTTGTTTTAATGCATGGTCTTACCATAAAAAAGTAACTATTTAAATGCCTTCAATGTTTTGACACTTGAAGAAAATGTCAACTACTGTATATACTAGCATGTAAGTCACACTTTTTATACACCGAAATCGATGCCAAAATGGATTACATCTTATATACTAAAGGGGAAGGTAATATTTGGCATAATTTAGGGGAGAAATACAATAATATTGTTTTTTATATTAATAATGAATATATGAACAATAAACAGATTTATTAGGTGTGTTTTCTCTGTTGTCTTTCAACTCCAAACTTAATCGTGATAACCGCCATGATTGTTTAATCCAATGCTCTGATTAGTGACATGATCACAAAGACTGTACTATCAAAATAAGTGAGTGTGTGTGATTGAACAGAATGGTAAATGAGGCCACTCAAAGAATGACCATAGAAGCCACATCAAAGGAAAGTGATTATAGCCAAAATTACTTCCAACGCCCGCACATGAGGACAACTAATAAACCACTTAAAACAGCATTATGGAAACGAACACACAGCAGCAGACAACCTCCTGTAATTGTGTACTTCCCCCAAACTAAAGCATTAAATATTCCTAGGCTAACATGACAAACAGATTGATTGCTTTATTAAAAACGTTTTTTGAGGTTTCCTGCTTTTCTTTCATAGTGAACACATTGTGGTGGCTTTCTAAATGGACCTTTTGTCAATTTCATTCACCTTGATTCACAGGCACATAATGATGCGGGTACAAATATATAATATATGGCACATATTATAGGAATTTTATTTGATAGATATTTTATGAATAATTCTTTGGCGTAATGCTGTTAATAATTTGTTGTGGATGCTGTAAAAAGGAAATAAGCTTTTTTTAGGGATATTTTTCCTCGTGATAAAGGATGGTTTACTATTTAATTTACATACATGGATTTTAGGCAATTTCCTTGGAAGTGCAAATAAATGTAATCTGTATTACTGATATACACAACCCTCTTATACATAATAGTAACTACAAAAACTACAATATATATATATTAATAAATATTATTTATACCAGTCTGTAAACAAACTAGAAGCAGCGTTGTTGCGATATTTTGTTAATTTTTCAATGTATAATATAATTTGGCATTTTTTTACCTGTTGCTGTATATTTCATGATTATTTTGTTATAGTCATTATACAGTAATAATTTGTATAGTAATAACTTTCCGATATCAAAGTATTCAGCGATGACTAACTTATGGCACAAAGTAGATTTACTGCCACTTCTGGTGAATAATGCTGGAATTATAGCTCTAATCATTTTAGATTTATTTGTTTACTTATTAATTTGTGTATAAATATAATGTAATGAGTGACATTTATATAGCGCCCTATTCAACTAGATAGCTGCTCTAAGATGCTTTACAGTATTATTATCACTGACCCAGACCTGTTCTAATCCAGCACCTGTCTCAACTCCAAGGGAGCATACAACGCATGCTGCCATTATAGGCACAAAGCATTACTCAAACACATAGCCATCGCATCCTGTCAGTTACTCATTGTTATGGATCAGTGAACCAGTCGCCACATGATGGCATTCCAGCTCATGGAGCCTCGAACCCATGACCGTTCGACTACGAGTCCTATGCTCTAACTAACTGCACTATCATGGCTTGAAAATATATATCCTTATTTAACTGCACATGAAAATCAGGAGTAACTACAATATATACATCAATAAATATTATTTATACCAGTCTGTAAACAAAATAGAAGCAGCGTTGTTGCAATATTTGTTTTATTTTTCAATGTATAATATGTATTATACAGATATGATCAACATGATCAAGTTGACCTATGTACCAAACACCTGTTGTTGGATTTACTCACCAGGAGATGCTGTAGCTGCTGTGGCACTGTAAGTGTAAAGATTGCTTTTGGCATTTAAAATTTACTGAAGCTAAACATTTCTTAACATTTTTAACATTTCTATTAACATGAGAATAAATATTTCTGAAATGTTGAGTAATTAAAATGATAAATTAGTTATTTTTACCTCTTGCTGTATATTTTATGATTATTTTGTTATGGTGATTATTATTGTTGTTAGAAATAATACATATAAATCACATAAATGTTTATTTGTCATGCTTCAGAGTGGAAAAAGATTCGAATATTATTCACATTTATGATGGCAAAGGGACTGCAGAACCTCTCCAAACCTTAGAGAAATTGCACTTTAAGCCTGTTTTTCTCATACAGGTAAGTTGTGACATAATGATATCTTATGTGCGATCAATGAATGATTTGTGGATTAATTCATATTATTCACTCAATTTTCATTTTTGTTTATTTTTTCCATTTTTGGTCTAAATTTGAATAATATTTTTGCTTCCTTGTTTTGTTTTTATTTAGTACGTTGTGGTGCAGTTCTATCTATGAAGGTTATGAGATAAAAAAATTCTTTGTATTTCACACAGTATAACTCCGTTTTTGAGACTGTTGTTTCAATAGACACAAGTGGCATGTTAGAATACTGGACAGGACCAAAGTATGAATGTAAAGTTTCCGAAGACAGTTAAATGGCAGTATAAAACTGATACAGACTTGTATGAGCTGGCAAAGGTAAGAAAAAATTCTCTTTTTCATACAAGTAAGTAATACATCAATTTGTTTTATTATAAAGTGATATTTTAGCACAGGATAAGTTTTAGAATTTTATTATTTCTATAATAAGTTCTTAATCATTGATAATTCAAAATTACAGGCTATGATTGTGCTAAATTTGAAATTGTTAATGAAATAAAAACTTATGTTATAGAATAACACAGTTGCTACTGGTTTAGCATTTTCACCAAATGGAAAAGTAATGGCTGCCCTGTGTAAAGACAGAAAGGTGGGTAGAAATTGTGTATTTTTGTGTATTTCTCTATATCTGTACATAACTGGCAGGTAACTGAATGTGTATACACCATATATGTGTACTAACATCATATTTATTTCTCATCTATGGTTTTACTAAACACCAGACTAAGAATAATTGTAAATGTTGTATTTTTATTGAAATCTTTACAGATTAGAATGTTCAAGTTTCTGACTGGAAAACTGACCAAAGTGTTTGATGAATCCCTACAGAAGTTTGCAGAACTTCAGCAGGTCAGTTCATATTCACGTATTTAATCTTCCTATGACAATTATGAAAAGGACTGTGCTACATGATTTTCTTATAATTACTTTGATTAAGTGTCAGTAAAATGAAAAAGATAATTGGGGATTAATTGGGGTTTTTCAAATGCATGTAAGTTTTCCCCCAAAAATTAGGTTCAGTTGCCTTTTATACATACAGCTAGAAGATCAGTTCATCTAATATTACATATGTTGTTGGGAACAATATTTATTACACATATTGCTGATGATTATCCATGAATAGATCCACATAGGCCACAATATATCAATAAATATTTATGCCTGGTTTGATGTTAAAGTACAATAGACTTATTATTAGCTTTTGCTAATTGCTTTCATCAATGTAAATTCGGGTGTTGCATACCACCAAACATTGATAAAGAACAAAAAAAAAAAATTACACTGAAGCATTAATGGCTAGAATACACAATACTGTTTTATACTCAACAAACTGATGAGATGAATACTCACTGAGTCGGGAACTTAAAAACTAAACAATGCAATTCTATATTGAATTTATCCAATAATTGTCAAGTGACATTTTTCAAACCAAAGACTAAGGTTTATTGATTCATCAAAATAAAGTTTAAGGAGCAAAATATTATATTTTACTGTTAAGAATTTATTATTGCTAGCCTCTGGTTATTTTCTGGAGTCTGTCTAATGACTTTATAATAATTTTAGATGAAACAACAACTTTCAAACATGGAGTTTAGTAGAAGAATTGCCATTGACAAAGAACTGGAGAGAAATGAGGCTTTCAATTTGTGTAACTTAAGTAAGTAACTAGTTCATAATGTGATACAAATCTTCTGTAATGTATTTATGTGTATATCGTAGCAGTAAGAATCGCTGTGTGTTTGTGTGCGTGTGTGTGTGTGTTTACACTAATAATTTACATGAACATATATATTCTGTACTATTTGTGTAGAAGCAGCCCATTTAGTCTATAAGCTTGCATGAGTATTTGATACATTTATATTATTTTTGATAGTTTTTGATGAAAGCGGACACTTCATACTCTATTCAACCATGTTAGGAACAAAAGGTGAGAATCATGCTATGGGTTTAATAACGGTGATATTAACAGTGGTGGAGGTGATACTAGTATTGTAAAAATGCTAATACTTTTTAAACAGAAATGTTTACAAGATAGATATATGTTTTGGTATGTGAAATTACTTCTAAATCCATTTAAATATTTGATTTCAGTCATAAATCTGACCACGAACAGATGTGTGCGAATGATTGGGAAACCAGAAAATGCTAGATTTCTTCATATAGCAATGTTCCAGGGCATGGTTAAGAAGGCTACAGCTGCTATTACTGTAGAACTTGAGGCATCAGATAACCCAACCTTAATCTCAGTTCAGGATGACCCAATATTGTTTTGTACCGCTTATAAAAAGAACAGGTTTTACTTGTTTACCAGAAGAAATCCACATGATGCTCCAGGGTGAGAATGATAGATTTGGGGATTGCTAATTGGAATATACAGTGAAACATCTTTAATTCTAGTGCTTTAATTCAAGTCCTTAGAAAACAAACTGATTATTCAGTGGTTTAAGTTATACTTAACAGAAATCTGGTAAAATTTTCATATTACTTTAACTGAAACTGCCTTTCATGCAAGGTACTGTCAATGTAATGAGCTTTCACTGTATTTGTATGTTGGAACCTAATTTTGAGGTATGATATATATATATATATATATATATTTGTGGATAAGTTGAGGAAATGATTTTAACTTTCCGTAAATAGTATACATAAAGCTATTTGTCTTGTATACAAATAACACATAAAGATAAAAATATTTTAAAGAAATTTATTGAAGAATAAAACTATTATAAAGGAAGAAATAAACATAATATTAATAATATATGTTTATATAGCGCCAGAACCAGGTAGTGCTGTTCTGATGCACTGTACATTATTAGCAGCTGTCAACACTCTAATATATTCTAATGTACAGAACATTACCACCAGCACAATCTTATAAAACACAATGGCTGTAAACATTACTCGTGTAAACTCACTATAAACCTATTCTATGTTTGGTCAGTATCTAATAGCACTCTACTTCACATGACGATGTATTTTTCCAGGAAAATTTTATGAATACATAATGTTAATAATGTGATGGGAACAGAGAAAAAATTAGGGTTTTTCAGTGTTAATCTTTTCCATGATAAATGTAGTGCTACGTATACATGGGTTTGATGCAATTTCCTTTGAAGTGTCCTTAAATACAATTCATCTTCTACACAATTATCTATATATATATATATATATATATATGGTCAATAATTCATCATGATGTAAATCTGAATTGATTATTTTTCCAGTGATCTGGAAAGGGATGTTTTCAATGAAAAGCCATCAAAAGAAGAAATGGTATCAGCGACACAGGTAAGTTTTCTGTAATGAAGTGCCTCATCTGTTGTATTAATATCTATCTGTATGGATTATCTTCTACTGTAAGAATAAAATACATTGGATGGCTGTCATCCATATCTGTAGTATATATCATCCTTCAATAAAAAGTTTCAGTTTAATCATCACTTTTCCACCTAGATAATGGTCCCTTAATCATTGCTCCAGATGACTTAGCATGTACTGAAAAAGATGCAGTCTTTTCGATTTATTTGTTCTGTACTATAAGTTACTGGTGTTTGGGGGTGTCATTTATTATGGTTGTTCAGATCACCTCAATATTTTATGATTATGATTTTATAATTGACTAAATTTTAATATTTCCCGAACTTGAATTGTAGGATGTGTCTTACACAAGAATATCAGATTCTGCCACAATCCATACAAGCATGGGAGATCTACATATCAAGTTGTTCCCCAAGGAGTAAGTGTGGTAATGTTACTAATTAGAACAAAACTAGCATATTGAATGAAAAAAAACATTATACTTTATTGTGTGTATGGTAGGTCATTCATGTTTATTCTTTACTTACAGATGTCCAAAGACAGTGGAGAATTTTTGTGTTCACAGTCGTAATGGTTATTTTAATGGTCACCTTTTCCATAGAGTAATTAAGAGTTTTATGATACAGACTGGAGATCCTTTGGGTAAGTCAGTTCTCATTTATTTCTTCCATGTAACTTTGCATGGTTTAATTACATTTTGATATATTTGACCCAATAGACTGGTAAGATGAGTTAGAAGCACTTGCCTGTAAACATGACTTTGACCCAGCAATTCTGATTAAAATTCTAGTGAAAGCTAATCAAATATTGATATAATGCATACCTGTGCTTATAGTGTTAATTGTGTTCTAGGCAATGGTACAGGTGGAGAATCTATATGGGGTGGAGAGTTTGAAGATGAATTTCATCCAAGCTTAAAACATGATCGTCCATATACGCTGAGCATGGCGAATGCTGGACCAAATACAAACGGATCCCAGTTCTTTATAACAGTGGTCCCAACGGTATGCATTTTATTTGTGATATTCTTAATCGTCACACATGACCTATGTCTAAATCAGTGTGTGGTATGTTGCTTTATAGATAACAACACATTTCAAGGATTCCATTACCATCATTGTTAGCATTAATGAAAGATGATTAAAGTGAACATTAGTGAAATGAATAGATGGAACATATTTCACAATGTTACTAGCATCCTTTCTTTTTGCAGCCATGGTTGGATAACAAGCATACAGTGTTTGGTAGAGTGATCAAAGGCATGGAGATCATTCAGAGCATCAGCAATGTGAAAACAAACCCTAAAACTGACAAACCATACGATGACGTCTCAATCATAAATATAACGATCAAATGATGAGTGTTCACAGCTTGTGTGAACATTACAAATTACCATAAAGATAATTTTATTGGACATATAACAAACTAACATGGAGGCAATCTCTCAAGAAAACATTATGATCTATGTTTTGAATCATTCATCATCGTCATTAATGTTGTAGGTAGTACATCACATTAATGTAAAACGCACTTGCTAATATTCAGTAGTTAATACCAACTACACATTTTCTTTCAATATTTCTTTCTTCCAGTATGAACATTTTTATTGGATCGTTTTCATTCCTCAGATATGCAATTTAAAATTCATTAGTGCTGAAGTGGTGTTGGCGAATGATTATGATGTTGTGTACAAATGATGCCAATAAAATTGTATATATTTTATTAATACATAAAAATTGTTATGATGTACATAATAAAGAGTTTAGTGGTGTCTGTGAATAAGATTAATAGATATTGACCTGTATACCCATAAAATAATACCAGTTATCTTGACTTACTGGCCATTTGACCATACCCTGTCATTGATCTTCACCACCTGGAGATAATACATAGCTATCTGAATTCTGAAAAAAAATTCTGTGCATCAGAGTGAACAAGTGTTATAATAATTATGAAAGATGTACCAGAACAGATGTAATCTAAATATGATACTCGCATACCAGATCTTCACTCTTATCAGTAATAATATATCAACAATGCACAGTTACACAATCACAGTGTGAAAGAATAAAAATCTGATTAGTAGTGTACTCTAGTAGGGTATTATTTAGTGTCACATTTAGTGTTAATATTCAATCAAATATATTATGCTAGGTAACAATAAAACCAGAAATGAATCGTATGCAAAACACTTGATGTATTAAATTGATAATATATTAATTGACTGATGAACAGTATTAACGAAAAATCATAAATGACTGTGTTTCATGTAGAGAAATAATTGTGTACATCTGGATCTTAAAAATGAGTTGTTGAGCAAAATTATTTTTTAACACAACATTGTCACAATATGCTCACCAGTTTCCGTACATTTGGGCGAGTACACAAATCCATAACTTGAAGTGCAATAAATACAACATGGCTGATAAAACAGATGTTCCATCAGAACAAGATGTTTTCTAAATCTTATATCTTGTCAAGATACATTTATTGCATGGAGAAGCACAAAACCTCCTATGACTTTTGTTGCTATGACGTTATTCTTGAGATCTGGATAACAGAACCACCCTGATCTAGACTCAGTGACCTTCTGGTACGTGGCCATCAACATAAAAGTTTCTAGTAGCTGGTGGCAGTTCTACTTCAAGTCCTTCCAGATCCTTTGTGAGAACTATCTGACAACCTAAATAAACAGATGGAATATTATTATGATATTCAGATATATCTACATACAGCTGCATAAACACAGAATGGCAAATATTGTAAAAAGATGACACAAAAATTGAACTCAATAACAAAGCTTTTAGTGAATTGGTCTTGAAAGAAAAGGAAAGCCAAGTTTCTGTGCAAGAAATTTAGATCATCACACTAAAATGCAAAAGAAACGCAAATGTTTTGTGTGATGTCGACTGTATATGTATAAATTACATGGAAAACCATGCTAACCTGATTGAATACTTACTAAGTCTAGAATTAACCTTAAGAAATGGTGCTAAATCAAGCATATCTTCTTCCCTGAAACATGTAATAATTAAATAATGTACACATGTGCTAAACCAGTAAGTAGTGAAGAGCACTTTTAGGTGAAACTCTTAGTGGTAATATTAGGATACATTTTGCATACAATGGTAACTTTTTTTAATTCACATCTGAATCTATTTAATCAACTTCCTTAAATAAACAGAATCTGTAAAAATCTGAATGCTTACTTTTCATCAGGTTCTGGTAATTTATCAAAATATTCATCTTTAACATAGACATGACATGTGCTACAAGCTAATGATGCTTCACAAGCTCCTGTAAAAAAATCTTAATGCAATTAATATTGGCATTAAAATACTTTAAAAAAAATGAAACTGGCATTTGCTATACTCCTGACAAGTGATCGGTGATTTAGCTAAAATTTGTAATCTGTAAAGATAGTGACTTGTGGTACGTACCCTCTATTTCTATACCATATCTGTGGGCCAGATACATGACATTATCACCAACTTTACCACGTACTGGCACTCTCTGTCCATCTTTTTTTATATATACAATATTTACACTACAAGAAAATAAATCTAAACTACATTAATTTAAAATCATATATATATATATACCAGCATATATGACACAACCATTATTTTATGGGAATAACTCTTAAAAGGTTACTTAGAGCACCCCAGATCAAGGACAATAAAAAACATTTAATAAAACAAAATTCTGATACTAATTTGGATGTTACTTAATAATATGTGGTATTACACATCAAATATGCATTAATCGTTGCTATGCTAACTTACGCTTCATCTTCAGATTTAGGATCCTCCCATTCATGTCTGTCTTCTGTCTGTAAAGGTACTGTAAGGAGATAATTGGGAATTGTATGAATTATGAATAACCACACCAAGTATTACAAGATTTTATTTAGGCTTAATATTTGTTGTCTTCACTATTATAAACAGTAACCAAACATATGGCAATGACTATTTGTCCAAATTTAATTGAAGTAGTGTCATTATGATTATCTATATACTGTTAAGTGCAGCACACTTTTAAAGTATATTATAATTGGATATAATAACTGAAAACAGAGTTCCAAATGAATCAAAATTATATTTATATACTTGTTTAAATTTATCTCAAACATGAACTTGTACAGTTAGAGTAAGAATCAGTAACACCAGAAAAAGTTAACTGAAATCACTTTATGTCCCAAACTATACGAGCTGACTGTATTATAACTAAAAAAAACTATTATATGCATCATTACTGATTGATATCCTTGTATCACACCAAGTTGTAAACATACACACACATCCATTTATATATATATATCATCATAATGTGGTCCAGTACAGTGCAGATCTAATACACATTTCTTGGCACCCTATTGTTTGGACTGAAGATATTAAATTATTGTCTGCTGAAAATACTTGTATATCATGCAAAAATTTTAACTAAATTTTAGATCTGCATTTATAATAATAATAATGTAAATTTAATAAATTGCCCTTACTAGCAGGAGCCATTCAAAGGTGCTGTACAAATAATATGTAATAAAATAATATCCCAAATATTATGCCTATAAAAAACGAAATAAAATTATTATTTATCTCTGAAAGCAACCTTGAACAGGTGTGTTTTTAGAACAGACTTAACATTTTCAAGAGACGATGCATTTATAATATCTGCCAGCAATCTATTCCACAAAGTGGGGGCTGCAATATAAAGCACAATCACAATTTGACTTGAGCCGAGACACTGGCACCTGTAATAGTATCTGACTGGATGACCTGAGTTTTCGGGATGACTTTCTAATTGACACCAGTTCACATAGATTTTCTGGCGCCATACCATTAATAGATTTATAAGTTATTAATAAAATCTTGAAATGGATACGCTGTCTAACAGGTAGCCAATGTAGTTTTTAAAGAATTGGGGTGATATGATCATATTTTTGAGTATTTGTCACTATGCGAGCTGCATTATTCTGAATTCACTGAACGTGATTGATGTTATATAATCAGACATGCCATATAACAGGGAGTTACAATAGTCTATACAAAATGTAACAAAGGCATGGACTACAGTTACAAGTGCTTCTTGTGTCAAGAATGCTTTTAAACAGTGGATGTTCTTAAGATGGTAGTAGGCAGCTCGGTATATTGATGTGACATGTTCATACATTGGACAAAAACAACCCCTAGATTTTTCACTGACCCATTAGGAGTAATCAAAGATGCACCCATCTGTTATGCTGGTGTATTTAGGGATTTAACACAATGTGGTGATGCCAAATATATAATATTTGTTTTATTATCATTTAGTCTTAGAAGATTTTGAGTAACCCATAGCCGAATATCAGCAATACAATGTTCTAAATTCTTCAATGAAGAGGAGAAATTTAACTCATTGTCAGGATCCAGTGATGTATACAGTTATGTGTCATCAGCATACAAGTGATATTTAACCCATATTGTTGTGCAATGATCCCAAGAGGACGGGTATACATTGTGAAAACTAGATTATGGTCAACTGTATCAAATGCAGCAGACAGGTCCAGAAGAACAAGTATTACTGGCTTATCTTGATCAATTGACATCATAATATAATTTTTCACCTGAACCAAGGCTATTTCAGTGCTGTAACCACTTTTATAGGCAGCTTGTAGCAGGGTTGGGATAATCGTAATCGATTACATGATCTCCAGTAATCATAATCACAATATCCAGATGCAATCTAATCGATTACATTGTAAATGTAATCATAATCAGCAATTACTTTCACGATTACACAAGATTTGCCATGTTATATCATGCCAGAGATATGGTTTGGTATGTAAGGAAAAGCTTAACAATAGAACTGATTTACCCATTGATGGACTGCTGTCATATTTATACACATGATGATTTGTCACTTTATTTGATCTATGAACATGAAAGGAAAATGTGTTGAAACACCGTTTCAGAAGTTGCCCATATTATAAGTCATATAAACATGCATTTCAGATGAACTGGTGTTGTTTTCACATGGTTAAGCTGAAGTTAGTTACACAACCAGCAATCGTGCATGGCTTCTTTCTGACACCGTCGTTTTAACTCCAGCTACAAACAATCCTAATTGGCCAGCAGTCAAATGACAAGCAGCCAATATAATAATAATAGCCGAAATGGCAGTTATTAACATGGCTGGCAACCTCAAATGGGGGAGACGCAAATGGTCTGCAATTTTAGCTTCCCAACGGAGACTAATTCTAAACTTTAGAATTTAGAATAAATGGCATGTTTGGTGGAGAAAACCTTGCCAGTTGCCTGGTTGGATGAAAAACTCCCCCTACTATAGTGCCATGGCCGAGGCACGAACCTGCAACCTCCCGCACAGAATGAGGTAAATAGTCTCATGCTCTCCTATGTGGCTGTGCTGATCTAATGACAGCCTGGGGATTCTCCCCTGAAAGACAAGCAGCTAATTAAATGAACGCATGCGATAGCGAACATAAACAAGGCTACATCTTGGCCCCCGATCGACATATGGGATGATAAATGTGGGCATTAGATGGAGATCAAAGCATGGAGTTGGGAGGTGGCTGAGTTATAGCAGTAAATATAATTTAAGGCATAGCAATAATTTAAGACTTTGAAAAAGTGGTCGATTTACGGAGTTGGGCATTTGACTATATTCTAATTATCCTATTTATTATATAGACCGTACTTGGCTATAGTCACACCATACATAATGAATTTTGTTACTAAATATATAGTCAAACAATTCCATTAATATTATTTGCACAAATCTCAGTTTGCACTAATCTTAGTTATCTCTATAAATACCTATGCATTCATGGCAAATGCATTACTTACTCCTATGCTCTATGGTGAATATTGATATCAGAAATATTTTTAAAAATTTGTGTTGTACAATGGCATCAAAGTCTCTTGTACATTTTCATTTCAAGAACATAACAGAAAGTGTGTCTAGTTCTTACAAAGCAACATGTAAACACTGTAACATATCTATATCAGTATTATACATGTAACTGAGTAAGTATTGATGAAGAATCGCATTCTTGTTTGTGTTATATACATTGTAATCATGATTACTTTACAATGTAATCGATTAGTCAGAAAGAATGTAATCGTAATATTCTCAAGTAATCGATTACCTTGGTCCTGTAATCGCCCTCAACCTGGACTGTAGTGATTCATTAAGGTTATTATTGATTAAATATTTGTTTAGATGGAAAGCAACTGCCCTTTCTATAACTTTAGATTATAGCCATTTGTCATAACCCAAAACATTACCAATGGTTACTATTTACCATTGTGTCAAGTTGTTGATCAACCTAAGCTAGAGGAGTCAAAATTTAATTGGAGCTAATTATATAAAATATTTCCATGATGAATGCACAATAGAGTTGATACATCTCAAACAAGAAAATACTAAAATGAAAATGTTACTCCATTCATTGCAGGAGTACAACAAGGTGAATTAAAAAACGTGTATCTGATTCACTATTTATTACATGACAGTATCATAAATCTGTTGTAAATACCTTTATGACATCATATATATATATATATATATATATATATATATATACTATATTTTTTAATTAAACAAAACCTTTAATGTTTATCCACTTTGCTTAAAATCAGTTGTGAACTATCATTATTATATATCAGACTGATCTCTTTTACATTTTCCAATTCAGTAATAATTTGAAGATATGTTTTATTCAGTAACCATAACAACCTCTCACATCTTTTACACAACATGTACAAGTGAATCAGTTCATTTGATACATCTATCATCAATGATCCAAATCACCAAGTCTTTGGAGGATCTAGTGACAAAATACCAGCTTAGTAGTTTCTTGTTACCAAGGCAATTCCGTATCTTAGGGTAAATCAGGTCAATTGATTTGAGACACAAACAATAACATAACAGTATATAATTGCTACAGTCTAATAATGAGGCCCTAACTTATTGTATAATAATTTTACTTTTAATATTATAGTAATAACTGAAGTCATTCAAAAACTAATTTTCAGGTATATCTGGGATAGATATGCCACACATTTGTTGGTTTATGCCAATATTTAAAAAAATGCCTTTGTCATAAACATGTTTATGACACAATGTCATAAATTCATGTTTTTTACATTGTGTCATAAACTTGCCAACCCTGTTTATCACCTATATTGAAATTCAGCTTCTATATCTAATATCTAGATGGACTAAGATTTCTAGATGATACATTATAACATCTATGGTAGATGATAAGCAAATTACAAAGCCATGTAATGATGAGAGTCATATATGATATACAGGGGTGTCAGGTAAAGAAGTAAAACTACTTTGTTACTCTACTTGAGTAGTTTCTTCAAGTAACTGGAACTTCCAATTGTATCAATTCCATTTTTACCTACTAGTTTTTACAATGAGTAGGTACTCCAAGCCTGTACTTGGAATACCTAGTCTGAGTAGTTTATATTCCAAGTATGATTGTCCTGGAAGGAATTTAAAAAAATAATTGTGGATTTAATTATTTTGTAGCAAACTTCAATTCCAAATTTATCTATTCCGTTTAAAAAAGCAATTCCAAAACAGGCCCCATGTCTGGTAGCAGATATCTTTAGCTCTTGCCAAATGGAGGATCATTAAGTGAAGCTATTGTCACTGGATGGTCAGCCACAGATAAACACCAGCACCAACCCAAGAGGACAGTGTCTTGATTGTCATCCAATTAATGAATAATTGTATTAAATTCATGTTGCCCCGAAAGCTCTAGAAACAAATGGCAGACTAAGCAAGCCAATTGATTTTGGCTACAAACAATACCAATGTATGATTACTATAGTCTAATAATCAGCCTCTAACTTATAGTATTATAATACTTTTAATATCAATAATTTAAGCCATTCTAAAACTACTTTTCAGGTATATCTAAAAAAAATATGTCACAAATTTGTTGGCTATGCCAAAATTTATATTAAAAATATATAATTTTAACATTTATGATGCTATCATGTCATAAACCTGTTTATGACATTATAAAACCTAGATTAATCAATGGTTTTTGATAGTGTCATAAACTTCCTAACCTTGACTGGAAATAACGAAGTAAGATTTTAACTAACTTCTTTTAGTTGTAACAAAGTACTTTTATTTGTGGTAGTTTCGTTACTTTCTTTTATTTTGTAATATTTTCATTACTTATTTAGTCATTACATGCATAGCCCATGATTTAGGAGATACAGTTGCTGCAAATTATAATTACAAGTTGTCACCAACTTGTGTATCTGTGATGAATTTAATGATAAACAAATATATTTTAACATGGCATGGTACTGAAATGATTTTTGAAGGACAGCTAACATTTGGTACACATGTTTCAGTTGATGCTCACTGATATTCAAGACTTGCCATAAATTTTGACAAACTATTTTTGAAGGCTCACTTTGTTATACAGTGTTTGAACTGTCAAAGTCAACTGTTTTCTAAGGTTCATCATAATTAAATTTTTAATTGCATTGGTGACACCAACTTTGAGAATCAGGGCTTTTACTGAGGTTGAACAAAGCATTTGTTCAGTGAATTGAAGGTGGCAGTATATCTGCATGTCTGTAGATGTAATGAACTTAATTTGTCAGCACATATCTGTGGATGCAGTGAATTTGTTTACTCTTGTGCACTGTATACTTGATTCTCATATTTTGTGCTAAAATAAATTTTATCTTCTACTTTTACAAAGTAGTTTTACTTTTTACTCGAGTACTTTTAGAAAGTAGTTTTGTTGTTTACTCATAGATTTTTACAAGTTTACTTTTACTTCAAGTACTTGTGATGAGTCTTACTTTTACTGGAATATAAAATAAAAGTAGTTCAGTCACCCCTGATAATATATCATGTGTTTGCACAATTTTGTCAGTGACAAATAGTCTAGAAATGATTCTGTACAAAGTATTAAGAAGCATTAGCCACCCATTCGGTTTTCGTAAGTGTCCGTGGAAAGTTTACCCTTACGGAACTCTACTGCTAACCCGACCTAAGAAAACGTGTTGTCGCTACCTCACTAACTCTGACTAAGTCAGTGTTACTGAAAGACACTAGATAGATAGCTGTCACTTTCACTGATATAGAAGCAGACATACAAATAATGTTACCATGTTCGATGTGCATTACAAATATCAGTAGTGCTAAACCTGGCCTATTGCTCTTATCTTTTCATACCATATCGCAACAATAATCGTCATATTAACTAAACAAGTAAAATCTGAGCGATAATATAGTATACAGGCATCATTTATTAACTTACAAGTAGTTGTATAAAACGTGCGCCGCCATGCGGGATGAAACAACGTAGAAACTAATAATACACTGCGTTTACGAGGTGATTTGCTGTAATTATATATACAGTTACGAGCTGCAGAACATAATGTGCATCTTGAATACAAAAGTGTCTGCCTAAGGTCGCCATTGTCAATATATTAGATAGTGCTGCCACCTTTACAATCTAAAGGTTAGGTGGCAACACCATCTATTAAAATAAATAACCTATTACCATTGACCTAAAAGATCAATGCCTATTACTAAGTATTAGAAGGGTCTAAGGTTATTCAAGCAACAGCAACAATAATAAAACTGACATTAAATTAACCATAAAAATTAATATACATAAAATATTCCTTAATATATATCATGTGTGAATACAAGACAACACTTCAATTACTAGAAAACAATAAACGTGTTTAAATAGCGATGGTCTAGAAGTTTACCAATAAAAGCATATAAGAATGATCGTAATAATAATATAATAATAATAATAATGGCCGAAATGGCAGTTATTTTACGTAGCTTAACTACTTTAAATAAAGGAGACGCATATGGTCTGAAATTTCTGCTTCCCTACGGGGACTACTTTAAATAAATTTAGATTTTACAATATATGTCAAATTCGGTGGAGAAAACCTTAATTGTCAGTGTTTTGGTTGGATGAAAAACTCCTCCACGTCCGGGATACGAACCTCCAACCTACCCCAGAGCATAACCATGAATAAGAAAGTTCCACGCTCTTACCCACTATAAGTCGTATCTGTTTAACTGATATGCCTTAATTAGTATTATCGTGATATAAATCAAAGTGTCAAGCATTTGAGGTTTAGATAATTGATATAGGAGTCAGTAGGTGTCGCATTATTTCTTAAGAAAGGATAAAACTATGGAAGCTAAGCTATATTTATATAGTTCTTCCCATTGAATTAAAGAATGAATCTTCCGATAGCCCAGTGGTTAGAGTAATACGCTGCAAAGTTCTATGTTGTGGGGTTGAATCGGAACTTTGTCTGTATGTTTTATAGTAATAATAATAAACTTCTATAGCGTCAATATCCACAAAGAGAATCGAGTTCAGTGGGGCACTTATAGTACAGGGGTTAAGCAAATGTAAATGTTACTTTGGTTTGTATTTCGGGGAGAATCCTCAGGCGGTCGCTTGTTTGGCACAGCCTCTATATGCTGGAGTGGAAGTTAATAACCACTCCCCCACCACTCACAGGGGAGCAGTACGAAGAGATAGAACCGAAATAACCCGAGGTGGTCACTGCCAGAGTGTAGTACATCCTTTAAAGCCCCCCCTTCCTCCCCCCTTTAGTCAGCTTTCACGATGTTCTCAGCCGAGAAATTAATCCCTCTTGATGGGATCGGACCTGTGACTCTTGGCACCAAGTGGCAGGTGCTTATACCCACTGGACTACCGGAGCTCATTGTAAACGTTGCTGTTTTACGGCCACTTTCGTGCACATTGTAGGCTAAATAGGCGGAGCGACCTCCAAAGGTAATGAGGTGAAATGAAAGATGAAACAACCTTCTGATATAGCCCGGTCGGGGTTTGAACCCAGATATTATAGACATGTGGCCAACTGTGCTACCAGTTAGGCCACGGAGGTGCCCTGTCGGGGGTTAAGCAATCTCATGGTCAAGGAACGATGCCAAATTCATCAACAAATTTAGGAAGAATAAGCAAGTTTGAAAAAGTAAGTTTGCAAATGGTGACGGAAAGAAATCATGCTATTTGATGACTTAATATGTTCAGAGAGTGAGTTGCAACGAGCAGCGATAGCAACTGAAAATTAAAGCATGAGTGCCAGCATGAGTCTTAACCCTGGGGGAAAACCAGATGAACGGAACACTCTATAGGCTTGGGTACTAGAGAAAGCATGGAAAATAGATACGAAAGTTCTCCAGAAGAGTTCGATAGGCAATAGTGCAGAGTTTGAAAATGATGCGATATTGAACAGGGAGCCAAAGAAGTGATTTCAGGAGTGGCACAGAATGAGAAAACCGAGAAGACTGTGTAACAGCCCTAACTAAGCAGTTCTGAACACAATGAAGTTTTGCAAAATCCTTAGATGCGATGTTATAAAGAAGAGAATTGCAGTAATCAAACCTACTAGTAATGAGTTTTGGTAACCGAAAGAGAAATATAGCTTGGCAGTCGCCCCTCTGCCATATGTCCAATGTGTGACCAGCGCACGATTTGTGAAGGAAACCGGCAGCAGGGTTAGCACCAGCCCTATCATTGATATTTGATGCTTCGCTTAAGCAAAACGCAATTACAGATGATTGGAAGGATACTTTTGTCACACCAGTATTCAAGAAAGGTGACAGAAGCGATCCAAATAATTATAGACCTGTATCTCTTACCTGTATATGTTGTAAGATGATAGAGCACGTCATCACCAGTTCAGTCGGGAAACACATCGAACGTCACACTATATTGACAGATGCACAACACGGATTTCACAAACAACGATTATGCGAAAGTCAACTCATCCTGACAGTGAGGAACCTTATCCAGGGTATCGAGGAGAAATTCTAGCTGGATATCGTCATTCTTCTCGATTTCTCCAAGGCATTCGACAAAGTCTAGGCTAGAATGCTAGTGAAAACCACCGACTACGGTGCGACATACCTCACGATAAGATGGCTTGAACAGTTCTTGACAGGAAGACATCAAAAGGTCATCCTGAACAATTCCATCAATAACATCCCCCAAATCTTCACCCCAATCGCTACGCTGTTCGCCCATGATTGTATCCGATCGAAAGATAGAGAGCTCCGCTGACTCAGCCATTCTGCAAGATGACCTCAACACTCTATAACTCTTCTAGGAGAAACAATGGCTCGTCGAATTTCACCCCCTAAAGTACCAGATTTTGCGATTCACCAACAAACGCAATGCCATTCAGGAGGATTATTCTATCCATGGTCATACCTTGAAAACCACCGAAACCGCCAATTAAATACCTTGGCGTGGAGCTGCACAACAAGCTTAGCTGGCAGAAGCACATCCGCAGCACATTCCGTAAAGCAGATGTCACATGCGCTTTCCTCCAGAGAAGTATGCGAGCACGCCCTAGAGTTCAGTGCTACTCTACACTTGTAAGATCCATCATGTTGGGACACTCACACACAAAAGGTTTTGAGGAAGCCTAAGGCATACTGTAGAACAACAACAATGCAGTATTCCTTCTTCACGGAAAACCCCGAGCGTAGAACAGCGTCCCGCCAGATGTTCCAGCATCTTAAGAGGAGACTCTACGGCTGCCCACTAAGATGAGCCAGCTAACAGCACCCTGTATATATAGACATGCACCATGCCGACACAAGTTTCTACAGTCATACTACCAGCACTTTTACTAGACACCAATAAGCAATATTCAAGTTTGGAGTTTGGATTTCATTAGAAAGAAGAAGAAACATTCTGATTCGCTTAAATAATAGGTGGAAATTATCAGCCATTCGTCGAGATTCAAACTTTTTCAGTAAACCGTTGCATTTATTTTTGTTACCAAAAAAGCTTAATAACCTTATTATTATTATTAAATTGTATTTATTTGCAATTTTGTTGATGCAGTAGTTCAAGTCTAACTACGATACATTTTCTTACTTCAGCCATCGAGTTAAAGTTCTAATTCATATAGCGTTGATTACGTGAGTTTGTAGGATGTGCTGCTATAAGCTAGAAGTCACACCAGGTCGATCATATGACTGAGGTGTGATCAGTGTTGATCGAAGTAAAATAAACCACTCACTCACTGATTCACTTTACACCATGTGTCATGAAGATTGCGTGATAAAAATACCACTCAAATAGTAAAATAATATAAGTTGACTCATTTGTTCCTCTATCTGCCATCATCAACATATTTCTCCTTTCTAAATGAGATCGGGGATCTTCCCGTTTTGATGTGTTTTCAAAAGATAATTGATATTTGATTTGATAGAATAATGTGTATGTATGCGAGCGTGTGTGTCTATGCACGCACGTATAGTTGTGCGTGTTTAGATGTTTTAAAGTGTTCAACAATAAGAGATTGAACGAGAGATCGAGCTATGGTGATTAGCTAAATAAAAGTGTGTAATATCATGTTTATGCATTTCTCCTGGACACACTGTAGGAGCTAAATTAGCACGTACGCACACCTGCCGGGACTTATACAAATAATATAATAATATAAACTTCGGGTTAGTAGGTAACTTTTTTTGCACGTACAATAAACGACTGTCAGTTTGCTGGTGACGTAAAATGGCACATAGTATGACGTGTTTATATAATTCCCCGCTGTTATATGATCGTCATCCTTTAATATTAGTATATCATGCATGCATGTTAGATTTTAGTAGTCATAAATTTTCTGAGTTTTCTATAGCTTTGGCTAATTAGAAGATCTGCTATTAAAACAGCATGCCAAAATTAAAGGTCACAGGAAAAGGTTTCCAAAATTAGTTATATATTAAAATCAATTTCAATCAGAGATTTTTTCCTAGAAATAAAGTTACAGTGGTTTTAAAACTTGCTTTGCTAGCATCTCACATGGCCACAACTTTAATCGAGAATCTTCGGAATGTGACGTCATCTTTGCCAAATGAGGACTCCAGACACTCCATGTGGCCTTGTTTAACCTGTGGTACGTATTGTCTTTAGTAAAAATATAAAAAGGTGCAGAGAAACATACATCAAATACCAGTAATTATATTCCACGTGTAAGTGCCGTCTAAACCCAGCCCGAAACAAAAACAACAACCCCCCGAAAATACACACCAATCCAACTCTTGTTGTGGACCGGGGCCGGGTGTCGGCAGCACAGGTGGTTGCTCTGGGTCCACGTATACACTTTCTGCAGCTAATTCCTCACTATCAATACTGTCTATGACCTTTTTCGCTAGTGATTCAAAGTTGTAGGGCTTGATATCCCTCAGAATGTCAAAACTTTCATAGGAATGTGACATTTTGTCTGTCAACTGGTCAGAAGGCTTGTAAACAAGCTGTGGCACTATGTGATGTTTGGCAAAGATGACGTGACACAATAAACCCTAGTGAGTGTAGTACACACTAGCAATGACTCGTGAAAGTTCGGGAATTAAGGATTTGAGGATCATTTCAATGGAAATATGAATTATTTTGAGTGTGGTAGTGCATCTGATAGGGAATAAAACAATTGTTTGTTACGTTATATTTACTTCGAAATGTGAAATTTCTTTTCCCATCACCCTTAAAGCCAATTTAACGTTCAGCATTTAGTCGCTCAATATCTATTCATGACTATTTCAACGCGGCAACCCAAACAACTGAAGTCGTCTGATGAATCTGATCAACCCACATGTGTTGAAGTATGAGGCCTCATGTTGCGCCTGATGACATACCTGGTACATCCATTCAAGTGGCTTCAAGTTCGACACCTTCATCTGACAAGCGTCACATGCCTGATCCTGTTGGTACCAGTAGGGTGAATGAGCCAGATTACCCCGACATATATGGATCTAGCCTGGATCAAGGAGAATCGAAATCAAGCTTCTGACTAGTTGAGAATATTAAAAGAGCTTTGGAATGGCGGACACGCTTATCTATTCAAATCAAAGTAGGTACTGTGCATTTTGAAACTGCATTATTTAGCCAAATAGCCTATATATCATGTGTCTGTGGGGTGGGAGGTATAGGTTTGCAATGTCGCACGCATATATGTGCTGTACACGGATATAGTTCAAGTCAATGAAATATGGGTAACCATATATATTATACTAAAACCTTTTTTTCAGAGTGAAAATTTTATTATTATTTCTTCGATGACATGCCATTGGTACGTTATAGCGTATCAACAGATAATGTATACTGTTGTTACTGTGAACAATTCGTTAATGATTCAACGTTGAAAATGTACACCAGCGACTGGTCTAATATCGCGAAAGTGATTTCTAGGTATCATTCTGAGACAAGTGACGGTTGTCACGCTCGTGTTGCCTTTAAGCTAGTATAAAATGGACAGTCTATAAACATCAGGCAACGCGCTGAGAAAATCCAGAAAAAAAACAGAAATATCTTGAAAAAACATGGCTATACAAGGCCACATTCGTGGCATTGACAACTTCAATGCTATGATTCAGTATGCTGCCAGACATAATGTGGTATTGCGTGATCACGTTGCCACACTTCAAATTAATGCAACATAAATGTCCCCAACAATCCAGAATGAACTACTTGACCTTGCGGCAAACCAAATTCTGAAGTCAATAATGCAGATTACGTTATCTTCATAGCAGATGAGTCAACTGGTGAGAACAGATTGCAATATGTGTCCGATTTGTACACAACACAATAAACCAGACGATCACAACCGAATGAAACACTCAGTTCGTGAAAATTCCTGTCTTTTGTTCATGGGTACACTGGCACTAAAGGTGACGATGACCTGGCAAGTAAATTCCTTGAATCAATATATTCGGTTGGCATAATCCAACAACAAATGCTTGGACAGGGCTACGATGGAACACATCCGTCATGAGTGGGCATGTTGATAGTATTCAAACCAGGAACCGTGAAATCATCCCTAGAGCACAATATGTGCATTGTGGTCCATATGTCCTCAACTTCTGTATAATTCATTTCGTCAAAGGCACGAATTGTCCGTTATGTTATGGACACCATGACCGAGTTATATGTGGTATTAAAGACCTCTGTCAGGAAACTTTTGGAGTTTGAAGAGCAACTAGAGAACAATACCCCTATCAGAAAAGAAATGGGGAAACGGGTTAAACTGAACATATGAAACTCGTTGGGCATCCAGTGCCGACTGTTTTTCTTTGTTTGTCGTGATTATCGAGGGAATACACATAGTTAACGAGAGATCTTGAAGCATCCATCACGAAGCGGGATTTCATTATTGCTGCAGTGAGGTTACAGCACACCTTCGCGTACACATATATAGGCTGTCTGTAGCACTTCAGAGCTCTGACCTGGATCTACTTGATGCCTCAAAGGAAGCCAGAATATGCGTTTGCACACTAGAATCAGAGCGCAATGATGAGGCTGTTTGGGACACCTTGTTCAAGAAGGCTATAGGGAGTGATAGCAGGCATTAAATACATCCAGTAAAGCCACGAACAGATGGAAGGCAACAACATGCGCCCCAATGTTGAGGCAGAAAACCATTCACAATATTGGAAATGACCCTATACTTACCTTTCTTGGACCATCTTACAACTGAACTGACGGAGAAACTGGTGGCCCTATTATCTGGCTTCCAAGCTCAGTACCTCATACCCACAAACTTACCTGGTTTGGATGGTGCCTGGGATGAAGATATGTATCACCATTATGGTCACAACATGGTCGATGTTCAATCCTGAAGCAGCTAGGCGTTGTAGTGAAATGATGAAGAACAACATGGCGAGACATAGATCGTGGACCTCAGGATCAGTCACCACGCTGGATGCCTACGATCCTCAGTTCTTCCCAGGGATATAGTCTCCTCTAAAAACCCTGCTCACATATCCAGTATCTGTGTGCGCAGCTGAACCTAGCTTCAGTCCATTGAAATGCATTCAGACACCCCCGCGTAATACATTCAGGGACATGGAAATTGACATTTGTGAGGTTGTAAACCAATTTGGCAGAGCTAATCAAAGACGACAGCGATTGATATTTGACTAATGTGATTACTGGTTATTGATGCTCATAACTGTATTTGATATGCTTAGAACATGCTGAATAAACAGACATCTCACAAATGTTACGTGTTTGTTAAATCCTCTTAATAAGACATCACACACCACATTCATACATGTACCAAATATGTCATAAAAGGCAAAATTATAGATACAAGTCTACTTTTGTAAAGTTCACAAATTCTAAATCTATTTGTGCGTACAACCTGAAAAATCCTGGTTTATCCCTTGCTGGATTTTGAAAGCCGGATAATATTTCTTTACACAGACATATAACATAGAGAGAGAGAGAGAGAGAGAGAGAAAGAGAGGATATAGTAAACAGCTGATGGTTTATAAGCGAAAGGTTGATTTAATCTGCTCATTAGAATCAAATAATTTGCGGTGCTGAAGTTAGTCAGATCTTAAAAGAAATACTGATAGCATTCTGTCTGGAAAAGTTCATTACCTACACACACACACACACATATATATATATACACACACTCATACATTAATTTAATCGAACACTTCAAGATTAATAACGGTTAAATGAAAAACGCTTCAAATTCCTATATTTTACTAATCCCTATCATAACGGAGACAAAACCAAGATTAAGTTTTCAAATCATGATGTGATTATGGTTTTAGGCCATTTTTCTATAAATAAAAACTGTGCGCGAAATAAACTGTATTTTTTTAAGTGGAATCAGTTTAATTTTCAAAAATGTATATAAGACTCATGCATGGTATATATATATATATATATATATATATATATATATATATATATATAATAGACAAATCTATTGTCAGATTTATAGAAATATATTCACAAAACAATTAATAAAATTAACAAAATTAAATAAGTAATTATACAAATTCATCTAAACTACGTCATATATCCCAAAACGGGTTGATAATACATTTTCCTGAATATAACTGACATACAAGTTGACATATTGTGGAAATAGTATCTTTAATATTTTATTTGGTCCGATTTATTTTTCTCCATATGATTTTTGACCTTGTCTAAATTGATTTGATATATACATAGAGTTTTATATACTCATCACAGTTAACTGTACCTTTCTTCAGACGTTCACAATAAATGTCCAATGCCACGAATGTAATTTATTAGATGGCAAAGCTAAACGATCGAGATGATTGCAGTAATTATTTATAATGAAGTCGTCATTTTTGGCGAAATGCATCGTGCAACCGTGTGAGTCTAAACCTGAATTATTTATAAATGGGTCATGAAAATGTTTTTCTTTAATAAATTAAGTGGTCCTTTGTAATTAAGATTATGAGAAAAACTCCGCATATGATAGATGATGCTTATTTATACATGCAATTAAAGGTCTGTTTTCCCGAGTTATAATTTATCGTACTTGATTTCAATATAAACATGTGTGGTTCCGATATACTTCCTTTTTAATATTCATATTGTTTTAGTCCATTAGTTATATCAATATGATATTAATAGAGACAAATGCCTAAATACACAAATATTTATCTCAGTATTAGTAATACGTATACAAACATGAATTAGAAAGATCTAGTTTATAACTGCAAGCCTACTATATTAGAATCTAGTAAAGTGGTATATAAATGATATTAATAGTTTGTTGAATCTGTATATGCCTTTCTTCCATTTATTCATTTCCGTGTCATACTTATAAAAAAAAAACCCACATCCTTCAATCACTAATCGGCAACATACAAAAATCACAATAAAACAATATGATATTTTAGCGAAAAAAGATCACGCGTGTTTTTGTGTCCTAGTTCTCCAGTTTTCAACCAGTCGTGGACTACGATGTATTTACTGCTGTTCTGTTCGACATGGAACCGATACACAACGGAAAGGACCGAACAGTGCGGCAACTGAAAAATATTATCAAGAATGTCACCGTTATTTATAGAAATTAATAATTCAGATAAACAATATTCACTATTTGTTGTTGTTTTTCTTATTAAATTGATACTATTAATAAAACTAGAAAATATTTCCTGGTTTCCGGATCTCATGAATATTAATCAAGGTCAAATCGAACTAAGTCAATAAACAGCCATGGCTGACAAAAGTCCACCACCGCAAGTGAAAATAGGACACTATATTTTAGGCGATACTCTCGGCACTGGCACGTTTGGAAAAGTAAAAAGTAAGTGGCATAAATATTCGGGTATCATGTGCAATGCAATTTTTTTGCTCAGCCATTATACAGAGTGTCTCCTTAAGGTCCAAAACGCATGCCTCTCTGGTCGGAAATAAGTTCTGCTTATGCGTAGATCTGTCACATGCTTCCATCGAAAAATGTAAACATACAAATGTCAGATAGAGATATGTTCTTCGCGTTTACTAAATAGATTATATATAAGACATGTCACTTTGCTTTCACGCTTATGATATTTTATTGGGAACAAGTTAACTACATTTAATAACCTGGAGAGTGTTACGGTAATTGGAAAAGCCGGTTTTTTGAAAGTTGTCAGCTCTCCTTGGGCTTGGCCTAGGTCTTTTTAGGAGCTTCTGGTTGTACTGAACTTTGGGCCATAAAGTATATATTTGACTTTGTGTACGTCACAGCTCAGTTTTCTTTAATTAATTATTATTTATTTCATTAATTATTAGAATAGACGTTTGTAAAGGTTTCAATGCGCAATAACACCTACAACTTCATGTCTAAAAAAAGTTTTAATCATCCCAGTTCAGGCTGTTGGCCTGCAGTTGTATATTAGAATAGATCTATACAGTATACTCTATAGTATATACACAGAGTGTTATGGGGAAAATAAACAATCAACCAGTGCAGATGTAACATAACATTTCTATTTATTATTTTGTTTTTATCTATCGTAATATTATATTATTTCTATTTGTGAAACTTAATTCAATAGATATATAATTGCTGTTTTGTAAATACTATTTAGAAAATAGCTTAAAATTAGCTATAAGGATTATTATTATGTGTGTAGTATATCAGGAGTGAATTGTACGTTTCTTATTTATTAAGCCTTTCTCACTCTATTATTTGTAGGAGGTCAGCATGAACTTACAGGTCATAAGGTGGCAATTAAAATCCTTAACAGGAATAAGATCAAGAGCTTGGATGTTGTTGGCAAGATACGGCGGGAGATCCAGAATCTTAAACTTTTTAGACATCCACACATCATTAAACTGTAAGTTTCTAACACATGAAGAATATTACTGAATTGTTACTACTAATTCATATATCATATACCTGAGATTGTTCAGATGGGTTATGGACTATTTGCCCTTTATTATTATTCACCCTTGTATTATATAATAATAATATGTGACATTTATATAGTGCCCTATTCAGCTAGATATAACTGCTCTAAGACGCTTTACCTGATTCAAACCTGTTCCAATCCAGCACATGTCTCAACACCCAAGGGAGTATACAATGCATGCTGCAATTATAGGTGCAAACCATTACTCAAACACATAACCATCACATCCTGTCAGGTTCTCATTTTTATGGATGAGTGAACCAGTCACCACATTGCAGCTCTGGAGTCTCAAACCTGCGACCCTTTGGCTATGCTCTAATTAACTGCACTGTCACAGCTTGATATAAAATTATATGTAATTTGTACGTCTGAATTGACTGGTCAGTTCACATTGTTAATGTTACAATACAACAACATTTAGAAATGATGACTCCAAATTTTTTTTTATTTAGTAATAATTGTATTTTAACTATTTGGTAATAAATTGTATTTTAGTTAACTGAAAGGCGATCAAATCAAAGGTGATGGTTCCCGAAGTCAAATATAAAAGGGGGCTAATATAATTGAGGGCGAATAGTCCAGTTTCCATTCAGATAAAGGCTCTTTTGGGTTATTTTAATATATACACAGTTCACTAGCATCATATGGAAATGCAGGTAAATATTATCATATAACTATTTTTAAACATCATATACTTTTTTTAAACTATCCTGATTTATTCTCCAGGAATTAATCTATTCTGCAGGTATCAGGTGATTAGTACCCCAACAGATATCTTTATGATAATGGAATATGTCTCGGGTGGAGAGCTATTTGATTACATAGTTAAGAATGGCAAGGTATGTAGTCATTAAATCATTTATTGTTAAGAATGTCAAGGTATGTAGTCATCAAATCATTTATGTATCAGTGTTAGATAACAATATTGTTATCTTGTTGAAATTGTTTCATGAAGGAATGTTGAAACAATGGAATGTGTCACTAATACAGAACATGGGTACTTTATCAAGTGTTAATGTAAATATGACTGGCATAGTCAGTGTGTTTCTCAAACTACAATATTAATACATTCAGCCCTTATTAAACTATACCTCTCTATTCCAAGCACTTGATGTCAAATTAATGAGATTGCTAAATAAATATAAAATAATTTAAGTATTACATTATCATGTTCATGGAAAATATAACTGATGGTGTTCACAATAATTCTGATCTCACAAATGATGTTAAATTGACTGATCAATTCTTATAGAAAATATGTGATATTACCAGGGCCTGAAAAATATTTCTACATTTCACAAGCCCCTGGGCTAGTAAAGTTTAAATCCACTAGCCTAACCAAATTTCTTACTAGCCCTGGAACAAAACTGTGCCGGAATCGACGGAGAACAGTAGATCGTGCAGACTGGAAATTTAACTTATTTTCTTCAAACATAGGAAGCTAGCAGTAGTGTTCATGAACATTTGACATCTGTGGTATTACTGTAATTTTCTTCCAGTGCTAGACCATCGAGCTGTTGAAGCTTACAGGATTACTCGAAGTCTGCAAATGGGCACTTCTTGTACAGGATATAATATGCTGTTCGAATAATTGATTCCAAATCCATCCTTTTCCTTTCATGGCTCTGATTGACTGTCTGGCCCAAGGGGGTGTCCTGAAGATTTGTCAGATGAAATTGATTTTACTACAACATATTTTCTTCTGGTTGGCTTGGAGCACAGGTGATTGTCTATGCACTTGCTGTGCATTTTGAGCAGTTCAGTCCAAAAATTGGTAGATCAACATACAATGCACCGGACTTATCTCCATGCAAATGGAAACTTTCTGCATGTGACATTTTTGTGAGGCAGAACATTTTCCCTTCATCACTATTGTAGTCCACTCATGGAAATAAATTGTTCCAATGTGAGATGAACTTGCATTTTCTCTCTTTACTTTCATAAATTTTGTCATCAAACTTTTGTTTTTGACACTTGTAGTCGGGGACAGAAAAATATTTTTACTAGTCCTAGGAAAACTGTGCTGGAGTCAGCAGAGAATGCCAGATTCTGAAGTTAGGTGTGTCTAGAGTTAATGTCAACATAAATTAAATGTAACCAAGAACCACACCTTTGATATAACTAATATTTGTACACATATTCAAATATTACATTGTGACATTTGATGTGAACCATTGCTTTAATTGCTCAGTTTCATTTAAAAAAATCAGGAAGTCATCATAAAAGTTTTGAAAAACCACAAAACATAGTAATTGTGATCACATAATTAATATTCTATAATTAGCATCTATGATCTGAATGGCAATGTTCAAATTTCTCAAAACATTTTAAAATTTTGTCAAGTTCATTATTATACTGGTGCCTTGTCTCGATGGTCAGGTTGCTGACTTCCATGAGGATATGTGATGATGGCACCCAACATTAATCCTGTCCTTTAGGCCAAGTAAAGGATCTTGCAGGTCCTTTTGGCTCATGATGTCAAGGTGAAAGGTTTCGGACTCATGACAGTTTTATCTTGATAAAAATTGATAAAAAGCTTGTATATAAACATGGTCTAATTGTACTTATTTATTTTTAAAAGATGTACTGACTTGACACATCAATATGTGTGCCTGAATAACCAATGATATAAAAATATTTAATACACACTTTCAAGTCAAGGTATTTAAGAATTTCAGTTAATAATTTTGTCAAGTTCATTGTCACACACCTCACAAATTTAAAAACAGGAGGTAGAGTCTTTGACAGGGTCAATTTATCTGTGTTGATCTGGTTAGGACAAACAAACTTAATTTTAGGACTAACAAATTTATTTTTTATTTTTGCCTTGTACTCAATGCAATGCATGCTATTTTCACCACTTGCTGATGTCAGCAATGTTATGAATGATATATATACATATATAAATGTTGGAAGGTCAGTATTTTATATGAAAGATGAGATCTGCATATTGGATCTACTCATGTGTTGCTTCATATTATTCCTTGATCTTCTAAACATATTCAGATAAATCCTTGGGTGAATTAAAGTGTTATTTTATTTGAGAAAGTATTTAAATACAAATACCTTTCAGTTTGGAAAGCTCAAATGCTTGAAAAAAGTATTTGAGTACTTTCAGATAAAAAGACAAATGTGTACCTGTCTATTTTTTTAATACCATTTTATGTAGGGCACTAAAAAACTTTATGGTTTTGTTTTTAGTCTTTGTTTACCAATTATGGCTAATCAAAGATATTCTGGTTTATGTTAAATTGTCTAACGTAAAAAGTCTAGTGCTAGCAGAGTTTGTATGAAAGGTGGATATTAAATTGGTTCTGCTCTTGAATAACCTTGAAATTTAGGTTTGAAGACCTTAAGTATCCAAGCTATGTGTTGTGTCTTATGACATATATTATTAAATGTGACATACATTGTAGTTGATTTAATATAACTGTTAAGCCAGTCCCGATGGAACTGTGTAATGGTAGTTTTCTTGTATAGCAAATGTTGTTGAGGTTTGGCACATTGAGGATTGTATATATCTGGTTGTAAATTACCAATTAGAGGAACAGTTCACACTCAGATAATGTGACTTAAATGTGTGACGTTTATAAATGAAACCAAAAGTCCACCAGTAATTATCTCCATCAAGCCAGGCCTCAGATGCTCTGGCTTAGCCATTCTTGTGATCTTACCTTATCTGATGTTCAATCTAATAACTGAGGACATCATTGGTTCATTTACATAAATCTGACAGCTCAATATATATGCTTCTTGTTACAAGAGTGTAAAACAATCTTCTTAAGGAATTTCAGTAACATACAAGGCTGTTTGGACCAACTATACTGTTATATTCATAAGTATGTTTTTGTTCTGAAAATACATGTTTTCCTGACCCTTGTTTATATTATTATATTGTTAATACAAAGAGCTTATATTAAATGATGTCAAATTTCAGAAGCAACTAGACTCTATCTGGCTTCAAAATGGCAGTGCCCACAGACCATTTATAGTTGATTAAAACAAATATGAACTGGGTTATTTAATATGTGGTTGATCATTTTTAATTTGTGTAAGCATATTTTTATTAGTCCTGAAAATTTTGAAATGAAGGTCAACTGTCCCTTTAAATCTATTTTAATATCTTACAAGATGGTTTTGCTGTTATAGAGTTCATTTGAATTTTATTTGTGGAAAATGTAAGCAATATATTTCTTTCCATATATACAGCTCAAAGAGCATGAGGCACGGCGATTCTTCCAACAGATTATATCTGGTGTAGACTACTGTCATAGGCACATGATTGTTCATAGGGATCTCAAACCAGAAAATCTCCTCTTAGATCGCAGTCTTAATGTAAAAATAGCAGATTTCGGTTAGTATGATATTTGACTATCTAACGAATAGTAAGGTAAGAATAACTTTAGAAGTTTACAACTGGTCACCTGGTGTCCAAAAAATTTATAAAGATAATATTTACTACCATTTAGATTCTTTATTTCTATCTATAAATTATATAATAGTACAAAAATCCCAAATTAGGAGATCTTGTTGGTAAATATAGCCTGATATGCTTACTTATTGATTTTTTAAACTATTATCATTGAACAATAGTTTTGGAGATAGGTAGCCATAAGCATAGTACATGGGCAACTGGAGACCGATATCTTTTGTAATCTACTGAGATGCTAGAACAGATGTTCTATGATTAACAGTTGAAATTTTCTTGTTGACAGTGGAACCATAAATATTTAGAAATTGAAGCATTTCAGTGCCACTGCCAGTCTTACTTTTCTTTAGATTTACTTGCATCATGATTACTTTGTCCTTATTTATGCCTAAATTGCATTGTTTTATGTAATTGGTTTACTTCAGGTTTGTCAAACATGATGACAGATGGAGAGTTCCTTCGAACCAGCTGTGGATCACCAAATTATGCAGCACCCGAAGTTATTTCTGGAAAGTAGGCACTTTGGCTTGTGTTTACTGGCATATGTGACTGCAAAACTTGTTTACTCATTGCTAGCATTTAATTTGGGTATTTGTTAATTTTATTTTTCAATATTAAATATTAGGCTATATGCTGGACCAGAAGTTGATATATGGAGCTGCGGCGTTATCCTTTATGCCTTACTTTGTGGAACAGTAAGTTGTAAAATTTAATGTACTTTAGACAAACAAAGACCAACGAGAACTAAATAATGAGCATATTAATTTAGATGAATAAATTCTGATAGTAGCTCAGGTGAAACTGATACATGTTACTACAGCAATAAGAATAGTATTAACTTTATTAAAAACCACTGTGTTTATTTACGATATTATGTTGTTATTATTTTTTGTGTGTTTTTCATTCAGCTCCCATTTGATGATGAACATGTGCCAACATTGTTTAGGAAGATTAAATGTAAGTGATTTTAAGCATTAGCACATCTTCTAAATATACTGCCAATAGGTTAACTGAATGGTTTTGTTGTTCAGTCTGTTATTGTTTAGGTATTGGATCAATTCCACATTGTGACACATAAATGTATTTTGAAGATTTGTACTTGTGATCTTAAGTTCTGCATCTTTAAAATGCTAGTTCTATATCTTTAGAATTGGGTTCAGATATTAACTAGAAAGCTCATTGTATGTTGTTTACCTGGTGGTCGTGAAAGATTTGTGAATGATGTTTGTCACATGTTTTTATTTACTTGTGTTTCTGGTTTAAATTCAGCAAATATTTCATGCCTGCTTCTCTGTTTATCATTATAACTATTTTGTTTCAGCTGGCATATTCCATGTTCCCGATTTCCTTAACAAATCGGTTGTAAGCCTACTGCAGAAGATGTTACTTGTAGATCCCCTGAAACGTGCTACAATAAAAGATATCAGGTAGTTCTGGTTTCAGTCTCTAGGTGGATTTTATGTTCAGCATGTGTTAGGAGTAGGCTGTACTTTGTAGCTCCAGTTCCTGGTTTGCTCTAACATCAGTTTCTTCTTTTGCTAATATTGCATGTTTCTGTGCTTTACTAACATTTATTTATTATTTTCTTTGTTTAATACACTTGTGTAGTTTGTATTACAGATGATAATACAGGACAAAACAAGAACATTTTATATATATATATATATATCACTGGATTTATTTGTGTAGCTGCTTCTTTTTAGACAGCTGTCTGATTTGTTTATAAATACTGAAGTATTAAAAGTATAACTTGGCTTACTCTGATATTGCTACACTTGTAAATATGGTGAATGCTCATTGGGCTAAGTGTGAATGAACTTAAAGGGACATTTCACCCTCAGATAATATTAGTTAAATATGTAATACAAAATTTCATAATAATAATCACAAACTATATCTGATATCATATATATATATATATATATATATATATATAAGGAAATAATCCAAATTACTGGAGGGCCACCATTATGGCTGCACCGGATGCCAGATTCAAAGGTGGGAAGAAGAAAAGTCAAGTGCTCTGAAATAATCTGGGCCAGTACTGCACAGAGTTCACGTAGACGCCAGTTAGTGTTCCCGGTTCTCTTCATGCTTCGATGATTCCACTTTCTTCAAAACAATCAGAATCATCTTGTAATGGTTCTTCTGGCTGAAACTGATATGGCTGAATGTTAGTTATGATGTTAGTTTAGCGAGATTACTACATTTAGTTCTGGAATTATTCTTGGCTAATATTTGTTTACATGCTTTTAAATGAGTTATATAGACTGTCAGATTGCTTGGTTCAAGAGACGTCAGCATTCAGGAGCTTCCAGTCTGTGTCTAGGTTCAATATGGCAGTGCACAGGCCATTAATAGTCAATTAATCAGCACTTTGAACTGGATTATTTATGATAGTTGTGAACATATTTGTATTAGTCCTGAAAATTTGAAATGAAGGTGAACTGTTCCTTTTTATAGAAAACATAAAATAAATAATCCATAGGTTGGTTTATACACTTTTGCCGTGAAGTATTACCACTCATTTTGATGCTGTTAATTTAACACATAGCAGAATGGTCATCTGATTTTAGGAGAGCATGAGATTTTGCTACACCACAAGAATGCATATTTTACTTCAATAAGTTGATTATTAGTCATTCAAAATAAAAAGATACATGTTTTACAAAATTGCAATTAAATTTAATTAATTTCAGGGCATTCTGATGGTGCAGTGGTTAGACTACTGTACTGCAAACCTGCATATTGTGGGTTCAAATTCAGCTGATATCTGTGTTTGTGGGTTTTGTTTCCCTCGGCAACACCACTCAGCTATATGTCCCAAATCAGACGAACCTTGAGGTTAAACAACTCAACTGAATTTAAATATAATTAATTTAACATATTATGCATACATTTTTCATAATATTAAGCTTAAGTAAGAGAGAATATGTTTATCTTATTTTAAACACCTAGCCTCATTTATTGTGGGATTTAATCAGTTGTTCATTTTTTTAAATGGGGTATTTAATAAACATCTTTAAAGAGTGGGTAACTAGAAAACTAGTCATTTAACTCATTACTAATAGGCCGAGTATTTTTAGCAGAAACAGTCTGATTTCTCTTCCTGTGTTACACCAGCTTTGTGTACATAATGCCATACAATTTTATTGGTTTGTTTTGATTTTAATTAGTTACTCTATCTTTGTAGAAATAATCCTGATTATATATATATATATATATATATATATTTATTAATATATCTGTGTGTGTGCATGTACCAATTCATGTAGACTAACCATGTGCATGGTCATTAACACTCATCATATGCTGTATGTGAAAAAACAAAAGCCACTAAATAATAGCATAAATTGTAAATTTCTGAGTTAATCAAGTCACTTCTCCTATCTGAAGCTGTAATTGACGTCCACTTACCTTATAAAAGATTGAGCACAGGGTAAAAGAACGATACAGCTATCTGTTGGCATGCAGCTGTAACCAAGCTGTCATTGAGACTCATCACCAGCATATCATCTAGTGAGCTGATTATTTCTCTGTGTATTACAGCTGGCATGTTCCAGGTACCTTCACATCTCTGTCCTATTGTTGTCAGCCTCTTGAACTCAATGCTCCAATGTGACCCAGTAAAACGTGCAACAATGAGAGAAATCAGGTATCAGCAGATTAACCTGCAAGCACAGTTTGCAAATATGTTCATGTGTACCTATGACCCCTATGTAGTAGGCAGTATTTTGATGTGATCATCACTAAAATTATTTATTGCTTTTTGACTAACAGGAGTTAGTGCGTATCAGTTTTAACAGCTTGGTCAAATTGTTACATACACAGGAAATAAATTCTTATTTCTGTTTGCATTTAATATTATTAAAACCTTTCATTTAAGCAATCTTGATAATAATTACATGTCGTCTGTCATGTAATAATTTATATTGTTTTCATTATTTTACTGTATTTATGGTGCTGTCATCACATAGCATAGATACTTTATATATTTTTAATAATTACGTATGTTATGATCAAATACATTTATATTATCAGCAGCAGCTAGTCAGAATGGATTAGTATGTATTATTAATAATGCAGTTCATGAATATACAGAATTTCATCAGAATAGTGAATACAATAACTGCTAACTCTTCATAAATTTTAATGATATATATAATATATATATATATATATATATATTTCTACAAATATATAACTTGAAATATACCACTGTTGCTTGATTAGGTTTAATATATGTTTAATTATTTATATCACTTCTAATGTGTTTGACAATGTATGTTTAAATAATTTTGTTTCTTAAAGAATGCAGGAAATATTTTGTATGAATTTGTTGTTTGCAGAGAACATGATTGGTTTAAGATTGACCTGCCAGAGTATTTGTTTCCACCACAGAGTGATGTTGATGCATCCATTGTAGATACAGAAGTCATCAGAGAAGTGTGTGATGTAAGCTATAAAACAACAAATGTGTCCAGAAACAACAGCTCTCTAACTATGCTGATTTTTATTCATACGAAAGTAATCATGACATGCTAAATTATTTCATAATTTTCTGTATTGTTTATTACTTTTTGTTTTATCCCTCGATAATCTGCGCAAAATATTCTTATTGCAGAAGTGCAAAGTGACGGAAGAAGAAGTTCATAGAGCACTGCTCAGTGGTGATCCCCAAGATCAGCTTGTGATTGCATACAATCTGATAATAGACAACAAAAGGATTGCCGATGAAAGTGAGTAATCGTCATACAAAACGAGGCCAACAGAAAGGTCATAGATAAAACTGTTCTATTTCTCTGTTATTATTTACCTCATTACTGAAGCATGCTACATATTGTAAGTCAGATAGTATTATAGCCTTCATCTTACTGATAGTACATACAAAGACATTAATAATGATCACTGGTTCTGTGTTCCTCTTTCAGCTGCAAAACTCCAGATTCAAGACTTCTATGTTGCATCCAGCCCACCTACTGACTCCTATATGGTAGTAAGCATTATTCTAGATGTTGTTAGTCATGTGTACCCTGCCGCTGTTGTTCATTGGTTTGGCTTCCTAGCGAGTTAATATTGCTAGTTCTCTTATATTAATATTAACTGAAGTATTGCTAACTGTGTTTTTCAGTAAGACAAACGTGTTCTGATGCTTTCATCGTGTAACTGGGCCCACTGACTGCTTAACCAAAGTTATTTTCAAATTTTATTTGATGAGTAGCTTCTCATCCGAAGATCCAGTTTTATTGTCTTATATATGGACATGTAGAATATCATTGTTAAGAGAATCAAATTTTCATAACTTTAATACAAAATTAAGCAAAATGATCTGTTTCTCAGGCCCTATAATAATAATGATTTGCCATATTATTTTAGTGCCCTGTGTAATTTTTGCATTCTGTGTTCCTTAAGACATAAACAAAATAAATATCACCACTAGAACGAACTCATTATTGTCAAGTAGATGAATTAATATTAATTCTAAAGTTTCTTAAATTCACTCTGCTATGAATGTTCCAGGCATGATCGGTCAATGTTGTTGAACTGTATCTAATAGTTTCTCATTGCATTTGTGAAATGCTACGTGTCTTAAAGCTGTTTTTTTTTTTAAATCCTTATTATATTACAGTAATGTTTTAGGCAGATTGATAGTCACATTCCTTCAGAATTGATTTTTTTAATGTTGCTTCATATAGTTTAATATGGAATATAGCATGGCATGGATGTCACTGGTTGTTGAAACCTAGTGTATTAATTTCAAATAACATTTAGTCATTTGCTTTATGTGTTTTATAAAACATACTCATTTAGCTGTTGTCATTGAACTATTGAAATACATTAAAATAATTACAGCCTAAAATTAAAAAAAAAACATTTCTAAATATTCTCCTGGTGTTAAATCAGATAATATTAATATAATTAATTAAAAACAAATATATTGCTTGGTGAGTATATTATTCTTCTGCTTTAGCTTTTAATGTGGACTTGATAATGTCATAATATAATTTTTATTGATTCTAACAACTTTATCTCATAGAAGTTTCAAGCTGGGATGTTACCTAAAAGTCCGTTAAAACCTCACCCAGAGAGGATGCCAGGTAAATTATACATTTATTGTTAACTTTTAGTATTATTTAGAATTGGCTGTGGTTATTTGGCAACCTCATTCGAAATCTTTGATCAACTATAGTCTAATATAATTGGAGGGTTTTCTTCAGAGTCACAATAATTATCTATTATAATATTTATGATAATGTTAACATTATCATCTATTGTCACAGAAATGATCAATCTATCACCATCTTTGGAACCATTATTGGCTATGGACAGTAAGAAGAGGAATATACCAATGAAAAGAGCTAAATGGCATCTGGGTATTTATATATATATATATATATATTGTATTTGTGATTGAGAAGTGTTTAATTTGACTGAAACCAATATATTTTACTACAACATGCAAATCAGTGTTATAACTGTCGAAATATGTATTCATGCTTTAAAATCATGTTCACTTTCTTCACGAAACAAAGCAAAGAAACATTTGTTTATGTGTATGTATGTTGACTCATTATTTTTTTCAATGATTGCATGTGTATTACTATAGTCATTGGTTCATATTATGTATCTTAAAGGTATTCGATCACAGAGCAAGCCTCAGGATATCATGCATGAAGTATTTAGAGCAATGAAGCATCTTGGTTATGTGAGCATTGCATTCCATGTGTTATTTACTCATACCTGTTTTTGCAATGATTAAAATTCAATAGTTTATCTATTTTACTCTGATTAAAGGTCTCTTAAGACTTGGAAAATTATTGATCATATTAAACGCTTGGTAATATTCATATAGATATTTATGTTGGGTGCTTGTTTTTCTAGGAGTGGAAGATAGTAAACAATTATCATGTTCGCGTTAGAAGAAAAAGCCCAGTCTCTTCAAAATATGTAAGTCACTGTTTAGATTATTTGAAAACATGTCTTTTATTTTGAATACTTGTACACAAGATATAAATTGCCGATTTTTAAATGGCAGCTTAATTGTATTTTTTTTTTTGTCTCGTCGTATGTGACACTTGTTGATATTTAATAAGTTTTCTTCCGATCACAGGTAAAAATGACCTTACAGTTGTATCAGGTAGACCAGAAAAGCTTTCTGCTCGACTTTAAGAGTCTTAACACAATGGATCATCCTGATGCTACACGTGTAAAGAGAATGACGATGAGAAGTATGGGATCTCTTAGTGAAACAGCAATGGGTGAGCCTTCTTTGGGTGTAATTATGAGTATAATCTCTGATGGTTTGGCCTTAACATTTCAATCATGTTCGTATTTGCATTGTGTGTCTGCTTGTGCGCACATAAAAACTCATTATTTAACATTGATTTAAATGGAATGTAGCTATCAGTAGTACTTAAATCTAAGTTAACTATAATATGGCCAGCCAGAGGCGCATTTATTCTCGTGCAGTCTTGGCCAGAATAATTTTAAAAAAACAAGAACAACGAGATTGTAAAAGAATTATGCATTCGATTCTGATTTAACACACATTTTTTGTTTAATATTCTGTTTCAGATTCAATGGACGTGGACAGCGAGGGCGATGGACAGACGCATCAGATATTAGAATTCTTTGAAATGTGTGCTAATCTAATTACCACACTGGCCCGATAGGAATGGTATTTTAGTGGATCATATTGGAACTGATATTTTGTAAATGGATGTTTGATCATCGTCCTAGATCATGAGAGAAGTTTTTGATTTGCTGGCACATGACGGCTAGCTGAATATCACATTACTCGTATGGTGAACTTTGGAAGTATTCTGTTGAGAGAGCATGGATATGAGACGGCAGTTTGTTAGCTTATCAGAAGGTGATTTCAACTGACCTGCTGTTGGAAATGTGATAAAGTGATGTGATTTGTTCTCAGTCAGTGTGCTGGTTGACCACACAACTTGAATTCCTGCATGCAGTATTGGAAAATAGATTGTGTTATGGTATATCAGAAGAATGCTTATTAATTTTACCTTATAATCATTAGGTACTCACATTATATATATATATATATATATATATAAGTAGAAATTATGCTTGTTTTGAATAATGAAAATGGTAAATATCATCTACATATTGAATCATTATTTATCAACTATATACCATTGTGATTCAGTTTCATGTGTTTATAATAATATGTATTAATTGATTAAATTATGCTTTAAAAGAGACAATTTTCTTAATTCCTGAACTTAGTGTTTTGCTACCAGAAATCAAAGTTTCTTTCAAAAGTATATCCTATTATTTCTGAATCTTGCAGACAATATTGCTTTGTGTGTTGAAAGCAGTTTGTAAAAAAATATATTATTAATCACTGTTTGTTTGTTTGTTTAAAATGGCTTGTTTCACATTTCTTGAAATACTGAGTTTACCTTATAGAAATTTGTTCATACCAATCAGTTTTACTAATAGGTCAGGAAAAGTGATTTATTAATTTTTACCACAAAACCCGGTTAATTTTAGGCGAATGGTTACAAATGTGTTTTGGTCTTTTTCTGATTCTCTACTAATTGGCCAGAACAAGACTTAATAATTCATTCTGGGCATTTATGACATAATGACATTTAATAGTACACAGGTCATTGTTGATCACAACATGTAAATACACCAAAATACAATATGTCGGCTCTGTGACAAGAAGCAGTACTATGAATAGAAATAACACATCAATGGAAAGTATTGTGTTTATGTTTTGTATGAATGTGTTCAAATGAATCTGATATTTTGTGAAGGTATGTAATTTTCTGGGTATGTTACACTGAGAATATTTTATCTGAAGTAGTAACTCCTATTTTAAAATATGAAGCATGGTTAATATTTATGATGTATGTTGTTTTGTATGTTAATTAAGTGAAATAGAACTTGTCTCTGTCAGTGAATCACCAGTCTAATGAATGCAGTGCATACTTCATTTGAAATATTTAACAAACAATGGTGTTACATTTAGCTTAGTGCTAGTATTTAGACAATGTGTGACATGAACTTGCATTCATGTACAGTTTCATTTGAAATCTTAAAAAAACGTTGTAGTGGTATATTTATTATGATGCTGAAAAGAAAAGAACAAAATCCTCTTCCAGCATCTGGCATAATGAATAAAATGTTACCAGCTCAAGTTATAGAAATGCATCAACTAATGCTAAAGAAAAGACTTGTCTGAACATTCTTAAGCAGGTTTTTATGCAACAAGTATTTCAAATTTTAAAAGCGTTTATTAGTAAATGGCCACATATAAACAAATTGACTTGCGTGATTTATTGCTTGGTAGCATTACTTGAAGGTGGCACAAATTCTTTTTTCAATTATCATTAGTCGCATACATTAAACACTAGACATATGAAATGTTTATCAATCAAAGATTGCTATAATATAGTTGGTTCGATACTTAGTTTGGGTGATAATAATTGATCTGTCACATATCTAAAGCATTTAGAATAATTTCCCTACATTTGCCAAACAAAATACATTTAATTTAGCAACGTTTATTAATAACGATCTTCTATAACGCCATATAGTTGAGGCATGATGCAAAATTCATCAACAAATGATTGGATGCAGTGAAAACTTGGAAGGGATAAGCAAGTCTGAAAGGGTGTTTTTAAATGATGACGGAAAGAAACTATTCTATTTTATCATGTTCATATATATATATACACACATATATATATATATGCATACATACACGTACATGACATGAAAGAGCAGTAAAACAGGAGCAAGTAAGAAAACGTAGACACACACAAGTAGCACCCATCACGGTGAAAGAGTAGCAATATAAAAACAAAGATAAGAGGAACAAGAAACACGACTGATTTGTATAATTAAAATTATTTATGACAGCCAAGTTACAGTATGGGTTGTTGCAGTTGACTATGGCAGCGTAACTACCTAGGCACGTAGTTTATATAGATCGTTTAAATGAGTTATATGTTGGATGGATGTTTAGTTTCGGATACCATTCATTCCACAACAGGGGAAACTGAAATAGTGGCAATTTATCAATAAATTTATATTTTGTAACATGGAACATATTGACCTGTCTGGTTTCATGTACAGCATTTATACCGATCGCGATTTAACGTAAATATATTACGGAATGACACGGGCAATTTATCACGAGAGAAATTATGTATAAAGAGCAAAACTTGAAGCTGATAAAGATCGGATAACTTCAGAATGCTTGAAGAGTGGATCAGTATGACTGTTATATATATATTTTATAGTTAATTATTCGGAGCGCTCTCTTTTGCAAAATCTATGGTACGTGTTTGACAAGCTGCATAATTCCTATCACAGATAAACTTTATCCCAATTAACTCACGCGTTTGGACAACGCTATAAAATAAACAACGGGGACTGAGTGTTATATCTGTTAAATGTTGTGAGAACAAAATAAACATACAAAGAACTTAATTGTGCGTGACTTTGATAAAAAATGTATTCCTGAACAATTTTAATTCCTGAAGACGAATACTGTCCACAATACGGGGAATTCTCAGAGCTTGTAATAAAAGTATATTCCGACAATAACGTTGTAGTCCCAGAACTGATTTAATAAGTGTACCCTATACCTTTTCGGTTTCATCCATGACGACCTTGCACTGATATACACAATGCATTCCATAAGTAAGGACAGGGCGTATGACAGGACGTGTCATATAACTGTGTTGTCGTGTCAGGCTTAGTACAATTAACACATATTGCAGCTGCAGAATGCCCTGCTTGGTGTCTTTATTCTTTCCTGTGCATGTACATGTGTTGTTGGCTAGTGTAACAGCAAGACATACTATGCTGTCTTTTTCTGTTCAGTTTTCACCGTTAATAGTCCACTTTTTGATTGAAAATAACTTTTGACAAATGTTATACACATATAGATTTATATGCGTTGAATCTCAGGTCATGGGTATAGTAATTTAAGTATTAGAGGTATCTATGAGTTTTTTTTAGTCCTGTGACGGTAATACTATATATGAGTACGTCATCTGCTTAGCAGTAGGGATTCAACTTCGTGGATCCCATAGCAATGCCACAGTTCATTTGAGACAACTCCTCCATCATATCTTTATACAATAAGTTGAACAAAACGGGATATTAGTCCAACTTCATTTGTAGATATTGATCACGTCGCTTAATATATCTCCCCGCCTGACGTGTACTATACCATAGACACTATACCGGTAAACTATGATTAATCCAGTATTTAGACGTTCAAGTATTTAGAGTGCTTTCCTGAACAAGATACTGTGGTGAATAGAATCAAACGTTCCTTTGGCATCCCAGGAATATATATATATATATATATATATATCACACACACACACACACACACACAGGCGATCCATTATATTTACAAGTCTATAACATCGTGTGGTAACCCGACCCGCAGAGTATATAGTTCCTCTGCTCTCTTATGAACCCATATGAATGTTTTGGCCTCAGTTCCGTAACAACAGAAAGATTAATCCCCTACACGCCAATCTTGAAAGAGTAGTGTGTGTGTGTGTGTGTGTGTGTGTGTATGTGTGTGTGTGTTGTTGTTGTTAAATGTTATGTATTTTACCATCGTCTGCTGCAACCATTGGCTCATATTCCGCAATCATCGACTCGCCTTTTAGTATGCGGCAACTATCGGCTTATGTCCTGATAGTCACTTTATCCCATCAGTAGACATTCTGGCTTATGCTGACGACCTTGTTCGGATTTCACACGGAAGTAGCCCAGCACATAAACCCCAGAAAACCCTAAATACAGTTGACGAGGCAGCTAACAGCTTAAGTTTATACTTCTCTCCAGCTAAGACAAAGGCCATGGCTTTCAACACATCTAGACAAAGTCATAAATTTAAACTCCGCCTACAATATACATGCATGTACACATATATCTAGAAATGGTCAACAATTATAAATATCTCGAGGTCACTATAGACAGAAGACATTCACATTCGCCCGATATGTAGCTGAAACTAAACGTAAAATAAATTCCGGATTCAGCATGATCAAGGCCATCACAAATCTGAAGATTGGTGTCAACACCAAGATGCTCGTATCTTTGTACAAGTCTTTGATAATGTATGTCCTATAATATGCTGCTCCAGTCCTTCTACTGGCCCGCGACTCAACCTTACAGTCCTTAGAAAAAAATCAAAGACTCCCATTACGCTACATCTTGGGCCTTCCCAATGATACAAGCTCCATCTTGGTATACAGAAAATCAGCAATTTTCCCCATCCGACTCTTAATAAAAATGTAACAGCCACATATCTATATCTACTGCTACTAAACACATTCAGGCCGACATTATACACAGAGTTCAAGAAGAAATACAAAAAGATCCTGGAGTCTTTAACGACGCCTCATGGTCAATCAAGGCAGCTTGATTTGAAAGCAGAACACCAACTATCAATATCTACACCGATGCTAGCTCCCAAGCAAACAGAACCACAGCCTGGGCATGTTTCATTAAAGAAACAGACGAAGAAATCACAGGCAGAATCCCAAACCACACTTCAATCATATTAGCTGATCGAGCTGCATGCAGTCAAAGCGGCACTAATATGGATATTGAGACAGTATATAATCATGAAAGAGTCATCACCCACTCGGACTCTATGGGTGCACTAACCATGATCACCACAGAAATCTACACCACGGCATCAATCCTCAGGCAGCGTGGAATCCAATTAATCAGTGAGTTCCAAGCCACGTTAACCTTGAAGGGAACGACCTAGCCGACCAACTAGCGAACGAAGCCACGTGCCTAGAAGTCGTCAAACATGTTGGACATACCCCTGGCACATTCAACCATCTCATCGATATATTCATCTTTAATCAACTCGAATCGATCTACACAGACCACACCCCATCATCCAATGATTAGTACCAGACTACCACTGTAGTTGTACATAACTTCCTCAACAACAGATTGGCAAACACCTAACGTACTCAGGAGACTATATATATAGGTTTCTGGTCATACTCACGTACGAAACTTCGCCGGTCCGTCATCCCTAGCGCTCTGCCTTCACTGTCAACATGCGTACAATCCAGTACATTATCTGCTCAACTGTCCAGCTCATCCGATATGTACCGAAGAAGGCCGAAAGGTCATCCGAAGACTACAAACTTCCAGCAGCATTGATTATAAGAAAATCAACATTCTTACGCCAAACATCATCATCTCCCTTCTACTGAAAGACCCGTATAAAGTTCACCATCAAGAATAAATACAGAACAGGTGGCTGTCCCCAACAGGTGACAGCTAGGGGTCTAACTGTATCCCAATTTTCTACAAATAACAAGCTAATTATGTATTACAACCTTCAGCTCGTATGCGGGTGCACCCGGGCCGATATTTCCCGCGCTCGGACCGAGTTCGATCTGCCGGACAAAAACTACTCGGCCCATGGGTAGATGCCGCGCTTACTTGAACTCACTTGAAACCTTTACGGGCTCTTATGGGATATGTTCCTTTACAGTCCGCCTTATATCGATAGATAATAATATTGCGTTTATTTAGTATATAGGTTCGGTTAGGAATTTTTTTCTTTGTAGCGGTACAAGCAGGGGTGGTTAGACCAGTGTCTGTCTACGCGATTCTTGAATGTGTTTAGGGTAGGAACTGTGACTATTGTCTCTGACAGGCCATTCCAGCTTTCGTCCACTAGTTGACTAAAAGTGTGTTGTCTTAATGGAGTCCGACGTTTTTTTATTCAGTTTCAGACTATGGCTGCGTGTACTACATTCTTCTGCTAACTACAATAGGGATATCCCCCAGGCCCTTAATTTAGTCCAAGTTTAGGATCTTATATTTTTATATCATATATCTCCCCGTGCTCTTCGGTACAGTAGACTTGGCAACTTCAGTTATTTCAGTCGTTCTGGATAAGGAAGTTCTTTCAGATCCGGCATTAACTTTGTTGCTCTGCGTTGGACTCTTTCAATCTGTTCAGACCGAATGTTTTGCCGGACTCGATCGACTCATTCGATATCAGTGGCACTTGTGCTATCACGACATATAATAAAATAGTTTGTTATTTTAATTTGTGGATGATATATTTTTTACTTGTTGTTTTTCTTCACCATAAAAACAACAATAAAAATGTATTTTCAAAATTAATTTCTTTCGGAATCTTTTGAAATTTGTTTCCGACTATTTTTAAGTAGATATACAACCGATATTTACGGCTTAATTTTTATAAATTAATGTAGAAAATACAGATTAGAGATTAAAATTTTTCTGTTTCGTGGCAATTTGTTTGATAAGTAGTCGCGCCTAATTCTTATTCGAAACTACATATGTAAAACAACTATTGAATAAAGATGGCTGAGGCAGAAGAACTTAGTAAGTGACACTGCATATTTTGCATTTAACGGGAAATCTTTTCGCTAGAGAATATATAACTTATCCCTTTATTTAGAGTGGAATTAAATGATCTAAAGCCTTTAATCAACCGAAACAAATATACAGTACTATATGAAGAATATGATACCGTCTTTTGTTGGACGATAATACAAGATTTCTAATAATTATCACATAGTCACAGATACTGAAATAGTGGTCTCTAGTCTAGGGAAGGGCAGTGATCAGAACACTGTGCTTCAACACTCTAAAATTGTGTGTTTGTGGGATGTTTCCCTTTGTAATGGTCTATTTGTATGTCCCATTTCAACATTTGTGGCCAGTGCTATGTTCTCAATTGAGAGAGTATTAAATCTACTATTATAATTAGATATAGAGTATTTGGATTATTTATGTCAATTATAACTTATTAGAACCCATGTTTTGGACTCATCATCACTGAAAACAACCTGCAAAACACTGCCTGGTTCATGGAGAGCATAGTCTTTAAAGAACTACACTGTAAATCTTCAGGTCAGACCTGTAGGCTGTACCTGCATTTTTCTGACATTTTATTAGTGAGTCATCCTTCAACCATGTGTCCCAGGTGTGACTAAGACCGAGAAAAGAGGAAATAAATCACTCACTCCAACACACCATTTTACTGGGGAATGTATTAATCTAGTCTAGGTATATAACTGACTACCTGGTGATGTAATAAATGACTATCTCCAATATTAAAACTTTATGACTGTGGTTTAAAAAAAATAATTTAGGCATTTCATAATGTTTAATCTGTGCTATAGCACTGATTATTGCACTCTGTGCTTGTGTGTGTTCCTTCACACTACTAGGAGAGAATTTGGGTAAAAAATAAAAGGTGGAAAAGTCACACTTTGTACACAACAAGTAGAGTCAATTTTATAAACATTCAGTTGGTTTATTTATTAATCATGTTTTAGCAGACTTTTTAATTTAAAAAAACAAAAACATAACCTAATAGTCTTAAAGTTAATTGTATTACAATTCCTGGTATGAGTGTCCAGAAGTGGATTAAGTCATATGCCCATCAAGGAGTATAACATGAAATACTGAACAGTCTATTATAGATTAGCCTCTAAGGAGAAGGTTCAGAGATATATCCTTTGAAAATACAGCGGATGAAATATGGTGCTGTTGTGTTACTGCTGATGTTATTTAATGCAACCAAGAAATGCCAGAATATACCATATCGCATGTCTTAATTGCTTACACAATTTAGAAAAAATACTCATATTGTGAGAACTTTCATTGATGCTTCATTTTATTTAACACAAATAAATATAAAAACAATGCAAATTTCTGTCTGGTATTCTTTAATGTAAGATTGTAAATATTTTTGATGGCTCTCATTAAAATGCAAATATAAATGAACTTCAGTAATCTAGCCATCACTTCAGCACCATATTGGTATCATACTTATTCTGGTAATGGTTTTGGTCTTTATAAAGGTATTTATGACAGGTTTGACACTGTCATGTTAGTAAACAAATTTATGGGTGTCATTGCCTGTCATAAATGCAAACCTGCCATTTATATAATATTTTATTTGATAGATTGGCCTAAGAACATACTAATGTTGTCTCTGATTTGTCTCACACAGCTTTTATTCAAAAATGTTTTACATTATAAAAATTACAGTTTTGTTGGAGAGGGTGTTCCTGAAGATTGGTTCAGCTGACAGTGATGAACAATTTGAGAAGACTGTAGGAAAGTTTCTTACTCCAATTCTTCTTAAGCTGTCCAGTCCTGTTGAAGGTGTCAGGAAGAAGGTAACATACTATAGTGGACAGTAACATCACTCCATCACAGTATATCATTTAAGGCAGTAACTGTTTGGAATTAGACTGGGATTAATTATTTCATTATCACTGATTACTTACATTTTTTACTGTAGAGAAGCAGTTTACTTGTTAATTATATGGATTTATTGCTGTTTCAGGTGATGGAGTTACTTGTCCATGTCAATAAGAGGTTGAAGAGTAGACCTCAGATACAGCTACCAATAGATGACCTCTTTCAACAATATCTGGATCCTAACATTTCAGGATTTGTTACGGTATATGAAAAAGACTTAAACTGTGGTATATTTAGTATACAATCTTAGCATATTCCTGGTTTATCATATATACTATATTTTTCCAAGCAAAAGATTAAATATTATTTTGGTTAAATTAGTTTGTGACATATCCTCCATAGCAACCTATGTTTGCATTTACAAAAGGGTTATCTTATTATTGCTGTCTGTTTTAGCATTTAATACTATAAAATTTAATCATATTGGTAAATACATTTATTGATCTGTGTCAACAAAATGTCCTGAGTCACCATTAAAAAAATTATAATTCTGAGTACAATGTTTTACTGCTCTATAAATGTTCTTTAGACAATTAGAACCATATGCAATATAATTCAGCAGCATGATTTACTATAGCTGACAGTTATTGAACTTTGTTGAGCATTGACTTGTGAATATAAAACATTTTAGGCAGCAATCCAATGTACTTAGATTTTGAAATGGAAAGAAATAAGATCATTGTAACAATGTAAGGAAATTCCTTAATATAACTTCCAGTTAAAAATTGTTATCTAAACAAAATATTATTACCAGATAATTACATCACTCATTCTGCCCAGTTTTATCTAATTTAGACAGTGTTGTATTTAATTTAATATAAATGTATTAGGTTTACTTTAAGTGCATTCCAGTCATTTCTCACTGTCTGGTTAAATATTTTTTGGTTAAACATTGTTGTACATGCAATGAAGGCCAATTTAAAATGATAAATTAAGAAATTGGTCAAGTTTCTATCTTACTAGTGAGATATAAATTATCAATACACGTTCATTATAAATATCTATATAATTCCTGTATAACAACAGTCACAGAGGACATAGTGATGATTGCAATTTTTGTCACTATGCACTTGTTTAAAAAGGCAGATAAGAAACTTATAAACAGGTACCACATATAGTCTGGAAAATATAGTGTGTGTCTGTATATATATATATATATTGATGTCTTACAGAATTTCACTGTACTGTACATCAAGATGGGGTTTCCCAGGTTAGATGTTGGCAAACAAGCTCAGCTAGTGCCACAGTTGATCAAGTGTTTAGAAGGTCGGCCTGATGCTCAACAGAACAGGTAACTCCATTTGTTATTTGTGATTTTACTGAATTTATTGAACTAATGCTATATATTTCTGTAGTTTGCTACTTGTTTGATAATAGAGGGAAGAAGATCACTCACTGTTTTATGCAGATAACTATAACAGTGTGGATTTGCTTATTTACAGAGTTTACTTGATAGCTAAACATGAATCTTTTTACCATTGTTGTTTTTTTCTACAGTTTTTTGCAGTTGTTGATGCCGGTTCTTCCACATGTTAAACTGCCATCAAAGCCTGAAGAGAAATTATTATTATATGGTTTAGTTGATCAGCCAAAGATCCGTGAGAAACTGCTTGATCATATGTTGGACTTTCTTTTATTACCTTACAAGTATGTTACATTGTTGTTTAATATAGGTTTATAAGACCCCCCACACATATTCTTTCATAATGAATCTTTTTGTGCATTTGGTTTAGAAGAGTATACTCATCTGTGTTAACCTATTGAACCTGATGTGTCTGTTATATTACATACTGATCTAGTCTAGCCATTTTTGCTTAATATGACTATATTATTTTTTTGGCTAATTTGGCTATACTGTGAAATTGACATCATTTATTTTGGTGACACTGATAATATAGATACAGTTTGTCTTTTCTTCAAAACTTTTTTCTAACTGTTTTATAAGAATTTAACACAAGCCATAGTTTAATTCACTGAGTTGATTTATGGTTTATAAAAACCTTTTTTGTTTATAATATGCTGTTACAGCTATGGTGTGTATCAGGAGAGAGCCAGAAACACTCAACCAACATCTGGACATGGAACTCCAGAACCAAGCTTTAATGGCCCACCCCCTTCTCTAAGTGAAGCTGCATTTAAAAAGGTTCTGGGAGAATCTATGCCATCACCTGAGACAGTTGAAAAGGTGTGCTTCATTAAATAAGTATTTAAAAAATTGTACATAAATTGGTATGTTGTTGAACTGATGATTGGTTTATATTCTGTAGTTGGATACGCCTAATTTGATCATTTGCTTGTAGATTAAACGAGGCATAGTGGAATTCTTGTCTACAGATGTCTATCCAAAACATGAAATACTCGTACATTTATTAGTAGCTACAGCAGATACGAGATACAGTGTAGCTACAGCAGCTGATCATCAGCTAAAATGTGCAACAAAGTAAGTATTGACTCTTGATCAACTGGTCTATTGAACTAGTCAATAATAGATTTGTTTCAAACTTTATGTGGTGCTCTTATCATGTACTATATTATAAATTGAATAGTATATACAAGAACACTAGGAATACACTAGATTATACCAATATTACTGTTAGTGTGCTCATTTTCATCATGATAACCTTACATGTTAACCAGCTTTAGTTTTATAGAAGAAAACCTGCTTTAAAAAGATTAAATGTGTTTAATGTACAGAGGTCCATCAGAGATTAGGGATTGAATGAATATTCAAAACTTTGAATATTCTAATGTTTTCCTGCTATTCAATACAGTTGTATACATAATATCAATCAAATATTTTCCTACATATCATCGCAAAATTGGTTCCGTCTGGACTATATCATGAACATAAAAAACTGCAGACAAGAGATTTCATTTGTGTGGCACACCCGCAGCACCAGGCAGAGTCCAAAGTCAACAAAATATTACAACCACCAGTCATCAAAGAGCAATGCACCGGTGATGCTGCTTGTGCGGTGCAGTCACCTGTTTGCCTCTAATCATTTGCTCCTTGACTGCTGTTGCTTACCATAGGTCCTGGCCATTAAGCCAAGACTTTGTGTCAACATATTGACCCTTATTTTGGGGGGGTCGGCTTAATGGTCAGCCCTTTTTTAGCATCAAGAAATCCAGTCATCGGGAGAAAAAAATGTCAGTGTGTTAGCAGCCATCTCGACTCTTAGCCTAGATCAGATGCAAACGGACATCAAATGATCAATCGTCATTTTGATTTAAACCCATGCACTCATGCAGTGAAATTAGAAGTGAATAAAGTTGATGATAATTATACATGGCTTTATAATGGAAATCAATATTTATATGTAGAATTATCAGAGTGTTGTATCTCATTTGTTTGGCGGCATAGACATTAGGGTGCCCCAATATACATATTTTGTCTGGGCATATTTATACTAATAACAGGATAATTACTGATGAATTAATTTATTTTCAATAGAGAGTTAGTTACTAACTGACTGCATATACCAATAATTTACATTGTCTTGGTTACTGCTGCATTAGTGACCAAAACGTACCATCAAAAGATCAGTAGTAATTATTTCTAAGTCATTGACTTCATATGCGGTTCATTGAATGTTTAATGACGCCATTAATTTAGGTTTCAGGTCCTATGTATGCACTAACAGTTTGTGTAAATGATTGTTATTGACAGTATAGAAAACACATTGGTACGAATAACGAATTATGAAAACAAAACTTTCCTGTGTTCAAAATGTCACCTGGAAGTACTGAAGGGAAAAGTTCAGATTTTTAGATCAGCTTAATGGATGGTACCACCATAAATCATGATATTTTAGGCCTAAAACGACCTTGGCTTAATGGCCGGGACCTGTGGTACTTCTAAATGATGCAGCCTGTAAAACTAATAAGTGTGATCACTTCTTTTGGAACACACAATTACAGTAATGAAGTTTAATTAAAACATCAAAAAGGAATGTATATTGATGTTGTGTTTAAAGATGTTTGTCCAATGCATCTTGGCTACAAATTCATGATGCAAATAATGCTGCACCTCCAGACTCAGAATTGTACCAATGGGATGACACCGGTATGTCACATCCCGGCAAGACACCTCAACAGTGCTGCTGAAACCAACTTTGTAGATTCAACAATGCAGCAGACATGCTTCATCATTTCAACACATAACAAACACACTATAATAATTGTTGCCACTGCCAGAAAGAAACACAAATTCACTAATCGAATTTGATGCCACTGAATGTGAATATTTGTATTTGATATTTGATTTGAATTCAAAATTTTGCTAATATTTGATTTGAATGAAATTCCAGATTTTTCTGTTCCTTATCACAGATACTGTTTTAATTAAATGTTGACTTATGAATGGTGTTCCATTAACATGCAACATGGATTAATAATTTGAAGAAATGTTCTTATTAAAGAATGTTTTTCAAATGATAACGGAAGCACCCACATGCATATACATGAGTGTGTATGTCTATATATATATATATATATATATATATATTTATTTGGGATGTATTATTATTATAGTAACTTAATAATTACTAATACATAGATGACTATATAAATATACATATTTTTATCACTTGTAATTTTGACCTATAACTTCTTTAAATATCTAAATATATTCTATAGGTTTTTATTTTATTTAACTGTAAAGTGATTTTTATTATTAAAGAGACAGTTTACTCTCAGATAATCTGATTAAAAAATGTAACCCAAAATTCTATCTGGTATCATAGATATAAGGAAATATTCTTAATTACTGGAGGCTAGACATTACAGCTTCCTTGAATGTCAGATTATATGCTGGGAAGGAAAAAAAAAGTCACATGTTCTGACCTCAGGTGGCACGAGGATTATGTAGCCATTTTAATCCTGATCAAATCAGGTCACAGATACTCTAGTCTAGCCATCCTCATGGTCTTAGCTGCCACAAGGCTGTTTAGGCCAACTGTACTGTAATATTCATAAATATGCTGTTCTGAAAATACAAGTTTGGTTGACCCCTGTTTACATTGTTATAATTGGTTAATACAAACAGATCATTAATAATTGATTAACCAGCACTTTGAACTGGTTTATTTAATATCTGGTTGATTGTGTTCATATCTTGATATTGTTTGTAAAATATGTGAATATATTTATATTAGTTTTAGTATTAATTATTAGTATTAAATTTATATAGTCATCTATAATTTGTAACAAAGTAATTATAATATATATATATATATATATATATATACCCACATATATGTGCATGTTGGGGTTAAACATAAATCTCTTCCTTTATCATTTGAAAGAAATTCTTTATTAGAGCATTTTCCTCAAATTACTTATTAGTCCAGAAATTTTGAAATGAAGGTGAACTGTTCCTTTAAGGGCACACGTTATTATTCATATTAATATTATTAGTAAATCACTGTTTTATTTCAGGGCTGATGATTGGAATGTTCCCAGTGTTGTAAAGAAATTGTATGACATTTTTCAAGGAACAGTAGCTGTTAAAGGGAAGGTAAGGTGTACAGTAATCATCCACAACAATTATGCGTCACTGGTGTTTTGCTGTAACATAAAACTCTTATATGATAGAATTACTTTGTGATTTGACTATTTTGTTTGTTTTATTTAAAATTCTAATTCTATTGTAGCTTAACACCAGTTGATTATTTTATTTAAAAGTAGTTAATAATTTATTTTTGGATTTTTTAGTTCATGCCTTTTACTTTTGTAATTATTGATTAATGGAAATAAAATACTCCACAGCCACAACATTTAAGACCAGAATTAAAGAGAACACCAGCAAGTGTACAGCTGAGGCTGAAGATATTTCCTTATTTGTTGAAGTCACGAGAAGCTACTGGTCATTTTCCAGCTTCTGTTCAGGTACAATGAGATATATTTACATTACCAAGAATGTTCAGTGGTTTGTCAGGTTTTTCTTACAATTCTCATTTTTTACTGTCATTTTGTTCGTTATGTACAATTAAGTGTTTATATATAATGGATGCGATGGATTTTTTCAGGTTGTCTTTGACTGCTTGTATGGTGCCAATACCAACAATAAATTGAAAGTCATGGCTGTGCAGTTTATTCATCAACTTTGTCTTCAGTATGTATATTTTTATGGTTAAAGTGGTATTTATAACTGCTGCTATTGGTTATAATAATAGTAATGTATATTTAATAAAGTGCCCTTACTAGCAGGAACCATTCAAAGGTGCTGTACAAATAATATATAATATAATAATACCCCAAATAGTATGTCTGTAAAAAACCCTGTAAGTGGTTATGTGCCATTACATCCACAAACAATTTGTTATATCACTGTCTTTCAGTTGTGCAGATTCAACCTTTCGTCCTATGGGTGCTGTTCTCCTGTCAGGCATGATTAAGCTCATTGCAGAAGCCAAGGAGGTAATTATGTGACATCATCTAATTAGTAATTCCCAGTTGTTACTTTAGATCAAAATAAGTTTTTTTTTAATGACTGATAACTGTCCTCACTTATTCTATTTAAGGACTCAAAGCTTCGTATGCTGGCTTATGTGGCAGTGGGAAAGATTGCCCGAAGAGTACCACAGTTAGTGACTAGAGATATGAGCCTTCTGCAGAATTTCTTTGATGCCATATCCAAGGTACACCTTTTGGTGTTAATATTTATACATAAAGATTATGTTCTTTATATTTGCCTAGTTATTATATATTACTAAATTAGTTTCAATGTTTTTATGTATAATTTTATATATATATAAATCAGGATGTTCTGATACACATTTCACATCTGATTCGGCTAAAATTGCAACAAAGAGATCCCTTCTCAACATTCATTGGGATCTATAGTTTACGTAGAGTGATAGGTATCAGTCAGTTTTCCCAGTTCTCCACCTAGTTTCTTCAACAATTCCACTTTCTTCGATACAACCAGAACCATCTTTATCATTCTGACTCACGCTGTTATGGCTGTATGTCATTCATAATGTAATTTTAACAAGATTATTATGATTTTGTTCTGGAATTATTCTTGGCTGGCACTTGTTTACATGCTTTTGAATGGGTTATACAGACTATCAAGTGATATCAACATGCTGGAGCTTCCTATCTCTGTCTGTCTAGTAATTTATCAGCACTTAGAATTGAATTATTTAATATTTGGTTGATTGTGTTTACATTTTTACATCATTTTTAATATTTGTGAACATAGTTATATTAGTTCTGAAAATCGAAAATGAAGGTGAGCTGTTCCTTTAAAGTATTTTCAAGGTTTTCTGTGTAATATATATATATAATTTATTCTTTATGTCAAGGAATCTGGTGACAATCGCCTAGCTCTACAGGAGGCTCTCTCCATGATGTCAGAAGCATTTAAGGGGATTGATCAAACTAATGCCAAACTAGTTGAAGCTCTTATAATGCAAAATATTGACAAGGTACTCCATAGAAATATGTACATAATGCTTTTGTAAATGTCCATTAATACGTCTGTCCTATTTCTGTAGTTTTAGTGTAATGTGACATTCACCAAATAATTCTTGCTTTCTAACTGATAAACTAACCATGAGTCATCTTATCATTTGTATAAAATGCTATATTTATTAAATTTCCTCAGCCTGAGCCCCAAGCACGTCAGATGGCTGTGGAATATGCTAGAACTGTGTTTGCTCCAGATCATTTGCCATCAAGATATGTTCTTTTACTGGCATGTGGAGATGAGTAAGTGATCAGTCTTTGTAGAATGTATTGTGTATATTATGTGTACACATGTACATGCACACACACACAGAGGCTAAATTAATCTTGAACTCCTACTTTGCAGAAGTGTTGTGTTATTTCTTTTATTACAATGAACAGTGATATCTGTTAACGTGTAAATAACTGAAATGACACAATAGTTGCTAAACTAATTTATTTTATATAGAAGTATCTTTGTTAATGTGACTTAGATTATAAAGAAAACAAATAGTTTGAATGCTGATTACAGGGTATAACCTAGGATAAGAAGGGAATAACTCATGTTTACAAACAAACACTCCATGTACCTCCCTTGAATATGATCATCTGTGCCAAATGTGTCAATGCATACTAGACAGTTTATTTTGCCAATATATTATATAGTAACCAGGGCCTTCTGACTTTCCAGGTTACCTAAAATTTCCTTGTTCTTTTTTATGTCTGGTAACTTATCATCTCTATATTTTGCTTTTTTGAAGACTCCTGCCATCTATTTATGTATTTTTGGATAATCAAATGCAGCAAATTTCTGACTATTCAAATTAGTTAACGCGGTGATGCTAATTGGTTCACAAATCATAATAAAACCTGAGTGTGGTTCATGGAAAATCCTAGGACATTTATTGGCTATGAAATAGTTCTTGATTTATATAATTGATTTTGGGTTTGGATACAATCATGTGGGAGAAACCAGGCTGGTATTTCCCACCACGAGATGACAATGCTAGGAACAAATAAAGTTGACACAATATTTTAACCTTTATATAAATAATTTCATGTTAGTATACCTTTGGAATTAGATTGGCAAAAACTATTGTTTTGGCTCACGTATAACCAGAAATTAGTGATACACAACATACAAGTGATTGTTTGTATTAAAACAAAATCATAGCAAATGCTACCTGCCAGCCAGGAGTGTTATTTTGAAAGTTAACAGCTTGACATAAGGGTATTATCCCCCCCCCCACATTCATAGAAGACAGATTCAGTGTTTAACCCATTCCAGACCCGCAAGATAGATAACGTAAATGACTCACTCTTATATCCGTGGCCTATGTCAGCCTCTAACACTGTGTTCACTTCAGGCAGACGATGTTTTATATTTAAATAGTAAATAAAATAATTAAATATTCTGGAAAATAACACACCTGTTTTACATGTTTATTTTAGAAAGGATGAAATAGCTGCTGAAGCTGCCAAAGCACTGAGAGTGGCTTTACGTGGTGATGATGACAGTGACCATTTTGTGCAGGTGAAGAGGGCTTCCGTTGACAAGTGTAGACCATTGCCACCATTTGTTGACATGGTGAAATACATACATGACATGGTATGCTTAAAATCATTTTTGCCATGTTGAATCTTTTCTAAATATAATTATATTTAGAAGATTCAACATAGCAATATGCTTAATTTGTTCACAAATGTCGAAATTGTTCTTTTTTCCTTGTATTAATATTAAACTCTGTTTTCTCAGTCTATGAATATTAACGGGGGTTCACACAATCTTGAAAAGGCTTTGAGTTTGAAGATGTTTCTTGTAAACTCTTAATTTGCAAATTTGGTGAATAGACCTTAATATTTGTCTAAAGAAGTTTTCCCACCAATGGAATCAAACAGGACATGATGTTTTGTGTAGTTTGGTTCAGTTTGAGAATACTTATCTGAATGCTGGGCTACTTTGATGCTTTGGCTTTAGCAAAATTAGAGTATCATAGTGGTAAATAAATGAAAACTTACCGCCACAACACCTCAAAAGTAGTGTTCTGTTTCTCAGCATGTCAGCTTGAGACTGCTCTTGGCTGTGTGTGTGTGTGTGTGTGTGTGTTGAAAGTGTTGCCTGAAAAACGTGGAGAAAGCATGGAATCAGTATTTTGAAGTGGTATTTGCATTTTTAGAACTTTTACTGTGAGAAACACCCATGTGTTTTCCATGTTTAATAATGTTGTTGTACAAGACTATGCAGCATTATATAAGGTTAAAATATTGTTTAACAGAGTTTGGCCAATCAGGAGAGCCTCTGGATCACACATTTTATGCCCAGCATCAGGTGGCTCTCCCCATCATTTAGCATCAGACAAGGAGTAGAGCAAGTTCCCCATCCACTATTTATTCCTTGTTTTTCTTAACTAATCTTAGCCTTATGTGTTTAGACAATATCATAATTGTTAATAATATATTTATGTGATATGTTTATATGTAATGTAGTGGAGTAGTTTCCTTTGTCAGTCATTAATAAATGACAGGTTTCCCCAAACACCTGATCTATTAATCTTCATACATTTAACACAGAAGTGCTCCTATTAGTCAGTGGCATAATTCATGGGCCATCGGATGCTAATATAAAATATTCCGCAGTCACACAGCTTTCTTCTTGATATATCTATTGACCATTACCAGATGAGATTGATCACCATTATACAACATGGTTATCTGCATCCCAGCTAAACCCAGCAGTGGACCCATGAGGTAGAGGTTCTATTGGCTCAGGGTATGCCAATTCTGTGAAATACAGGTGTAGATTAATCTTAAACTTCATGAAAGATGCTTAACCTCACCATTTTAAACCATAGTTGTAAACTTAAAATTAACCATGACTCAGAATCATGGATCACAGTCTGGCTTCCACATGATGTAATTAAAAGAGCTGTGCATGATAGAATTCAGAGCACACCATGTGGCTATATATGGGCTACTGGTTTAACCATAATTGGTGTTATGTTGTATACAAAGTTGTACAAGATATGTCATATAGCAACTTTATCATAAAAGATTATGATAAACAGATATTCCATTTTTGCCAGTAGAAGTTGTCACTTTGTGGAAACACTTATTTTTATGATTTATTCTGTCTGGCTTGTATTCTCTATCTCTGTACAACACTGATGGTTAGATATCATGCCAAGACCACTCTATTTGTTAACTACACTAGCATTTACCAAAATGTATAAGTAATTATAGTTAAAGCTGAATACATGGAACTCCAATTGTTACTGTATTTTATGGTTATTTATTAAATATTTTTCTTTTCCCTGTTAGTTAGTTATTTTTAGTCTTTTTTTTCTCTTTGCTACCTTCAATTGTTTATAATTTACCAAGAAAACATGAGGGTTTTTTAAAAAGATAAATCTCCTGTATTTTGCTAGTTACATCTGCTCATCTTTCTTTGACCTATGGGACAAATAACTATTCAGTTTGGCTCTTCATTCAAAGAGATTTAATAATCCTGCTCTGACTCTAAACCTAAAGCCTAACCCTAAGACTAAGCATTACCTTAACTTGTGTAAAACTAATTGTCTCAATCATGGTCATCTTGTTTATTTTATAATAAAAACATTTAAAGTAAATCATAGATAAAAGAATGCTTTCGAGTTAGTAAATAGAAAATTGAATAAAGCCTTTTTAAATGAAAAATAAAACCTTTGAAATGAAATTTGCCATATTTTTAGCATAATTTTTTTTAATGAAAAATCACTTTAATAAATTTGTCTTGAAAGTAGTTGGTAATTATCTCAAATTTATTGGCTGACAAGCTGTATAAACTCAGATTAAATAGATATGTGAAAAATAACTATAATGTCACTGAATGGATACACTAGACAAAACATTTATTTCATATAACTATCATTTATTTTGTTAAATGAGATTCTATATATTGCTCTTTGTGACTAATAGAAATTTTGGATTAAATTATACTGACCTCTTGGTAAGTTTGTAGGAAAATATGAAATAGCCACATTACTAGTGTACATTATTTATATACTGAATTAAGTAAATACTTGAATCATGGCATTATTCATGGAAATTAGTATGCCTATTTTGATCTTGATTATTGACTCAAAACCAACTTTTGGTTACTAATGAATGCAAAAGTGCATATTTATTTGGATTGGTGTAAAATTGTTGGCAATCCCAAGTAAAAGGTTAAATATAACAATATGAGATCTAGTTATTAATTTGCTGTTTATATTGAAAAATGCTTTCAGATTAATAATTAATATGCCTTATTTTTCATCAATTAGGCAGCCAACAGGGTGAAGACTCAGCATAAGTATGTCTCAGGAAATAATGTACTTCCATTTAAGCCTGGTGCTTATGTTCAGGTAAGTTTGATGTACACCACATAGTTTCCATCTGACACATGATGAGGCTTTGCATGTTTATCTTATAATTTTCCAAATAAGCCTAAGTTAAAGCTGGCTTTGAACAGTGTTCTGATTCTAGCACTTTACAAATTAACTTTTTTTATAATTTATACTGATCTGGGCCATTTACTGCCAAATATGGTAAAACGGACACAGCAATCCACCAATCTCATAGATGCCCATTGCAGCTGTTGATGCCATCATGTCAGCTACTGGCCGTGATAGATTTTACTTACCAGCGAACAATCAAACTATGTTAGAGAATAGACAAAGGCCACTACAAATTTGATCTATTTGTAATGAAGGATGGGGTGGGCTATATACTACATGGTTATTCATTCTTTGTGGAGTTCATAATCCTATTTCTGGTTCTCTATGATCTGACAGCTAATTATGACATTTTCAGTGGCATCAACTTAATTGCTATTTTATTTTCTGTTTTCTTAAAATGTATATTAGATGCTGGCAATATATGAGTAATATCTAGTCTATTTGGTAGTTTATACTTATTGATAAAATGAAGCAGAGTTACAAAGTAATACACTCATCCCGTAATAAACTCAAATCTTCTAGCCAACAACTACACACAAACATCAGTGGAATGCTGTTCAGTGGGATAAGTCTGTTGTACTTTATTTGAAGATTATTTGAAATTGTATATTGTAAACTTTTAGTTCAGTTCAGTGTTCCTTTAGCATTGCTGAATGTTAACAGGATTGAGTCCTGCTTTCCAGATTTTGATTTACCTGAGGATGTGTTTGTCACATGATGCTGGAGCTGATCCCACTATAGAGAATGTCAGAGATATGAAGCTACAGGCACCATCTATAGGAAAATATGTCAGACAGTTGATTGGTGATAATTCTGATGTTGAGAAGACAATCATTGCTACTTACATCAACCTTATTCAGCAACTGCTTAATGCTATTGGTGGTAAGTGGATTGCTAATTTGTTATATACTACAGAATTGTCTTCTTTATGTCATATAAATTACTAAAACTTTAAGGATTTAGCTATTTATTTTTGAAGAATAAACAGGAGGTTATATTCAGCAGTCTTTCATTCTTGAACACTGACTATTTCACTTTTATTTTTAAATACTAATGTTTTTAATCAGATTTATTTTTCTTTCAAATAAATCTCATTGTTCAGGAGCAGTACCTATGTACTGTTTGATGGAGATGGTTGCCGTAATTCGAGAGAAAATTGCTTCCTCATTTGTGACGAATCTTGACTGGGTGAAGGTACATGACCTGGAGGCAATATTATTTCATGAATTATAGTATTTATTCATATGTAGCTAATGTAATGATAAGCTTTGTGTGACTGTTAGTGGGAAAAGAAATAAATTAGACACATAAATAAATTCCTTCACTTTCAGAATTTCATGTTTAGTAGCCGTGAAGAGGTTAGGATACCAGCAGCTGAATTATATTCCCTGATTGTGTCTTCAGCTTTGGATGATGCAAAGATAATTGAGATTATTAATGAAATGTCTGAGAACCTTGTTAAACAGGTACATGATTTACTATGTCTACTGTTTTAAGGCTGTGGGTTGATTCATTGTGACATTCATGAAAACGTAATAAGTAGCTGGTAAAAATGCAATCATTGCAAGGTGTGAACTAAGCACCCATGTGGCACTTGTGCTGGATTAAATAATGCTGAGTTGGTAACTATTACATGAGGCCAGCCCACTGTGTGGGTATCAAATTTGTAGGCAATAAGTTAGCCAGGAATGTATACTGTTACAAACACTAGCTGGGATCATGTGCAGACAGATGATGAAGATAGCTTGTGTTAGAAGAAATGATGTTTAGAAATACTGTTGATAATGTACTCGGGATGGGGGTGGAAGAATGATGGTCTTCATTGAGAATAATATAATAATAATAATAATAATAGTATTTTTTACAGTGCCTAATTCAACTTGAATTGCTCTAAGGCACTTAGTTTAAAACCTAATTAAAACATAGCTAAATTAAGTAAGTGGGTTTTAAGAACCTTACAAAATATTTCTTTTCTTGCTGCAAGCTTGATGTGATTTGACAGCTTGTTCTATAATCTGGGAACTTATGCTCAGAAAGATTTCTCTCCATTCATTGCTGTATGGCTTTTTGGTACTTTCAAAAGTGAACAAGACCCATATCACAGTATTCTCACTAGTATATACTTTTGAATCAAATGGGATAAATACAGTCATGCTAGTCCTCTCAGTACTTTGAATGTATGAAACAGGATCTTGTACAGTGATCTGAAATGTACAGTAAGCCAGTGGAGCTGAAACAAATCCGGTGTTATATGTTCCCTTTTGTGAGCGCATGTCACTAGACATGCAGCCCAGTTCTGCACCTGCTGTAGGTGGTTTGTCAGTTTTCTTTGCGTGTTGCTTGGATGAGAAAACAATGAATTTGGTCTTGCCCTTATTAAATTACAGCATGTTGGTGTTCATCCCAGTACTTATATCTGCAATACAAGCTTCAATTGAAGATGAACTCTTTGGCCTAGCAATGATATTTTGTTATGCTGTTGAATAATTTCACCAACTGGTTTAATATACATACATGCTGCCATGTAAACACAACACTAACTGGAAGACCAGGATATGGACACTGATCAACTAGTCATGTTGATAATGTATTTTTGTTCTTCCCCAAATTAAATTGCATTGATTATGATAATAAAGTCAAGTTTTTGGAAACTTCTGGATCACCAAATATTTTGTGCCTCTAGTATGATATTGATTGCGAGTTTATTTCACCAAGTTGGCGATAAGTTGAAATTGGACGGCCATTTGTATAATTTCTAGGTCAGTTATTATTTTTCCTCCAATGTATGACTGATGAAAATAATTCACTTCAACATCTAGGCTTTAGAAGGACAACACGGATCCCTGCTGTGCCTCGGATATCTAATTAGTAACAAGATATCCAGACAGAAGTCGGAAGATATTAAGATAGAAGACATGGAAGTTGAAGAGTGCAAAGACGTTGTGGATGAGAAAGCCACAATTCTCAAAGCCATTACAGCTATAGGTAAATATTAGGATATTTTCTCTTGTATTATCACTCGTATTATAATATACATACAAACAGGATTTTACTAAACATGTTGAAATTTTATCAATTTTATTTTGACTGATTATTTTTATGTTCAGTTGAGTTGTTGGACAACAGTCAGATGTTGTTGTGTCATGGAGCATGTGTGAGTCTGGGAGAAATAGGTAGAAATGGAGCCATGCCGTTACCTGCTGCTTCAGAAGATGATAAATCTGTAACGAAACTCCAAGTCGTCAATAAGCTGCTAGCTCTTGTTAAGTCAGGCAAACAGCATAACAAGGTAAGCCATTGTTGTGAACAAGGATATTATGCCTAGATATCACCCTGGATTTATGACGTTGTGTAATGAATTTTTATTTTTAACATGTGTGCTGTTTGTGATTCTTTTATTAAATAAAATGTTGGTACTTTGGATAGTTTATTTCTTCAGAAGTTGTAGGATAGAAATAGGTGAATATCATTTTAAGACAGAATGCTAGGCAAGTATGCAGTGTTGCCTTTTTCATTTTTCATATTCTTTTGATAAAATCATGACAGGTACGAGGTCAGGCTGCTACATGTGCTGGTTACTTGTGTGTGGGTGATAGGGATTTCCCACATAGACAAGTTGTTATAGATGGTTTACTGGATTCAGCTGCTGTGAGTGTCATTAATAATAAAGTCAAGTAATAAAGTCTGGTACCAATGAAATGAAAATCTGGTAGAATATTCCATTCAGAATTTAAACCTCTTATTTCGTATTTACATTCATGGTAAAACATGTAATCTCAATTAATCAGTTTATCTGAACACGAATTTGTTCGATTGCTGTTTATATTGTTACAAATCAAAATATATTTATTAAGCTGTAGCAGATTTGTTTTTTAAGGTATTGATTAGCATTTAATATTTATTATTTGATGTTGACCATATATTGTATTACAGGCCAAACAGTTTGATTTACATTTTGATATTGGAGATGCCTTGGTGTGCTGTGCACTGGGCACAAATTCACCTGAGGCCAGAGACAAGTGGATGGTATCAGAGGAGGAATATAAGGTATTCTTCATTTGGCTTTAATTTTCAAAGTTTTCTGGTTATTGTCTTGAATACTGTATTATTTAGATTTGAAGAACAAAAACAGCACTAAGAACAATTAAAATTTCTTTCATAATTAAGAATTTTTTGGCTCATAATGTGAAAATTTGCATTGTTAAAAAGCAATTAGTTACTTTATGTGAGAATATTTACAATTAATTAATAAACAGCATATTACATTAAAAGTGTAATCTTTGATTCTTCTTAAATATGGCTTCAAAATATAAGATGTCTACTTTATTGTTTAACAGTTTTTGTTAATAGTTAACTGGTTGCAGCATGCACAGTCATGCACACACATACACACACATATTATGTGTTTTAGTAAATATATTGTCTTTTATTAGCCAGAACAGAGTGACACAGAAGATATGATCCCTGATCTACTACAAGCATTATTGGAGAAGTATACCAAGTCTGTTAACCCACATATTAGACAGGTTAGCTACTGCAAGCTGATTCAGTATGCAAAATATGTGTTGAGTTGGACAACTTCGTATATACTTCTTGTTGGTCTAGCGAAAACTCCACATAAGTAGTAATTTGTTTTCATATGTTTACGTTATTTAATCTTTATTTTATTGACTACAAAACATCTGTTTCTCTGTTTGATATTCTATTGTATCATTATGTCTGGATATTAATTATTAGTTTCATATTTATATTACAAACCCCATTAGTTTTATATCTGGTTTTCTTCTTAGGGTGCCTGTATTTGGCTTGTCTCATTAATAAAGCAGTGTGGCAAGCATCTGGTAATCCAGGGAGCTTTGTTAAACATACAAGAAGCATTTATGGGTCTTTTGTCTGAAAGTGATGGTAAGTGTTTTCATTCTTATTGTCTGTCTGATTAAAGACAGACACCATAGTGTCCAAGTTTCATGAAGAAGAGAATAATACCTTTTGATACCGTGATATACTGTTATTTATTTTTACAGAGTTGACTCAGGATTTGGCTTCTAAAGGTCTTGCCATTGTCTATGAGATTTGTGGACAAGATGAGAAACAACAGCTGGTTTCTCTTCTCGTTGAAACTTTGACATCTGGTCCGAGGTAGTAAACATTATATATATATATATATATATATATATATATATACAAAAGTAATGAATTACTGTGTTATGCTAAGGAAAGTATGTTTATAGTTTGGTTTCTACTGGCACATTTCTTTAAATCAGTTTCATTTCACTATTTGTTTCTGGATGCTGTAGAAAGAAGCAACAGGTGACATCAGAAACAAAGGTGTTTGAAGAAGGTTCTTTGGGCAAGACTCCTGATGGGTAGGTTACAAGTTTTTTTAATTTCTTTTACTTTGTCTGCCAGTCTGTTTGCTTTTGACATGTTCCTCTCTTCCATACATATTTCTGTGTATGTAAAGAAAGTTTATTTAATTGCTATCTCTGCGTACACACATAGTTGATAATGTGATTAATGGTGTATCCATCATCGTTATTATTAGGCAGAGCATGACTACATACAAAGAACTTTGCTCAATTGCAAACGATCTAAATCAGCCAGATCTCATCTACAAGTTTATGCACTTAGCCAATCACAATGCTATATGGAACACTAAAAAGGTAGCAGAAAGACTGTTGTAGTGTGTCTATAAATTATCTGAATTCTAAGCTGAGGATTGTAAATGGAACTGTTTACATATGTACACATACTTGTAACGTATATAAATATACTTGTAATGCAAATGTTTGAACATTAATAGGGGGCAGCATTTGGATTCACTGCCATTGCAGCTCAAGCTGGAGAACAACTTGCACCACATCTACACAAGATCATTCCAAAGCTCTTTCGCTATCAGTTTGATCCAAACCCAAAGATACAACAGGCTATGTCAAGTATTTGGAATGCTTTAGTGCCAAAACCTAAAGACACTGTACGTCATTTAAACCATGTTAATGTATTTATCTGTTTGCTCATAACAGCCACCTTGTACTTTTTATAAACGGATGAGTTGTTATTACTGTATTGACTACTATGGTTATACACTTGTAGGATGCATTTTCTATTATTTTCTTGTAGGTTGATAAATTTCTGCCTGAAATATTGTCTGATCTACAAATGAATTTGATCAGTAACCAATGGAGAATTAGAGAATCCAGGTAGATTTGTGTCTCTTGACTGTTTTGTCTTTAATTTTTTTTAAAAGTATCTTTATTTGATATTATAAACGTGGCAGGTCTGAAGAAAGATTAAGATTATATTAGTAATTAGGTTGATCTGCCTAACACATAGATAACCATCTGTCTGATGAGTACTATTAATTGGAATTTTACAAAAACAGGAAATGTCCTGGAAAAAATATTTGATTGTAGAATAAAGAAAGTATACCAGTACATAGTCTTGATATCCCATGTTAGTTAAAATTTTAATAAAAGTGGGTGGATCAAACAGCTAGAAGGGGTTAGGAGGAGGCTGTACCATAAAAATGTCAATAATCAATCTACAGTGATTAAATATATGCTTTTTCACACATATCTTGATTTATTACCTTTAAGTGTTCTGGAAAATAATATTTCCTTGGTTGTGGGAACCACGTTTTTGGTTAATATTCGTGGGGTTTTTTTTTGGTAATAAATGTGCAAGCTAACTACTAATCAACTAACATTTGTTTACATTGGTCAGCTCAAAGTAGATTTTTAGGTTAGATTTCTACTTAAAACCCCCAACAAACATACCTCGTTTGAATACAGGTTTTTGTTATTGTATGTTTCTGCATTTTCTTCATTGTATTAATGAAAATCTTACTTACCTTCATTTATTAATGCACTACTTAATGTCTACATTCATCTATAAATTTCATGCTTTTAAAATGTATTAAAATTTTAAATAATAAAAAGGAAACTTTTATTTGTATCATGATTTATTCATTCATAATAAAAAGTGACAAGACCAACAAACATTTGACAAAACTAACATGTTTTAAAACTTTCTGTTCCTAATAACCAGCCCTTTATTTGAAATTAATTATGTTCCTGTTGTATTTTCTAGTATTCTTGGTATTTCATTTGTTTTACAGTTGTCTGGCAGTTAATGATCTACTACGAGGTCGTAACTTGGATGAAGTAGTTGATGCTTTGCCTGTCCTTTGGGAGAACTTGTTCAGAGTTCGAGATGATATTAAGGAATCTGTTAGAAATGCTGCTGAAATGGCATTGAAGACCTTGAGTAGAGTTAGTTGGTTTATTAGATTAAGCATCCCTTGTAGGTTAAAATTGACATCCTGTATGTTTTAAAGGGCACTAAAATGAAGTGACTCTTAATGGCCTTTTTGTAATGATGTGTCTTTAAGCCTTACTCAGTCCTTGCAGTGAACTAAGCCATGAAACAGGATATTATAACATAATTTATTTTGTATATATTAAGTTTTTTCTTATTATTATCCATATTACACACACACACATACACACACAGAGAGAGAAAGAGAGAGAGAGACTTGTATTCACATCTCTAATTTCCATTTATCTTAGGTTAGTATAAAGATCTGTGACCCTAACTATGGCAAAGTAGGAGATAAGGCAACATCCCTGATATTACCTTGTCTTGTAAAGACAGGACTTTCTAGTACTGTGAAGGAGGTGCAAGAAATTAGGTATGCAACAAATTAATTAGTACAGCAGTGTTCACTAATATTACCACTGATGGTTTCAGTGCTGGCATTTTTGAATTTGTTATTTTTACTCTCAGTATTTGCTGATTGTTGTATGTTGTGTGAAGCATTAATTGACTATAATTTTTTATACATATAATTCTTCTTAGTTTTGTTTTGATGTTTAAATTCCCACCATGTTTTCTTTGCCAGCTGTTATTGGTTATCACACTGTTATAAGCCAAGAAGTGTGAACGTTAACTTTATAATATTTTATTGCTGTTTTGATATAGTCATAATTTATCTGTGGCTTGTTATTGTAGCCTGAGCACACTAGTAAAAGTGAGCAAGAGTGCTGGTGTTCTACTAAAGCCACATATTCCACTGTTAACTGTGTCCTTGTTAGAGTCATTAAGCAGCCTTGAGCCACAGTTTCTAAACTATGCTAGTCTACACCTCGCTTCTAATGAGGCTTCTCTTGAAAAAGTAAGCATTTTTATAATATACTGGGATAATATTGAACTTCCATTTGTTAGATATGGCATAAATTTACAGATCTGTTATGTTGGATAGTTATGTTATAATCATCATAATTTTTAAACTTGTAATTTATTTTAGTGAATAAAATTAGAAATGTCATTAAGTACATATATCATTATATATCTGAAGAAATGTCTGATTTTTTATGGATGAATGTTAAGCATAATGTTGTATACTTGTTAGCTTGATACTGCTAGGATGGCAGCTTCCAAGACATCACCTATGATGGATACAGTAAACTTGGTGGGTATCTGATTTCAGTGTGTGTGTGTGTGTGTGTGTGTGTGCATTATAAACACAAATAAATCTAATTTACCTGATGTATATATATATATATATATATATATATGTTTATGTCTACAGTGTGTCCAATATATAGACAGTGATGTCATGACTGAGCTCGTCCCTAGGTTGACTGATCTAATAAAGAATAATGTAGGATTAGCGACTAAAGCTGGCTGTGTTAATCTTATCATATCTTTGTCTCATCAATGTCCTACAGCATTATCACCATATGCAGGTAGGATTTATTTTGTGTCATAATTCAGATTTTTTTTTTTTGGATATAGAATTAAATCATCAATTATATAAATCTATATCATCGAGGGAAGTAATATTGAAGACTAACCCGATGAAAATATTTCATGACTTGTATCAAATCTCTGTGAAACCTGACTTTGAAGCATCCAAGTATAATTGTTAAATATCAATGTGTGAATGATGAACAATGAGAGTTGGGCAGTTGAGATGTACAGTGAGAGTTGTATTTGCTTGAAATCAAAGATATTCTCAATATACACTCACCTACATCCGTGGTAATATAACTTTAATTGGTGCTGAGAATAAAAAGATGAGATTAATGATATTCATAATATTTTATATTAAACAGGCAAGTTACTTGGTGTTTTGTTGAATGGTCTGAATGACAGAAATGTTTCTGTGAGGAAATCTTATGCTTCAGTGATTGGTCATTTAGTGAAGGTATTTTGTCTGCATCTTTTTTGTCTTATGAAGCTATGCAGTCTTTATTGGTTATTTTCAAAAATCTACAATTATCATAGCAGTAATTATGTTAATGTTTTTATTGGTTGTCTAGGTAGCAAAGGACAGCAGTGTAGAGAAGTTAATAACAAGACTTAAGACTTGGTACTTGGAAAAAGAAGGTGATGTAGTAAAAGTGTGTGTGTGTGTGTGTGTGTGTGTTTGTGCCCTCATACACATGTGTGCACTGGCACCTTTGTAGAGAATAATTGGAGTCTCAGTCTCTCTGGACAGATGAAAATATATTTTAGATGTTGGTCTAGGGAAGATGAACATTTAGTTTAATCTATTCTAGAATCTTTTATACAGTATATCTTGTATTAAACTATGTGACGCTATGTTTTGGAAACTAACTGCAATAAGTATATGAATCAGATTTGTCCATGTAATTGACTGTGTGTGGATGTGTTGGTTGCAGAAGAGTCTACACGACAGATATGTGGTGTTACACTGCATGCAATGAACAGACACAATCCAGATGTCTTCAGACGCCATGCAGCTCTAGCTTTACCTCTGTGCTTCTTAGCCATGCACCAAGAACAGGAAAAGGACAGTGAGTACCAGCAGCTTTAAGATATGAACATCAGAAATGTAGTTGTTTTGATGGTTATGTCATCATCGTGTGCTTGAATCAAATTTTAGTTTGCTCTGTTGCTAATTACTGATATTTGGATTATTGTTGTTTAATATGCAATATTAAATGTATGTGCTTATCTTGATCAGCAAATGGTGATACAAACAACAGTGTGTGGAAAGAAGTATGGCTTGATGCAACACCTGGTGGTGTATTCTCTTCTAGAAATTTTACCTTTTTTTTTTAATAAGAGAAATGTTTTGATTTGAGATGGTGAGAGGTTTGTATTCAGTTGCTTAGTTTATTGTGTTTTATTGAACGACGTAGGTACTGAAAGTGGTGTTCGTCTTTATCTCACCGAGTTGGTATCTCTAAGTCAGGTGGCACTACAGTCACAAGCTTGGTCAATGAAGGCACAAGCTGCCGCAACCATGGCTGATATTGGTGATAAACTGAAGTCAAACTTAGGAGCACCACACCTTGGTCTGCTACTTACAACTCTGTTAGAAGGTCTCACTGGTAGAACTTGGACTGGAAAGGCTAGTACCATACGTTTTATTGCTACTTTTTATCTAAAATATTTGTTATGTTTTTTAATAGAAACATTTGGTTTTTATTTCAATCCATCTGAAATATTGTACATCATTCAGGTTCATCTTTTTACTCTTACTGTTTTGGATGGATGTTATTTAATGATACATTGGCACAAATTAGGCCATTCGGTGTCTTAGAACTTTGTTTGCTTTTCTGGATAATATGCAGAATATCCTTTTTAAATTTTTGTTTTTCATTCTCTTCTCGATATAACAGTTTTCATTTTATTGTATCATTTGGTTTGAATATGAATTTCTTTGTTGTTATGCCAGTTAATGTGTTAAAGAGGTAACTATGGTGATATCAGTATGATGTAATGTAAAAAACAAGATGTAAAATGATCAGAATAAACCACAGATAATTGTGCTTCATCATGTTTATTGTTAATTTCGTTTACTATAGGACTCACTGCTGAAGGCAATTGCTGCTGTATGCATATCATGCAAGTAAGAAAATTAACTATATAATGTGTAATCTGTACTCCAAATGGTGATGTAATGGTTTTTTTGTCTAATCAGATGATCTCAGAACATTTTAACTCCACCTAAAATAATACTGATTATTTGGTTAGTTTTAAGTGATCCAGATAACATTATTATTTCTCCTGTATTGAAGGCTTTGTCTTGAGATTACTTAATATGCCTCTTTATTATCATAAAGAAACAGCCTCTTATTACCAGTTGATGGTCAGCCTACAATAGAGCAAGTTTTGACAGCATTAATGAGGGAGTGCAGTAAAGAAAATATGAAATACAAATCAACAGCTCTTATCTACACCACAGATATACTACAGGCTTACGATATTGACAAATACCAGGAAATCAGTAATATTATATATCCTATGCTGGATAAGGTAAAGATTTCAGATGTGAAAGCTCCAGTTTTGCTTAAGATGTAACCTTTTGGTGTGAACTGGATCACAAACCAGTTTTTTTAAATGATCTCCAATTCTGATGACTGTTTATAGGTGATAGATAATTCATTTCAAAGTTTTCTTGTTGTATAATTAACACATACGCATAGCTATAGCTTTCACCAAATTTTCAGAAGAATACCAAGGATAGCGATGATATGGACGATGACAGTAATATCTGGATTGAGACTGAAGAAACTTGTTACCAATGTCTATCTAAAGCATGGCCCAATAATGAACAGACTCAAGGTAACAAGCCTTTCAGTCTTTTTGTTGGTTTAATTATTTTTTTATTATTGGAAATATGCTTGTAGCTGTGTGAAACAGCATGAAGCAGAAAATGGTTTGAAGAGAATTGGTGGAACATCTAACTGACTAACAGAAAGCCATGAGATACAATAATAAAGAATTCTTTGTTAAATGGCTTTGTGAGCACGGGATGAAAATCAATTAATAAAGATTTTATTTCTGGATCTAGTTAACTTTGATCAGTCTTTAGTCACTATTGTATATTTTGTCTGTTTTAGTTCAGTACCAGGAGTCCTATACCACTTTAATATGTCGAGCAATGGGTAACAGTGTCTGGAAGGTGGAGTTGTCAGCCCTGAAAGCGATACATACCTTTATACAAAGGTATGATCTTTAGATGTACAAACTGTATGAAAGTTGTTTGTACCAAGTAACTGATTTCACCACATGGTATAATAGAAGAATTATCCTGGCGGTGCAGTGGTTTCTGTAATCTGTTGATTTAATATATAATAAATGTTAACCATGCATATTGTGTTCTTATGAAGTCCCTGCAAATAGGAATTTATTATCATTGTATCTTCAGATCCGAGTCATTTAAATGTGTGGAAAATATGGAAAAGAACAAGCACTTTATGGACAGCTTTCTGAAGATTCTCTTTCCAATGTTGTGCCAGTATTTAGGTTTGTAGTTTGTGACTGACTAATTCACAGAGTATTCATGTTTCAAGAGCTGTATGTATCTAGTATCATTGATTGTAATGTTAAACTACTGCATAAAATTGACAATTACAGCACAGAAAGCATGTACATGTATATATGTTACAGTTAATCTGTATAATCAAGTAATATATATATATTACCTGAATTTTCAGGTAATGTGTATAATAGAACACATATTACAGGGTTTTACACACATACACACACATCTAACTTCAGCTATAATATTACCAACAACTTTAGATACTCTGTAGAAAGAAACCAAGTTTTCAACATTGTATGTTTCCCTAATTATCTGAACTAGCATTAATGCACAATCAGTTGCATAATGGGAGGAATCACACAGTAACTCTTTGTGTATGATTACTGTGTATGTGATTGTATATGCATCACATTCAGTTAAAACAGTTACAGACAAAACAGCTGAGAACTTAACTTCTGTAGCTAACCAGTGTATTACAAAGGTGATCCAGATGCCACTAACCAGAATCAGAACAAGATTGTGAGAGTTACAGATACTGCATTCACAGACATAAAAGGTTCCCACCATAATACAGACCAGTCTTTACACTAACATTTCTTAGTTGTACACAAAACAACCTTTCTGGATAACCCGAGTCAAATAAAGGTTGCCTCAGACCAATGGGTGACTGCTATGTTACAACCCTGATTTTATATATATATATATGTTATACATGTTCTAGGTAAAGTAAAATACTCCAGTATTAGAATGGCTGCTTTGGACATCACAGAAACTTTGCTTGCAGATTCCAGCACAGGTACGTTTGTCTGGTGAAAATTTAGAACATAAATCGTGATATTTTATTATAATAAATATTATTGATAGCATTATTTTTAAACATGCTTAGCCTGTGAGGTATATATATCGGTAATAATCATGACAATCATGCACCTATTCTTGGGGTATTTGTTGTAGTTTATGAAGTTATGTGATGAATTTAGTCAGTTTGCATAAAGTTCTCAACGAAAACATGCTGATAAGTTAGGTTTTACGTACTGTACATTATTCTAGAAGAAATTTTAAAACAGTTTAATTTATGGCTAATTAGTAATAAGTATAATTAGGAGAGAATTTATACGAGTTGTATATCTGTCACATTTGTATAAGATTCGCCTCAGTTTTGTACTCCCAAATAATTGTTTAGTCATATGTTGCACTGGTAATAAAACTTTCCTGGTTAGAGTACCAAGTTTGTGTACAACCGTGTCTTAAATATATCTACTGGTAAAGAGTGCATGAAAAAATATTGATCAATTTCCAGCTGATTGATGTATATCATTTTCTTGACGGTTTGATTGTTTTATTTCAGGCCAGTATCTTCAGTTGTTACTTACAGCTGACTACAACAGTCTAATATCAGCTTTAAGACAGATGGCTTCTACCGACTCTCAGCCTGATCTTGCACACAGAGCTTCAGAATGTATCAAGAAAATTAGCATATAAATGATAATCAGACAGTATAATGATTCTCTGTACTTAACCAGGATCAATACTTAGTCCTGTTGGGCTTATGGCCTATGTTTTACATCTTGATATATATCTAAATTGTCTTTTGAATTTGTCAAAATTGGATATATCCTGTGAAGATGATACAGACCTGAAACAGAGATAATTTATCATCCACTTACTAAATATTAACAAGCCAAATCTTTGTGCAGTTAACGTTTACTTTTTACTTGAGGATGTTAGGTATTTAATAAAACAATATGATCCTATACAAATGTATTCAAATATTGTCATAATGTTTAAAATTTGTACTAATACATGGATGTTATGCTTTATTAATGTTTGTTCCTCGTCTGTTCATATCAGACATATAAATGATTTACTGTTTGCTGTATTTACAAGTTAGGATAAAGTAAAATTGCTTGACATGCTATTTTGCATGTGTTAGCATCTTATAATATTATGGATAGGCAATCAATTTGTTTAATCCAACTTTCACCATTGAAGTGTGTTTTTGTGGTTTACACAGCTGTGATTCTTTATCACATGTTGACATAACCAGTGTGCGGCATTCACAATAACTGTTGGTAAATAAAGCAAATGTAGTTACAGCAAAAAGTTATTCATTAAAGTATAAAGGGATCTATTATAGTACATTTTAAGTACAGGTTCTATATGGTACATTTATTTATGAAGTAGAAACCAAAAGCGTTGTTTTGTACTGGCTCTGGCCACACCCGATACATAAGGCCAAGAGGCAGAACCCTGGAGGAACATACCACAAATACAGGCAACATTGGGAAAATAGAGAATTATCAATTATATCATGAATATGTTTTTGATTATAGCCTTGAATTTAAGTCCTTGCATAACCAAAGTATAATCAAAATGATGATCCTGTTAGCTACAGTTAATCTTGATCTCTTTTGTACAGATTGCTGTTAAATTATTTGACCATAGTTTTCAACCTAGAAATTGAAAAATGTATACAATTAACAAATTTGTTCAACCAATTTTAACAACCCGACATTTATTATGAGAATAAATGAGGCATTGATCAGACATGTTATGTAGAATTAAACAGATATTGAATTAATGAGCTTTCACTGTACTCCAGTTATAGTTTGTCATTAAATCAGTTTTTGCGAGTTTGCTATTTTCATTCTTGTTTCAGGTGATATGATTGTAACTGTTATTTATTTATGCATATCTGATTATAAACTTAACGTCTAATAACAATATGATAATGTACACAAACATTTTCTGTGTTGATACACAGGTGGGTAATAAAGATAATTGAGGTCACTAAATATGTATTGGTACAAGTAGTGATATAGTATGTTTCTGGCAAGGTATATTATTCTATCTTTCTTTGTTAGCTAGAGATTAAGAATTAATGCCAATTTTATATTTGTCTTAACAGATAATACTGTTTGTATATTATGGATTTAATAAGATGGTTAACATGTGTTTTAACAAGACACAACAATAATCATAATTTTTATTACACCTACAATACAAAGTTGTATAAATATACCCTTATGAGAAGAACCACAGTTTACATCTACCCGACAATAATTCAAGAAATACTTCACATGCAGACATGTCTGGACTAGTATTATATATATATATATATATATATATACACATCTACAGAAACCAAAATGTACCAGTTAAATTTGGCTCTGTATTATTGAAATATGAATGATAAAACATCAATGTTAATTATATTATAATTTTCTAATGCAGTGGCAGACAGTAACAAGAATACCTTTCAGTATAAATAATCTTTATAAGTCTTATCTGTGGCAGGTTGCAAAATGGAGTGGTCCTAATCCACCATTAAAGTAAAATGGAATTTTTAATGGCTGTCTGTAACATGAAAGTTGTCACAGATATATTAACATATTAGACAGGCTGGTAGTATTTGGTGCTTATCAAGTATTGATCTCCATGAGAAATAAATTGAATAGTTATGTGAAGACCTGCTGGCTTTATAACATCATATAATTTTGGCATTGAAAATGCTCGCAGCATATAGGGTAAAACTATACGATGTTATCAAAATAAAGGATTTAAATAGATCTAATCAGCCACGTCAAATTACAAACCTCCATTTCCTGTAATACATCAGTCCAATCCTCGTTAGCTATAAAAGGAGTAATATGAAGCAGAAGTTGTTTTGCTTTGATAACATTTAACTTCATTGTTTCCATGACATTCTCTACACAGACCTGTAGATAAATGATAAAAGAAATACACTTGACTGTGAAATGAAAGATGTTAATTAAGTCAGAAAACAGCCTTCATACACAACATGGAAAGAAATATGAAAAACATATGTGGATATACATGAGAATTAAGTACTGTTCACAATATGAGATCGGATGTATTAAGAATTATTGATACAATTCAAAATTAAACAATATCAAGAGAAATAATTTAATATGGTGAATGGCAGTAATATTAGTGTTATGAACAAATGTTACAAGTCTCATTTACATGTTCTGTGTTTTCTCTCCAACAGTCGTAATCGGTGACCATGGCTACAGAAGCATAACACATTCCAACTTCTTTAGCTAAAACAACCTGAAATATTCAAAATTTTCTCCATTATAATCCCATCCAAAAGACATATTTTAACTGAACGTTCTTTTAAATTATACCTTTCCATCAATATATTTGATCATTCCTCGGACAGAACAATCAGAGTTTATGATTTAGTATGGCAGACGCAAGTACTCCATTTGTGTGCCAAAAGAATAATGGACATATATTTAATTATTTTACCATATAATCTGATAAATCCTGAACAACTAATATTATACTGACTCTAGCTTTCTCTCATTTTGTTGTAACTTTCCTATTGATAAATATTTATAGCACACACTGGTACTCTTTATTTACTGTATTAAAGTAATAATTATTATTGGCCATCATTAATAGTCGGATATTATAGGTTCTTCTAAGATGGAACCTTCATGTAAAACAGAAGTCCTCTTTTTATTGCCTTGCCTTAAAACACTGTTGTTTTATGGCCACTTTTGTGCACAATCAAATAAAAAAACCTTTAGACATGAGCAAGCCAGGATTTGAACACCAGTTTCTTCCCAACTGCATTACCAGTTAGATCATGAGGATGCCCATATTAACAAATATCATGAAGCACATGAAATATGATTGCTTTAAACTGAACTGGTACATTGTATATAGTTACTAAAAGTAACTGATAACTGCATGACATTTAATAATACTATCATATATTTGAAACAAAAAGCCAACAACAACAACATAGTTATCATTTCCTTGTACTATGCAATAGAACTAATCAACCTTAAAACAGATTTTTTAGGCATTCACAATCTGGTCAGCTGTCTTGGCACAGTAAATATCCACTATAGCTTGCATTCCATGAAATATATTAAATATTGGCAATAATAATAATTATATTGTAAACTTTATCAGTTATACCAGGATGTGAAGTAAGCAGCTGACCAGCTACGAGGGTGGGTACAATTGTTGCCAGCTAGTGATTATAATATGAAGCCAGCTGGTAAGAGGGTATCAATTTCAGACACATCCATATATAAACAGAATTTATTGCTCATATTTCCATGTGAAATATACAATAAAAAGCTGCTATTTTTCATAATTTGAATCAGTTTTAACAATAATAAAATCAGCAGATGTGTTAATCAATATCATACAATTAAATGGACTGACATAAAAAAACATTTGCGAACTTGTGTAGATCAGCGAGCAAGAGTGAAAGACAACCACATTTTCTGTGGCTGTTTGATTCACTGGTTGTTTGAATTCTGACTAAATATGGTGCACCTATATCAATCCAAACATGCTGTGTGATGTTTGTTAGAGTATAATTATATATTTTAGTTAATTTTTGAAAGAAAATTGACATAGCACATTAAAAACACGTGAGGTGCTCACAGCCTGTGGTCTTTTTATTGGAAGTCAACTAAAAAATAACAATGAAAATATCAAGTACACTTTTTTCATTGTTATGTTTTTTTAATAGTTTTATCAAAAAGGAATAGAATGTTTGTAATGTAAACTACAGATACAACTCCAGGAGGTGGACAGATAGATGGAGAACTATTGATATTTCATCAGTAAGTTGCATTATTGTATGTATGCCAGCCAATGTATACTATATTTTAAGTTGTTCTTTTGCCAAAAATAAGTGCATCCATACAGACACACTGGGTCAATTCAATTCTGGAATTAATGGTAAATTTCAATTCTGGTATTATAATTTTTTTAGAATTTGAATTGATGAGTTTGGAATTGATCATGTCCATAAACAGAATTTATCATTTATCTTTTCCTTTACTAAAAATAAGCAATAACATTATTTGTTGAAATTGATGATCAATTCCAATTTCAGAATTTATGGAACTGGAATTGATCGAATGATATTGTGTGGAATTGGATTCGACAAAACGGAATTGACCTGATATCTGCATCTATAGGCATGCTGGAGCTGGAGGATGTCTTCAGTTATCTGTATTCCACAATGAATTTTGTAACGTAGCCTTTATGTTGATTGATCTACAATTATATTCAAATCTATTATTTAATATGGAATGAAACATCTGAAAATGGTCTAGGTCACAGATTTGCCAATAGGGCTGATAAAATAACTGTAACCTTTAGCTTTTATATAAATGATCACAATGTAAATGGAGAAATAAGTCATACAATCCATGTTCCTACAGTTGTAATATTAGACCCCTTTGCTACATGTAGCTGTTTATTGCACCTACAATATAATATTAGTACTTGCATTTAATAAGTAAGATATTTTGCAATATGTCCATTCATTTTATTTTATATTCTACCCAAAGTAAAATATATTGATTACAATAAACCCACTGAATTTAGGTATCTAAACATAGTTCTGCTGCTACAAATCCTGTAGAGCTAGTTGGATTCAATGTTTACAGCCACACCCGCTGCATGGAACTGATTCTGAACTTACCTTTTACCCCGTTTTAAATTATACATTACACATGTCCTAGTCAGAAATCATTTTACCTCTGGAACAGTGGTCATGTTAATGACATCTACACCCCAGGATCTGTACAAGTTACTCTCAGCCTTTGTAGAAAAGCGAGATCCTTCAATTGTAATGACAGTACCAACATCATGAAATTTTAAGCCAAGCTCCTTAGCACCACTGATCAGTATCTGAAATTAGGGAAAGTAATGTATATAGAATGTAAATATTATCATATAAACATGATTAATCATGCCCGCCAAAAGAGTATCCGAGCCTATAGCTGTCATGCTTATTTAGTTTGCCTACCTGCCTTGTCTTTTCACAGAATGGTGTTGCCATTGAAGCATGACATACACCTTTAGGTGATGTATCTGCACCATCATAAAATGACTGTTCCCTTTTGGTAGTTCTAAATATTTATTAAAAAGAACAAAAATAGTTTAAACTCATATTAGTATCCCATGTTACACTATAACAGATAATGTATTATACATATTACAAAATCAAAACAACATAACCTGCGAATAATTATAATTATAAATAAATTCTGCCTATTGAACGAGGTTTAACGATATCAAAACTATCAACCAGAAACATGTATAAATGTACAGGAATGCTGCAAAATATCATCAGATTAAAACAATTAAGACAGGATGTTTACATATTAGTTCACATATCATTTTGTTAAAATATGGGCAAACCCCATCTCAATGGCCTCACACAAATATTTATGTCAAATAGCAAACATTTACTATTAATATTTGGTTCTATTTTGTCTGAAGCACTTGTTCTATACTTATTAGGTTAACAGGATGCCACATCATTTAACAGCATAAATTTAAATATTTCTGTTTTTGTTATGATATGCAGACATGGATATATCAGTAATAAATGAAGCAATATAACAATGATGATTTGAGAATATCTGTGGAAAGTGAACTGTAATAAAGTGAATTACTACTATTTACATCCAAGCAGAACTTAAGAAAAATGTTTTATTCCAACAGACTATCATCAATCTGAGGAATATTTAATTTATTCTAGAAAGCACAATCAGAAATGATGAGCCGGAAAATCTGTACATCAAATCCTGCTGTCATTATATCTGGATTGAGGTACACTCAGAAGAGTATCAGTTATACAAAGTAGAGTCCTACTGAAGTATAAAGACAACTATATTGTGCCAAAAAAATGAGACCATGTTCTACTCAAAACACCTACATAGAACTATTCCTATTTCAGATAAGTCAAAGTAAATGACCTGCCAAAAATATTTTCATATTGTGGAACTGGCCATGCAATTATTTCTGCAATGGAACAATAATACAGGCAATTATTGTAGATTTGTTTACCATAATATGTCCCAATAACTTCTTTATGTTATAAAATAGTACAGTTTCTTAGTTGATAAATTATTGGCTACAAAAAGATCATAGAAATACAAGTGGAAAAATAACTCATTACCTGACGTAGGATCTAATATATTGTGAATAGCATTTAATATTGTTTCCATATTACTATCATTATTATTAAATACCTGTCTATGAATTGGTCTAGGAATACAATATCTCCAGGAGCCATCTCTTCCTTCAAAGAGCCACATGCTGTAGTTGCTATCAAGTGGGTACAACCTTCTTGTTTCAGTGCCCACACATTAGCACGGTAGTTTATATGAGTTGGCATGAAAGTATGGTTACGTCCATGTCTGAAAAGGTCAACAACACCCACGATATATAATTGTCATCATTTCATAAACAAACATGAATATATTTTCAATTACAAATAAATCAAATGATTATCTCAAATAAATATCCTAAATTTGTGGTATTAACAACAATTTCATTTCTAAAGTTAATTGATTAGTTTTCAAAACCTATCAGACAAATTTTTTAACTTCGTTAATATGCATACATAATTATTGTCTGAATATGAAACTAATTAGTGAATAATATTGTTTTATATGTGTACAGTTTTGACTAAATATGTTTGTAAAATAATAATTGTTTACCTTGCCAATAACACACAATCTACATTTTTTATTTTCCCTGTAATTAGAGCATCAGATGGCTGAAAAGATAAAATGAAATTGGAAACAAACCTTTTTTAAAGGCAGCCCTTGAAATGTGCCCCCATAAGCTCCTAGTAATTCTTAGCAGGAAATCCTCTCTAGATATAATCTGTAAGATCATACCTTTCCAAATGGAGTGTCAACATATTTTTCTTGTCTGTTTTCTAATATATCACAACTGTCTAGTCCTGTACCACCAATAATTCCTATCTGAAATGAAACTAATGATGTTTGAGGGACAAAACTTGGATGCCTCTATAATTGAGTTTATTATGATACATGACTACTTGCTGATGGTCACAGGCATTTGCTGTTTGAATATTCACTGTGGCATTGGAATAAGGGATATTTTCATCCAACCAGGACACTATAGCCACCTATTCCAAATTCTACAGAAACTTAAGTTATCCAGCAACATATCACTCACTGTTGCTAAACATATGAAAATTTCACTGGAACCTTTAACATAATAAATAATATAACATGTCTAATAAACATTTAATACTGATTTTGACATTTTAAACAAGTTTATTATAATGCTGGCACTATATATATATATATATATATATATAGTCAAACCTGCTCTTAACGCCATATGTGGGGACTTTCCTGTGACTGAACAACATAGAGTACATACTATTTATTTTTATTCATGCATACACATACTTTATACACATTTGCACACAGATCTAATATATATATATATATATATATATATATATAAATCTAATTACATAAAAAGTAATTTATCTTGCTTTGCTTCACTGACGAATTCATCTTTATTTGGACACTCGTATCCTGTTGGTCAATGATGTGATCCAGGAATGTTCCATTGCCAGTATGCAGAGCAAACGTTCTTAATTCTTGTATGTATTCTTGTGCTCTGTCAAGTGATGGAGGTGCTTGTGACTCTGTTGATGTTGATTCACTGTTACTATTATCACTATCACTAACTGTACAAGGTGGAGCACACTCGGTTAGTAACTCTGACTGAAAGATCCCAGTCAGCAGAAGGCTGACATGTTTGGATCTAGCTGTCTATACATGGAAGGTTCTCATATTCACAACTAAACAAGTCCTTGGAAAGCGGCAGCATAGACAAAGGGATTTCATCATCGTCAGATGAATCACACGTGAATTCGTTACTGACTCTATGTAAAAATAAACAGTCTTAGGGAAGCATTTCTGGATAGTTGAGCTGGCTCCACTAATTCCTATGCTTTACCGACCCAGTATATAGCATTCAGTACGGATGTGATCCGTAGTACCTCGGGTCCAGTTGTTTGCATATCTCTAACAAGAGCTGCTCAAGCAGCAATTACCTTTACTCAAGGTGTGTTGAAATCACATAACAATTAAACAACAATGCAAATAGCACTGCCCACTAGTCAAGACACCATCAGTACAAAACGTCATAAACACTGTCGGAGACATAACTGGGGAATTGTTGGTGATGTTTGGCCAATGACAATCAGTGCCAGATGTGGGGTCAATTCCATTGTCAATTCCAATTCCACTCAATTCCATATGGTCAATTCCAATTCCGACTTTTTTTGCCTAATACTTTTTGACATGAGTAGGTACTCAGAGTACCTACATAGAATACCTACTCTGAGTAGTTTATATTCCAAATAGGATTGTCACAATCCATTTGGGTACTAAACCACTTACATATGGTGAGCTTAACAAAAGATCTCAAATTGTTATTAAAATAGTTAGGTCTGGGGACATGCTCCAGAAGTCAGAATACTCAGCTGTCGACACATTAGGCTGGGAAAACTATAGGCTGTCTGAACAAACGATAGACTCCCCTCAAATAGCTGCAACATTATTCCATGATTTTGCAGCCATTGCGAGATAAAATATAAAAGTTAGTAAAACTAAAGACCAAAGTAGAATACATTTTATGCCATAAAAAGCTTCTGGATGTGGACAAAAGAAGACTGGAACTGGCAAGCTACAGAATTAGTTAGTTAGTTGTTCATAGTTCAAGACCATAATTTCTCTGGCCAAGTCGGTGACTCCACCTCAGCTGTATTGCTTAGCTTTCCCGGGAACTCCTCATAGATGTGATGGGAGTTTGTGTCCATTTCAATTGTGTATCCTGGTATTTTTGTCTGGAATGTTTTGCAATTTTGTGATTGAAACTGGTGACGGAACATCCTGTTTGGCCATGGATATTTACTGGAAGGCTGTTGAAAGGCTCTGCATCCCTAATTTGAAGGCTCCCTTCTCTGATTGCCTTAATTTTACCAGTTCCACACTTTGACTCAGCACAGGCAACCCAGTTTTTGATGTGTATGATTTTATTCCAACATTTGGGGCAATTCATTCTAGAATTTTCCAGGTTCTGTATCTTCCCATCCTCCTCCCCACCCTGAGGGCTGATAGTCGATCCCAATAATTTAGCTCAGATATTGGATATATCTTACTGGAGAATGACCTAAAGAGGGACTCAATTTTCTGGATATCTCCAACTCTGCGTGTTCCATAGCTGGGACAGTAATCTATGTGGGCTGGATTATGCTGACCATAGTTCTCATTTTTATACCAAGGTCGTTGACACATTGGATTTGTTAAATTTTTCTGCTGTTTGGTCCAAAGTATGAGGTAGAATCTTTTATGTCACGATTTTTAACATATTAGAGTAGTTCAAACTTGTTTTCATTAAATTGCATGTTGTTTATTTATTGCCACTCGTGTATTGTTTTGAGGTCGTTTTGTAGTTTCTTGACGTCACCCTTTATTCTATTAAGAAGGACTCTTGTATCATCTGCAAAGGATGAGACATGGCTACTGTATTGTTATTTATGCCCCTTAAAAATTAAATTCCAAAAAATTATAAAAATAATAATAATATGTGATATTTATAAGCCCCCATTCAGTAAAAGGGTCTAAGGCACTTTACAATATTATTTACAATATTGAAGTTCACTGGGATACACTATTTATCATCTTGGACATCATTTGTTGTGATGGATTAGGTTCTGTCATTAACAAAGTTATTAATCCATGTCACCACTTTTCCACCAATAACTAGCTGTTTCAATTTATGGCATAAGATCCCATGATTAACATTATTAAATGCCTTTGCAAAGTCAAAATATATGACATCAACATTTTTCCTCTCTTCTACCAAATTCAAAATTGTGTCATAGTGAGTCATGATCGTTTTGATCGGAATCCATGTTGGTTTGCATTTAAGAGATTGTTTCTGAGTTAGAAATTTACCAGTTTTTATGGAGAACTCTTTCAAAGAGCTTAGCGAGATGGGAAGTAAGGGATATTGGCCTATAGTTTTTAGGTTCTGATCGGCTGCCTCCGTTATGTATTGGGGGAAAAATTTTAATAAAACATTTTCCCTGGATTTTCCCAAGGTCTATTGGGAGAAAGGGGGGTTTACATATCAATAAATAGTAAATCCCTTCCACCCAAAAAGGTTTAATTTTTAATTTTTTTTCATGCCCCTTGGGAAAAATAAAAAATTTGTTGTGCCTTAAATATATTCATTCAGATTCTGGAAATATTTCGGAGTGTTTTGGATCTTTTTCTCCAGGTCTGGTTGACTGAAAATACTTTCATATTGTAGTCTAAGCTTTTCAGCAATTTTTTTAGGTTTGCTACCTTTCCCTTGTTCATCTTAACCCCCCCAAGTTTTTTTCTATATTTAGCTGCTTTTTTTGAAGAATTTAGGGTTCTCTTTTTTCATTTTCTTTTTTTTTTTTTTGGGGGATAATAAAATAATAATTTATTTAATAAAAACCCTTTCTACAGGAGCCATTTAAAGGCCCTGTAAAATAATATGTAATATAATAATACCCCAAATAATGTCTCCCGAAACCCTGTAATGATTTAAAAAATAATAAATTTTTATCTGTAAAGCAAAAATAGGTGTGTTTTTGAAGGCTTAAAAATTTTCCCAAAAGATGAGATTTTAATATTTCCCCGGGAACTTATTCCACAAAGTGGGGGCTCAACACTAAACACAATCACCATATGCTTGACCAAAACACGGCACCTGCAAATATCTGACTGGATGACCCGAGTTTGGGGTGACTTTCAATGGCCAGTTCACGATTTCGGTGCCTATCATTAATGTTTTTAAGTTTTAAAGTCAAAAAAGGTTTTTTAACAGGAAAATGTATTTGGAAGAGGGTGATATGATCTATTTTTGATTTGTTTCAATCAGTTTTATTCGAATCCTAACATTAAAGTTTTAATCAGATTCCCCCCTTAAAGGGAGTTACAATACAGTTAGAATGTCCTGTATCTTGATTTCCACATGATGGAGGATTCAGGAGGG